>VMDO01000035.1:370977-513064 GCA_007922755.1 Pedetes capensis
AGACGAAGAGGCCAAGACTGATGGTCTTGAGCTAAACTTTATTCTCTATACTCATGCTTATATAGCGACTCAAGGAGATACTAAAAATAGCTCACAAAGGTAACTGCAGTGCAATGGACTTTGTAACAGTCATAAAGTTTACAATCAACTTAGTTAGCTTTCCAGTAACAGATTAATCCTAAAGATACAATCAAGGAACCAAGTTCAGATCTATACTCATGTTA
This sequence comes from Pedetes capensis, assembly GCA_007922755.1. NCBI lineage: Eukaryota > Metazoa > Chordata > Mammalia > Rodentia > Pedetidae > Pedetes > Pedetes capensis. Next base: position 371,202 of record VMDO01000035.1, read on the forward strand.
AAATAGTAGCTAAAGAGACAACAAAGTTCAGCAAAGCCTCTGATGTGTTGTTTCCTCATTCCACAGGTAGCAGAGCTTCCTGCTATGGTCACATCTGTCACGTAGCCATTTATGCAGGCATTGCCTTAGCTCATGTCGGGCCTATGGCTCCCGACAAACTACAGTGTAAAACAGTGGCCTGTGGATTGGTGCTTCTCAGTCATTACCACGAGCCCTCGGGGACATGGGGACTTGGCTGAGAACAGACTGGCATACACCAGATTCTCTCTTAATGCTCACAAACTTCTGCTACCCAAAATACATCTATATTTGTTTCAACTTAAAAATCCTTTTCCCCAAAATCTTTAAGTGAAATCGGTACTACAGAAGGATGTGCTGTGCTGGCCCTGGAATTTCAGACACCCTTTGGTGGGGAGAGGGGCTCAGCCATATATTCATCTATATGGCACAGTAGAAGATGATCAAAGAGCTCACTGAATACCAAATACTGTGGCGCATGCCTGTCATCCCTTGGGACGTGGAGGCAAGAGGACCACAAGTTGGAGGCCAGAGGCAGCCTGCTTAACTTAGCAAGGCCCTGACTCAAAATAAAAAATAAAAAATGGGTAGACAGAGCACTTACAAAGTATGTGCAAGGTGCTGAGTATGGTCCCCAAATACTACCAAAAAAAAAAAAAAAATAGAGTTCATGCTCTACCAATTCTGTAAGACAGTGAAGATACCTGCAGTATCACCAATGACTACACTTGGGAGATAAAATCTTCATTATTCAGGACTAAACCTTTCAGAGTGAACTCTGAATTCAAAAAAAATGATAAATTTCCTTATAATTATGTCTTTGCTAATAGAAATATACTGAAAAATATTACATATAATATGGTCTTTTTTTAATTTTCAAATTTGAGGCTTAGTCATGGGATGATGATTATTGGAAAGAGAACCAAAAATAAATGAAGCCAAAATTATTCAAGTAAAAGGAAATACAATTAAACACAAAGCAAAAATTCTATTATTAAGCATGATAGGGCATAAGTATTTGTTTCAGAGCCCAACTCCACAAGTAGAACATGTAGCACTAGTTTCTTGTTTTGCTTGGTTTTCTGAACATCTTATACACTTTTCCCTCCCTCCCTCCCTCCCTGCCTTCTTTTCTTCCTTCCTTCTCCCCTCCTTCCTTCCTTCCTTCCTTCTTTCCTTCCTTCCTGTACCACTGGCATATGATCACCAATGTTTATTAAAAAAACATTGTATTTTTATTGAGCGTCCAGTTGTTGATCTCATTCACACTAATGTGTCCTTTTAGAGTTTCAATAATTTGTTCTGCTAAAACTACCAAAAAATCTAACAATAATGTTTTCCTTTACTTTATCTCATTGAATATAATGTATGAGTTTACAGCTGCTATTATAAGAAGTCCCTCATTTGTCTGTTAGTTTGCCATATGGTGGGGGCTTGCATGTTGCTATGATACCGAAAGCTATGCCACCAGTATTACAGATACCAGCAGGGTCACCCATGTTGGACAAGTTTCAGCTGAGCATCCAGACTAAGACAGACTAGAGAGAAGGACATGGAGGCCCAATCCCAAAACAATTAGCCACTGAAAACCCTATGAATAACAGGGAAACTCTCTTGGATATAGTGCCAGAAAATGAGCCCCTCAGAGTGGAAAGCAGTCAAAGGCAACTGGGGAAGAGTTGGCTCCTCAAAGTAGAGTCGATCTTAATGTTGGGAATGGAGTAAAGTCCCAGGGACCTCCATTTGCTGATGTGGTACAACTCAAAATGAAAGGAAGAACTGTAAACATTGATTAGTAATTAGAATGTGGAGCGTATACAGTATGAATCTAGGAAAATTAGAAACTGTCAAAAGGGAGATGAAACACATAAGCATCACATTCTAGGCCTCAGTGAGCTAAAATGGACTGGATGACCCATTTTGAATCAGATAATCATATGGTCTACTTTTCCAGGAATGGCAACTTAAAGAGAAAAGGAGTTGCATTCATCAACAAAAAAGATATCTCAAGGTCTGTCCTGATATACAATGCTGTCAGTGACAGAGTAATATCCATATACTTACAAGGAAGTGCAGTTAATATGACTATTATTCAAATGTACACACCCACTACAAAGGCCACAAATGAAGACAAGGAAGATTTTTTTATCAGCTTCTGCAGTCTGAAATAGATCAAACAAGCAATAAGGATGCACTGATAATTAATGGTGACTGGAATGCAAAAGTTTGAAACAAAGAAAGCTCAGTAGTAGGAAAATATGGCCTTGGTGACAGAAACAATCCTGGAAATCACATGATAGAATTTTGTCAGACCAATGACCTTTTGATTGCAAATACATATTTTCACAAACATAAGCAACAACTATACACATGGAATTCACCAGATAGAACACACAGGAACCAAACTGATTACATTTGTGGAAAGAGATTATAGAAAACTTCAGTATCAAAAATCAGAATGTGACCAGATGCCAATTGTGACCACCAACTGTTCATATTCAGGTTCAAACTGAAACTGAAGAAAATTAGAACAAGTGTACAAGAGCCAAGGTATGACCTTGAGTATATCCCACCTGAGTTAGAGACCACCTCAAGAACAGATTTGGTGCATCAGACACTAATAATTGAAGACCACAAGAGTTGAGGCATGACATCAAAGACCTCATTCATGAAAAAAGCAAAAGGTTGGTAAAAAGACAAGAAAAAACAAAAGACCAAATTACATGTCAAAAGAGACTCTAAAACTTACCCTTGAACAACAAGCAGTGAAAGTAAAAGGAGACATGAGGCAATTAAAGAACTAAAGAGAAGATTTCAAAGGGCAGCTCAAGAAGATAAAATCAAATATTATAATGACATGTTCAGGAACTGGAGATAGAAAACCAAAAGGGAAGAACATACTCCGTTTTTCTCAAGTTTAAAGAATTACAGAAAAAATTCAAGCTTCGAGTGGCAAAAGCGAAGGATTCTACAGGGAATAAAAGATGCAGAAAACATTAAAAGAAGATGGAAGGAATACACGGAGTCATTATACCAAAAAGAATTGGTGGATGACCAACCATTTCAAGGGTTGTATATGATCAGGAACCAATGATTCCTAATGGAAGAAGTGGAAGCTGCCTTGAAGGAATTGGTGAAACACAAGTTTCCAGGAATCAATGAAATACCAATAGAGATGTTGCAACAAATAGATGTAGCACTGGAGGTGCTCACTTGTTGTGCCAAGAGATTTGGAAAACAGCCACCTGGCCAACTGACCGAAAGAGATCCATATTTGTGCCTCTTCCCAAGAAAGGAGATTCAACCAAATGCAGAAATTATCGAATAATATCATTAATATCTCACACAAGTAAACTATTGCTAACAATCATGCAAAAGTGACTGCAGCAGTTTATTAATAGGGAACTGCCAGAAAATTGCCTGCAGTAGTACCACTGTGGCAACTGATCCCATCAGATCTTGGAAGCTAAGCAAGGTCAGCCTAATTATTACTGGGATGAGAGACTGCTTGGGAATATCAGGTGGTGTAGGCTTGGTAGAAAGACCTGGCAGCCCACTCCCCTGCCAAAAAGAAAAAAAAAAAAGAAAAATCAGCCATTGAAAACCTTATAAATAGCAGAGAAACTTTGACAATAGTGCTAGGCATGACATACTATTGAGTAGTGTTTAATCTGTTCTACACAGGGTTGCTGAGTCAGACCCAACTCAAAGGCACATAACAACAATTGTCAGAAAATCAAGCCAGATTCAGAAGAGGGCATGGAACCAAGGATATCATTGCTGATATATTAATATTAGCCAAAAGCAGATAATGTGAGAAATATGTCTATCTAAATTTTATTGACTATTCAAAGGCATTTGGCTGTGTGGATCACAACAAATTATGGATAACACTGCGAAGAATGGGAATACCAGAGCACTTAATTGTACTCAGGAGGAGTCTGTGCATGGACCAGGAGGCAATCATTTGAACAGAACAAGGAAACACTGCCTGGTTTAAAGTCAGGAAAGGTGTGTGTCAGGGGTGTATCCTTTCACCATATCTCATCAATCTCTATGCTGAGCAAATAATCTGAGAACTAAACTTTATGAAGAACAGGGCATCAGGATTGGAGAAAGACTCATTAACAACCTGCGTCATACAGATGACATAACTCTGCTTGCTGAAAGTGAAGAGGATTTGAAATGTTTACTGATAAAGATCAAAGAACACAAGCCTTCAGTATGGATTACACCTGAACATCAACAAAACAAAAATCCTTACAACTGGGTCAGTATGCAGCTTCATGATAAATGAAGAAAAGATTGAGTTTGTCTAAGCTTTTGCTCTCCTTGGTTCTTCAATCAATACCTGTGGAAGCAACAGTCAAGAAATCAAAATACACATTGTACTGGGAAATGCTGTTGCAACAGACCTCTACAGTGTTGAAAAATAAAGATGTCACATTGAAAACAAAGGCCTGACTCACGCCATGGTACATTCAATTGCATCACATGCTTATGAAATCTGGAGACTGAATAAGGGAGAGAGAAGAAGAATTGATGCTTTTGAATTATGGTGCTGGAGACAAATATTGAATAGACTACGAAAAGAACCAACAGATTTGTCCTAGAGGACATGCAACCAGAGTGCTCCTTGGAAGCAAGGATGGCTAGATTGCATCTTACATATTTTGGACATGTTTTCAGGAGGAACCAATCCCTGGAGAAGCACATCATGTTTGAGAGAGTGGCAGGTCAATGAAAAAAAGAAAAAAAGGAGACCCTCAAAGAGATGGATTGACACAGTGTCTGCAACAATGGGCTTAAACGTAAAAAAAGATCATGTTCTGGGCAGTGTCAGGGAGTGTTTCATTCTGTTGTACATTAGGGTTGCAATGAGTTGTACCTGACTTGACTGCACCTAACAAGAACAACGTGAGTTTATAACAAACATTTCATACATTTATACAAGTGAATATCTGATAAAATAATAGGTGTGGCATATAAGACGTTCATAAAGGAGTTCATATACTAGTAAAAAAGCAGAGCAAAATAAAAATATACTGAGAAAATTCACAAAACACCATGATAAAATTTTAGGTTATGAGATAATTGGTAGTAATACTAATCATACTAATATTTGCACACAATAAAATGACTGAAATGGCTACATGACAAGTATATTTGAGAGTCAGTATCCCATCAGTATCTGTACAACATACATTGGAATATAATGTCCCATTAGTTCAAAAAGAGTTAAGGCTAAGGTGTATGAATTCAGTTCAAGAGCTATTATCATATATAATGTTTGTACTCTTGAGGATCCTATAATCTAATCAGCAAGATATATGTAAATATGTAAGTTTAATATGAAATAGTGTATTAGTCTATTTTCCATTACTATAACAAAATACCTGAAGCTGGTAAACTTATAGAGAGAAGAGATTTATTTATCCCACAACTCTAGAGGTTCAAGGGCATGGCACCAGTATCAGCTTGACTCTAGTGAGGACTCCATGATGGATGGCATCACAGAGATGAGAAAGGAAACCAGAATGCGAGGAGGTTCCTAGTAATGACTTCCCACTGGGCCCCACCTCTGAAAGGTCCCACCACCTCTGCACATGGCCACTCAGAGGAACACTTGAACCTTTGGAGACACACCCATACCATATCCAAATCATGATACCTGGTGATAAAGATCAAGGCAGGTACAAGGTACAATGGTAGCCCAGAGTCAGGGCACTTAGCCCAGCCTAGAGATTCACAGAAGACTTTCTTGAGGAGATGAGGCCTGGGTATTGAAAACTGAGAAAAGATGAGTCAGGTGGAGAGAAAGGAAAAGGACCTAAGAGGTGGAGGGAATAGTAAGAGCAAAGGTACACTGTAAGGTTCATGATGGGGAGAAATGGACGTGAGGCTAAAGAGGAGCCACCTGCTGGATACATGTTACCCAGGCCACTTCATGTTGTGGGCTCCCAATGAAATAGTTCACTTTCTATAGAAGCACAGTCAGATTTACCTTGTAGGCGATGACTGGGTGGAAGAAGGACTTGTGAACAGCAGCACTAGAGGCAGTGGAGCACAGGAAGCGTCTCAATAAGATGATTGTTGCAGGAATAGAAAGGAAGCAGAAAATACCAGAATACTTGTTGTGTTGTTGCTAGGTGCCGTCGAGTTGGTATCCAACTCATAGCGACCCTCATAGGGTTTTCAATGGCTGACTGTTTTGGGATTGCCATGGGAGTGGATTGCCAGGCTCTTCTCCCATTTTTGTGGTGCTGGGAATTGAACTCAGGTCCTCAGAGACTGCAGTGTAGCGCTCTACCAACTGAGCTAAATCTCAGCCCCAGATTACTTAGGGAAAGAAAATAAGCAGAACTGTAAGTATCTGGGGGAACTAGGACACTGTGGGGAATGGTGAAGGAAGAAGAGGAGTCCAGGATCACTCCCGAGAGTCTAGCTTCCTGAGTGAGCAGAGGTTAAGCTCTTCCCTGAGTTTTGGGTATGTGAAAAGCCAATTTGGTGGGAAAATAAGATGGTGGATTCACTTTTGAGATATGTCGACTTTGAAATGTCTAAGAAACATCTGTGTGAGTGTGTGTGTGTGTGTGTGTGTGTGTGTGTGTGTGTGTGTGTTTAACAGATTTTTAGGTATATGAGTCTGAAACTTAGGGATGAGGTCAGGGCTCAGGATGAAGTTTTGGGAGTCATCAGCATGCATGTATGTGTTCTTGCAAGGGGAAGAGGATATGGAAGTAAGAGCTTGCACGTGCCAAGGCCTGTGGAGTGAAGGAAAAGGACCCAGGATTCACCTTGTAAGTGCTGAACAAGCTCGCTGGTTACAGATGAGGAAGGAAGGAAGGAAGGAAGGGAGGGAGGGGGGGAGGGAGGAAGGACAGAAAGAAGGAAGGGAGGGATCTGTAAGCCTGAATACTTTTTCTCAGAATTGGAGAAAGAAGAGAGTCTGAGTCACTGCAGAAATATTTCTTGGTGGCCTGGCACCTTGGAAATTTGACTCAATGACTTTGGAGAGATTTTTCCATTATTATTGCCCGTGAGTCTCCAGGAAAAGAATTCTGAACTGAATGTATCCTTTGCTTAGCTGAGTGGGGAATAGTGTTAATCACTGAAAAATACGTAACTTATTTTCCGCTTGCTTGAAAAATAAGCCAACCTTTAAATTCCAGAGATGCCCCTTTCGTTCTAATCTACACTAGAACACAGCTGGCAACTCCATCTTTGTAGGTAATCTTCATAACCTGCCTTCATTCTGCCCCCCTCATGGCTGAACTCGTTCTAACTCCTATATCTCATTTCTGTAAAGTATTAACGAAAAGTGAAGACACAGGAGATTTTAGAACCAGGAAGGACCATGGAGATTTCTTCTTCCAAACTATCCACTTAAACAAAAACAAACAAACAAAGCAAAACCAGGTGTAGTGGTGCATGCCTGTATTTCCAGCACTAAAGAGACAGAAGTGGGGGGATCCCAAGGACAGCCTGGACTACATAATGAGTTCTGGGCTAGCCTGAGCTACATAGCAAGATCTTGTCTCAGAAAAGGGAAAGGAAGGAAGGAAGGAAGGAAGGAAGGAAGGAAGGAAGGAAGGAAAAAGAAAGAGAAAGAGAGAAAGAGGGAGGGAGGGAGGGAGAGAGAGAGAAAGAAGGAAGGAAGGAAGGAAGGAAGGAAGGAAGGAAGGAAGGAAGGGAGGGAGGGAGGGAGGGAGGGAGGGAGGGAGGAAGGGAGGGAGGGAGGGAAGGAGGGAAAGAAAAGGAAAGCAAAAGAAAGGAAAGGAAAGAAAAAAGGAAAAGAGAAAGCAAGTTATGACCCTGAGAGGTTCTATGGCTCACTCAAGGTTATGGAGTGAGTTCGTAGCAGAACACGGGCTGGAAGCCAACCCTTCTGACTCAGAGACCAGTGTCCTTTTCAGATATTAACAAAGAATGGAATGTCGCCCAGATTTATTCTTCAGTCTTTAATTTAGGATTCCAAGAAGACTGCCTGATTTTCATGACAGTTTGAAAGAGGTGAGGAAGAGAGACCCCCTCAAATGCCTCCTTCTTTACGATGCCCTCTCGCTTCTCCAGTGAGAGATATTCATTTTCCAGATGGTGTGCCCAAGGATTGAGATGAACATGCCTCATGACATTCAATGTATTTATGCAGCACCCAGTAAAATCTGGTATTTCACTGGCTCACATGAAAGAAAGAGAAAAAGGGGGCAGAAGGGAAAAGGGACCTAGGTCATCTTCTGCTTAGGAACCAAACTGGACTGGGAGGTAACTCAGTTCTTGTTCACTTCATGGGCAAATCACGCCAAACAAGCTTTTGGCTCTAGTTCTGGTCTTCCTGCTTTTAGCAGTGGTGTTCCTAAGAACCACCCAGAGAGAAAATAGTAGCAACCAAATTTAAAAGAGGGCAATGCACTCCCGACCAAGTTGGCCCTCTCAGGCTGCTGTAGAGGAGGGACATGCCTTAGCGGAAGTTCAAGGTCATGAGCCCAGTCACATCATCCTGTGAGCAACAGAAGACTTTCCACCTATATCTGCTTTTTATTACTAAGCCAATCACAGAACAGAGATGCATTAACCTTGCTATTTGTGAGGTAATAAAAAGCTGAGTAAGGTAAGGTTGGCTGTAACCCAAAGTAAACTCATACAGAAGCCATCTGAGTTTTCCTGCTGGAAAACAGACTCGGAAAGTATAAAAAGCCATGTTCTTTGGCAAAATAATATGCTATGGTCATTTAACTATGGATCAAACAAACACTTCATTCCTATTAAAAATATATGCTCAGCCTCTGCCCTCTCCAGAATTAGGTGATATTAAGCAGTAGGTTTCTCCCCTCATGGGGTCAGCTACTCAAAAGCAAAAACCTTAATTCAACCAGTATACTTCTCTGGGGAGAGAAATCCAGGTTCCCCCACCTGCCCCATGGATATTAGGACTAAGTATCAGAGCACCAGATTAGAGAGGAACTCCCATTTATGTAGCACTTATTCTAGTACAGCTGTTGGATATTTTCAGTTAATGCTCACAAGATCCCCTGAAGGTGGGTATTCATGTCTCTGTTTTACAAGGAGTGCTGAGATTCAGAGAAACTAGGGAACTTTACCAAGGTTTTGCCAACAGAAATGGCAAAACTAGGTTTAAGGTTAGGTCTGACACCCCGTAGCTCTTTTTTTTTCCTATTATGTGACTATATCCCTCACTTAAAGGAAAGTTTAGGGACCCAGCTTTCTTTAGGAAAATCTAGAAAACAGAATGCACCTACATTATTATAACACTTGCCTTGTCTTCTAAGTCTCAGCCTCCCTCGGGCCCATATCTGAGTTGAATTACATCCTTTTCCAGAGATTCTTGGGCACATAGAGCCATAATGTCTGTTCAATTTGACTTTTTAGTTCACTCTTTTGTTTAGTCCCAATCCAACACAATTTCAAGGTTTAGGACATTGTGGACCCATGGAAAATAATTACTTGTGGTCTTCCTTGGTAAGAATGTGAGAAAACACTGTGCAGAGTGGCACACATCTGTCATCCCAGCACTCGGGAGGCTGAAGCAAGAGTGTCACAAACTCAAGGCCAGTCTGGGCTACATAGTAAGATCCTGCACACACATCCCAAATGTGAACAAACTAGGGTAAAGAGATCAAATGACATTATCCAGCTCCACTCTGCAATTGCCTCTCAGCCTGCACATGAGCTATGAGCTTTTCCTGGAACTCCACCCACCCTACCAAATACTTGGTTGTGTTTCAAGCTTTCATGGCACCTCCCTCTATTTTCTTTCTGCCATTTTCTCCAGCTAAACAGAAACTCTACATTTATTTTTCTAACACTCTAATGTTGTTGTTGTTGTTGTTAGGTGGCCTCAAGTTACATCTGACCCATAGCAACCCTATTACAACAGAACAAAACACTTCTAGACACTGTGCCATGCCCAGCACTCCGCCAGCGCTTCTCTGCTACTCATAAGATTTTCAATGGCTGGTTATTTCAGGATTGTTTGGGGGAGTGGGCTGTTTACTACATGTGTCATAACAGGGTCATTTACCTATGCCACAATTGGAGCATGTTAAAGGCAGGGTCCTTCTTTGAAGCTTTGTGAGATCTACTTTCAAGAGTTGGAGGGTAAACAATGTGGCAAGACAATTCATTAGGAGAAAAGAGTAGTCTTTTTACCAAATGGCTGGGACACATGATAATCACATGTGAAAGAATGGGCCTGAATCCCTACCTCACATCATATACAAAAGTTAATTCAAAATGGATTATTGACATAGATAAAAGAACTAAAGCCATAAAACTCTTAAAAGAAAACATAGAGGTGGATCTTCTAAACTTTTGTTAAGCAGGCAAAACAGACAGGTTGTTCTTCATCAACATCAAGAAACTGAAAAGACAACTTACAGAAAAATATTTTGTAAATCATCTATCTAATAAAGGACTTGTGTATATAGGACTATTATAACTCAATAAATGAAAAATGGACAATGGATTTGAATAGGCATTTCTCCAGAGAAGATACACAAAATCTCAATAAGCACATAAAAAATACTGGACACCAATAATCATTAGAGGAACAAAATAAAACAATAAGATATCAGCTCACACCCTCTAGGATGGTTAAAAAGACGAACATAACAAATATTGGCAAAGATGTGGACAACTGAAATCTCATGCGTTGCTAGTGGGATTATAAAATGGTAAAAGCGCTTTGGAAAAATCTGACAGTTCCTCAAAATGTTAAACATTGAAATGGGAACGTAGCTCATTGGTACAACCCTTGCCTAGCATGCTCAAGGCCCTGGGTTTGGGGCCCCAGCACCATACACAAACAAAAAAAGTTAAACATAGGTTTATCATATGACAAATACTTGTAGGTATACATCCCAGAGAAATGAAAACATATGTATGCACAGAAATGTGCAAATGTCCATAACATCATTATTGATAACAACCCAAATGACCAACTTACAAATAAGTAAAAAAATTTTTTAAAAATCTATCCACAGAATGGAATATTTGTCAATAAAAAGTAATGAAATATTAACATATGCTATGACATGGATGGAGCCTGAAGACATTGTGCTAAGTGAGAGGCAACAGTGTATGATTCCATTTACATAAAATGTCTAAAATAGGCAAATCCACAGAGACAGAAAGTATATTAGTGACCATGAAAGGCTGGAGAGTCAGAAGGAAGTGGGGAATCATGTGAATGGGTATAGGATTTCTTCTTGGACCTTCTGGATTCCATAGGTGTGAGTCAGTACATTTCTGTTCATTAGAAGCTTGCTGCACAGAGGGCATTAGTCGGCCAGTGGTAGAATTCCTGCCTCCCAAGAAGTTAGCTGGTCTCAGGTTTTTTTTTTCAGAGAAGCACAAAATGGACGAAGGTAATCATGAGCAGAATGTTGGCAGAAATAGGAATGTTAAAGGTACCTCTGGTGGTCTTAGGAATAAGGAATATATTACTGGAAATGAATAAAAGTGAGCCATCCTCAAAGCCACTCAGGCTGTGGCAAAGAACTTGGCTGAACTGTATTCCAGTGTTCTGTGGAAAGTAGAACTTGTAAGTGATAAACTCGAATATTCAGTAGAGGAGATTTCTAAGAAAAGTGTTGAAGATGTGGCCTGGTTTCTCCTTGCTGCTTATCATAAAATGTGAGATATAAGAAAAAAGTTGAAGAGAGGAATTTTTAATAAAGAAAGAACCCAAACTTGAAGATTTAGGAAACCCTCAGCCTCTCCATATGGTAAAAAATGAGAAAGCAATGCTCTGCAGAGAAAACCAAGGGTGCAGCTGGACATCCAAAATGATTGCTGAAGCGAGTGACCCACAGACTGCTTGTCATGGTTAGCGGCTGTCGAGTTGGGTCCAACTCATGGCAACCCTGTGTGCCACAGTCAACCATCTCAGCAAAAGTCAGCAACTGACACCCAGACGCAGTTGTGTACTCCTGAAATCCAACCTTCAGAAGCCTGAGGCAGGAGGATCAAGGGTTTGAGGCCAGGCTGTGCTTGGTGGCACACGCCTATAATCCCAGAGCCTTGGGAGGCAGAGGCAGGAGGATCACAGGTTCAAAGCCAGAGGCAGCATGAGTAATTTAGCAAGACCCTGTCTCAAGATTTAAAAAGTTTAAAAATGGTCTAGGGGTTCAGCCCAGTCATAAAGCACTTGCAAAGTATGTGTGAGGTCCTGGGTTCAACCCCCCAAGTATTAAAAAAAAAAAAATAGTCAGGAGTAGAAATGCATTTGGTCATCCAGGAACATCTGTGGAAGAGCCTCTTAACTAAAAGGTTTTAGCCCTTGTGACTTGCATGGGAGATTGTCTTAATCCAATTTCTATTGCAATAACAACACCTGGGACTCGGTGCTTTATGAAGAGGTTTGTTTTGGCACACAGTTCTGAAGGCTGGGAAGCGCAAGATCAGGCAGACACATCTGGTGAGAGCTGGATACCACTTCATAGTTTCTGTAGAAAAGCAGAAGTGCAAGTGGATCAAGAGGCCAAACGCAAGGAGCAGGTTTGTTTTAGAACAACCCACTCTCCTAATAACTAATCCTACCCTGTGAGAAAGGTGTTAGTCCATTCATGAGGGCTCCACCCTCTGACTAAAACACCACCGACTAGGCCCCACCTCCCGTCCCTGCAGCTTTGGGGACTAAGTATCCACATGAACTTTAAAGAGGACAAACCATATTCAAACCCTAGCAGAGGCCATCAGGGTTTTTGAGGATTTATACCAGCAGACACTGTGTCAATTTGGACTAAAGAGGACAGAGACAGGGGTCAAAAAGAAGAAAGGCTGTCAGACTTCAGGAATTGTATTGGCTCATCCAGTACAGCAGGAGGGTCACAAGTTTGAGACCAGAGGCAGTCTGCATAATTTAGCAAGACCCTGTCTCAAAAAGTTAAAAAATGGGCTGAGGGCACAGTTCAGTGGTCCAGCACTTGCAGAGCATGCAAGCATGAGGCCCTGGGTTCAACTCTCAGTGTGTGTATATATATATATATATATATATATATATATGTGTGTGTGCGTGTGTGTGTGTGTGTGTGTGTGTGTGTGTGTGTGTGTGTGTGTGTGTATAGAATGACCTCAAGGGCAGTTCAGAGGTCCATAAGACTTCTACTGCTGACTTGAGCCAAGAGGTCTGGGAAGACTAACTGTCTGCTCCTTGGCTTCAGAAGGCAGGGCCACTTCCCCATTTCAAGGTTGAGGCCGTCTCTTCAGCTTCTGCAGGCCAGGCTGCCCCAGCCCAGGACCAAGGACAGAGCCAGTACCAGGGCACAGGGGTCAGGGCCACTGCCCCAGTGGGCCCAAAACAACTGAACAGGCCAAAGAGGATCAAAATCTTAAAAAGCCTTAAAATCTAATGGATTTTCCTGCTGGTTTTCAGACTTTCATGAGGCCCATGACCACTTCCTTCTTTCCAATTCCTCCCATTGGGATGAGAGTATCCATTCTATGCCTGTCCTGTTTGGGAATATCAGGAAAGTATAAACACATTGAAATAGGAAAATGGGGGACTCTGTGAAAGCACTTTCTGATATTTGTTTTCCTATTTGTCGGTTTTTCATTAAATTGGAAGGTTTTACTGTGCAATGGCCACACGGTCTGTGTTTATTAGGGAGCACATCACTGAAGCCTTTACTTTTTTATTATTTTAAATAAATACGTAAATTATTTGTGAACCTAGATTTCTCAGGGTTTATCCTATTTGGTTATTGAAATTATTAGAAGTCAAAGCCAGGCATGGTGGTACATGCCTGTAATCCCAGCACTGGGGAGGCTGAGGCAGGAAGATGGACACGAATTCAAGGCCAGCCTAGTCTACGTAGCAAGTTCCAGAACAGCCTGGGATACACAGTGAGACCCTGTCTCAAAAAAACAAAAACAAACAACAAAAAAGTCTAAGCGTTAATTGTCCTATTTGAGGTTTGCTATTGCCTGGTTTTTCCTTCTATTGAAACTGACTCATCCTAGATCTCTATCATGTGTTCCATAATGTAGCTAATCTAATGAACCAGTCCACTGATTTGTGAATGGAAGAAGTCTCCCTTACTTCTTTCACCCATCAAAGCAAAGTACTCAGCCTTCCATACGGCATATGTCTGTAAAAACATTACAGACAGGATGCAGGCCCTACCATTCACTGATGTGAACTTCATACCAGGTGAAAGGGAAGGACGGAGTTTGACAAGCTGGTATCAAGTATTCAGATGCAGACAAGGACTCAGCCTTTACACAGGCTATTCAGAAAAATGAGGAAGGGCAGGGAGGCATGAGGGGAAGTCAGTTTGTCCACACCACGTTGAGACATACATTTGCAAAGCTGGTTTTTCTGTACCTTTGGCTAGTAAGACAAAGTGGTAGGACAGGCTTTACCTGGAAAGGAACCTGTGTTAAACATTAAACAAAAGAATGAGAAGAGGGCTTTCTAGTTACAGCAGTAAGAAGATACAGGCAATTTCTTCTGAAAAAAACAGGAGGGGAAATGTAGAAAACTAAACAAAATGATCAGAACCCAACCATTTCGTGGAATTGGAAGTTGACCAAATGCAAACAACAAACTGAGCCACATTTGTTCTTGAAAAGCTACTATCCTCAGGTGAGAAGAGCAGGACATTGTGGCATTTTGAACAGGGTTGCTTCCCTCATCTCTCAGCTCAGTCAGTGACTTTTAAGTGAGAAGGAGCTGACCACACAATGCTGCCCCATGAAAGACTCAGTGCAGAGTGGTGGTTGAGGGGATGAAAATCCTTGGCTTTCCTGGCTAAACGTGGGAATGAACACTTGGGAAAGATTAGGGAAAAACCCCAGCTTTGCTACCCTAAGAATGGAGTCCCAAACTAACCAGGAATTTGAAAAATACAAACAGCTTGACGTGGTGGCACACACCTGTAATTCCAGCACTTGGGAGGTGAAGACAGAAAGATCATGAATTCGAGGCAAGCCTGGGCTTCCCTGGGAGACCCTGCCTCAAAACAAAACAAAAACATTCAAAGAGAACCACACATACATGTAACATAGTCAAACTGCTGAAAAACAAAGTCAACAAGAGAACCTTTAAAGCCGCAGGAGGAAAATGCCTTACTACATATAGGGAAATGGCATTCAGTTAATGACTGATGTCTTACAGTAACACTGGACGCCATAATCCAGTGGAATAATGTACTCCAAGGGTCAACCGATAATTCTTTGTTCAACCTGACTACAGTCAGGCATCAGCAGGCTGTGTTCTAGGAAATACACTGCCAGACAATTTCATTGTTGGGCAAATATCATAAAATGTACTTATACAAACTAAGAGAGCCACATGTCCTAGGCAATATAATCTTATGGGACCACCATCAGATACGCCGTCTTTTGGTGGCCAAAGCATGATTATGCATGCAGTGTGATATGACTGTCCTTCAAAACTGAAGGTGAAATAAAGATATTTCCTGATAAGCTAAACTGAAAGAATATCATCATGAACAGAACTTCCCTAAGATAAAAAGGGAAAGTGACATCAGCAAGATAATGTGATACTAGCGTTCCACTATCATGCTCTCACGGAAGCATCAATTTAGATACTTATCTGTGGACGATAATACTTTTGTGGGAGTCTGGGAGTCCAGTGAAGAAGTTCCAGCGCATTATTGAATAATAAAATCCAAGAATGGATACGCTGAAAAGGTGGTAGAGTTTGGATAAGTGCCCCCCAAAGGTCCACGTGTTCGAAGCTGGGTCCCCAGGGTGGAACAATTGAAGGGTGCTAGAATCCTTATGGGAGAAGGACCTGCCAACCCCCTCCCAAAAATCAATCTGCCATTGAAAACCCTATGAACAGCAGAGAAGCACTGACAATAGTGTTTCCCCTGTTGAACAGAGGGTCGCTATGAGTCAGATACCGACTCGAAGGCACCTAACAACAACAATAAAAAGAATCCTTAGGAGGCAGGACCTAATGGGAGGTCCTCAGGTCATTAGGGAGGGCACAGCTTACATGAAATTGTGAGACTCCAGCTGCTTCCTCTTTCACTTAGATTCCTGCCTCAGGATGTAAGCAGTTTTGTTCTGCCAAGAGCTCCTGCCATTGCCATCTGGCACCTCCACCACAGGCACAATGCAAGGAGGGTACTTGACCACAGACTCGAACCTCCAAAACTATGAACTGAATAAACCTTTTTTAAAGAGTACATCTGGAGGTTCTAACAAGGCAGTTTGTTGTTATTGTTGTTAGGTGCCGTCGAGTCGGTATCTGACTCATAGCAACCCTCATAGGGTTTTCAATGGCTGGCTGTTTCGGGATTGCCTTGGGAGTGGATTGCCAGGTCCTTCTCCCATTTTTGCGGAGCTGAGAATCGAACTCGGGACCTCAGAGACTGCAGCACAGAGCTCTACCAACTGAGCTAAATCCTGGCCCCAACAAGGCAGTGCTGCACCTCATATACCCTTAGCTGATGCCTGGTCTTCCCCTATCATAGATGGTCACCCTGTTCCACTGCACAGATTTGGGAGGGACATACATGGGATAGTGGGGAAGGGGACACCTGCCTATCCAGCCAGATCAGCAGAATCAACCCAGGCGATCAATGGAGTGACAGAATTCGCAGCCAGATTCTCTTCACATCCAAGCATTTTAAGTTAATTATCTCAGATATTTTGTGACGGTAACAGGAAGCTGACTAATACAAGAGAATAAGAACTGTCTCACCGTGTGCACATCACCCCCAAAAAAGGTTCAGAGTCATGAGTGGCCCTAAGAACCTGCACTTTCTCCTATGGGGTAAAGTGAGAGTGTAGCGAGTGAGCCCCCAACTCCTCTACCCATCAGAAACACTACCCAGGAGACCCACTTCTTTCTCACCCCTCCACGAATGCTGAAGTAATCAGCATGACTGAGTGGTCAGGAACAGGGAAGGACAGGGTGCAGAACCTGTAACTGCTCCACAGGCTCCACTGGGAAACCTGCATAGACCACCACAGACACTTCACCTGG
This sequence comes from Pedetes capensis, assembly GCA_007922755.1. Lineage (NCBI taxonomy): Eukaryota > Metazoa > Chordata > Mammalia > Rodentia > Pedetidae > Pedetes > Pedetes capensis. Next base: position 388,204 of record VMDO01000035.1, read on the forward strand.
GGACCCCTACCCTGCCCACAGGCACTTCAGATGCTCCACATGAATCACTTTCTCCGGCCCAAGAAGTTCAATAAAAAGATAGAAATAGTTTTTTTTAAACTAGAAATTTTAGAACTGAAGAATACAATAAATAAAATGAAAAGTACAAGAGAGACAGAACATCAGCACCAGAATGGATCAGAATAAAAATCTATAGCCAGGCACAGTGAGGCATGCTTGTAATCCCACCTACTCAGGAGGCTGAAGCAAAAGGATAGCAACTTCAAGGACAGCGTAGGCTACATAGTGAATTCAAGGCTGGTGTGGGCAACTTAGCAGAACTCTGTCTCAAAATAAAAATTTTAAAAAGGCTGAGAATGTAGATCAATAGTAAAGCACCTGTGTAATACAAAGCCCTGGGTTGAATGCCCAGAACCACAAAAAAGAAAAAATCTACAAACATAAAGACAGGTTATTTGAAAATATGCATTCAGAGAACCAAAAACAGGAAAAAATGTATGTAAAGGAATGTAGGTAGCCTATGATATTTATTGGACAACATCAAGAAATGTCCCAGAAGTTCCAGAAGAAGAACAAGAAAAAGGAGATGAAGGCCTACTTAAAGCAACAAATTCCCCAAATCTGGAAAGAGATAGGGACATCCAGGTACATGAAACTTAAAAATTTCCAATTAACTTCAACCAAAAAAGACCACACCAAGATATATTATAATCAAACTGGCAAGACTAGGATTTATAGCTCAGTGGCAGAGCACTTGCTTAGCATGAGCTAGGTCCTAAGTTCAAAAGGCAACATCACATATACACTCTCCCCAAACTCAAAGAGAGAAGCTTGGAAGCAGCAAGAGAAAAGCGTTTCCTTTCAAGAAGAAACACACATAAGGATATCATCAAACTTCTCAGCAGAAACGTCAAAGGCCAGAAAAGAATGGGATGATATATTCAATATTCAAAGTGCCAAATGAAAAAAAGAATCTTGCCAACCAAGAATAATTTATGTGGCAAAGCTGTCCTACCAAAATAAAGCAGAGATAAAGATTTTCCCAGACAAACAAAAACTGAGGAGTTCATCACCACTATAAATGCCTGATGTCTACAGCCATACCACCCTGGTGTCCAGTTTCCTCAGATCTTGGAAACTAAGCAGGGTCGGACCTGGTTAGTATTTGGATGGGAGACCACTTGGGAACACCAGGTGCTGTAGGCTTGGGAGTAGGACCTGACAACCTATTCCCCAAAAAAGCAATCAGCCATTGAAAACCCTATGAATAGTAGAGAAGCACAACAATAGTGTTTTGTTTATTGTACATACGGTTGCTATGAGTTGGACACCAACTCGACAGCACCTAACAACAACATAGGCTTGGGAGAAGGACCTGGCAGCCCACTCCCCAAACAATCAGCCATTGAAAACCCTAAGATTGGCACTATGAGTGAGACCCAATTCAACAGCACCTAACAACAAAAAACAAACACCTGTTAAGAAATGCTAAAGAGAGCTCCAAGCTCAATCCTCAGACTGAAATGAAAGGTTGCGAATAAGTAACATGAAAGCATATGAAAATATAAAACTCAGGCTGGTGATATAGCTCAGCAGTAGAGTGCTCACCCAGCATTCTGAAGGTCCTGGGTTTGATCCCCTGGAACACACACTGAAGTAGATGTCAGGTGCCTTAGTGTACACCTATCATTCCAGCGACTCGAGAGGATGGGGAGGAGGATGGCAAGTTTGAAGCCAGGTGAAGCCACACAACTTACTGAGACCCCATCTTAAAATAAAAGTTAAGAAAAGGTGGGGTGGGAGGACTGAGGGGTGCAGCTCACGGGTAGAACACTTGCCTATTATGTGTAAAGCCCTGAATTCAACCACCCAGTCCAGGGAAGAAAATGAAGGGAAATCCCTCATGTTCAAAGTAAATGAGATTATGTTGTTGTTAGGTGCAGCTGAGTCAGATCCAACTCATAATGACCATGTACAACAGAATGAAACACTCCCCGACACTGTACCAGGCACCTCATCATTTTTATGTTTAAGCCCACTGTTGCAGACACTGTGTCAATCCATATAGTTGAGGGTCTTTCTTTTTTTCATTGACCCATCATTCTCCCAAACATGATGTCCTTTCTCCAGGGATTGGTCCTTTCTAACTACATGTCCAAAACACATAAGATGCAGTCGAGCCACCCTTACTTCCAAGGAGCATTCTGGTTCCATTTCTTCTAGGATGGATCTGTTGGTTCTTTTGTCAATCCTTGGTATATTCAATATTTTTCTCCAGCACCATAATTCAAAAGCATCAATTCTTCTTTTGTATCCCTTATTCAACCTCCAGCTTGCACAAGCGTATGATGCAATTGAATATACCATGACATGAGTCAGGCACACCTTTGTAGTCAATGTGACATCTTTACTTTTCAACACTTTAAAGAAGTCTTTTGCAAGAACATTTCCCAGTGCAATGAGTCTTTTGATTTCTTGACTGCTGCTTCCACAGGTGTTGATTTAGAACCAAATAAGGCAAACTCTCAGGCTATATCAATCTTCTCCATCTACCATGAAGTCGCTTACTGGCCCTGTCATAAGGATTTTTGTTTTCTTCATGTTGAGGCACAATTTATAATGAAACTGTTCTTTGACCTTCATCAGTAAATGCTTCAAATTTTCAATTTCAGCAAGCAGAGGTGAGTTATCTGCATAAGGCAGGTTATTAATGAGTCTTCTTCCAAACCTGATGCCATGTTCTTCTTCATAAAGTCCAGCTTCTCGATTTGCTTAATATAGAGACTGAAGAGGTCAGTGAAAGGATACAGCCCTGACACATACCTTTCTCAACTTTAAACCAGGCAGTGTTTCCTTGTTCTGTTTGAACAACTGCCCCCTGGTCCATATACAGATTCCTCCTGAGTACAATTAAGTGCTCTGGTATTCCCATTCTTCACAATGTTATCCATAATTTGTTGTCATCCACACAGTCAAATGCCTTTGAATAGTCAATAAAACATAGATAGACATCTTTCTGGTATTCTCTGCTTTTGGCTAATATCCATCTGGCATCAGCAATGATGTTCATGGTTCCATGCCCTCTTCTAAATCTGGCTTGATTTTCCCACAGTTCTCTGTTAATATACTGCTGCAGTCACTTCTGAATAATCTTTAGCAAAATTTTACTTGCGTGGGATATTAATGATATTGTTCAATAATTTTAACATCTAATTGTTTTGGGAGTGGGTTGCCATGTCCTTCTCCCTAGTCTGTCTTAGTCTGGAAGCTCATTTGAAACCTTCCACTATGGGTAACCCTGCTGATATTGGTAATACTGATGGCATTGCTTTCTACATCACAGCAACACACAAGCCGTCACAGTATGGCAAACTGATGGACAAGTGAGGAACTAACTAGACAATGATAACTAAAACATGTATACCATAATCCCTTTGGGAAACACTAGAAAAAATGAAAACATCAGAAAAATTTAAACATAGATAAGAAATGAAAAGCTGAATTAGGATGGTATTGTTATGTTTTCAATATGAAATGTCTCCCACGGGCTCATCTATTGGGAGCTTGGTTGCCAAGAAGTGATGGGATCCTGAGGGCCATGACCTAATCGATCCTTTGATGGATTCATGACATGGCTAGAGGAGGGTGGTGCCTGTTAGAGGAAGTGGGTCACTGGGGTATTCCTTCTGCCGTGACGTTCTGCCTCACCATAAGCCATGGCAATGCAGCAAGCAAACCATGGGCTGGACCCTCTGAAACCGTGAAACAAAAGAAATCCTTCCTCCTTTTAGTTTATTTCTGTCAGGAATTTTCTCACAGCAACCACAAAAAAAGACTAATATGGGTATATTAAAATTATTTGTTATACTCAAAGATGGCAGGGAATAAAGAACAGAGAAACAAAAAATACACACGATATAAAACAGTAAAATGATAAAAATATACTCACACCAATAATTACACTAATATGAATAGACTAAATAAACCATCCCAATAAAAAGGAAGATTGTCAACCATACAAATTCTTAAAGAATCTCTCTTTTAGCCAGGTGCAGTGGCGCACAGCTATAATCCCAGTGACTTGGGAGGTGGAGGCAGGAGGATTGCAAGTGTGAGACCAGAGGCAGTCTGTGTAATTTGTCTCAAAAAGTTTTTAAAAAGGTGAGGGGTGGGCTGGGGGTGCAGCTCAGTGGTCCAGCACTTGCAAAGCATGCAAGGGCAAGGCCCTGGGTTCAACCCCCCAATACCGCAAAAAAAAAAAAAAAAAAAAAAAAAAAAAAAAAAAAAAAAAAAAAAAAAAAAAAAAAAAAAAAAAAAAAGAAAAAAGAAAAGAATCTCTCTTTTGTACACATGTTGGTGAATATTAAAGGTATATTAATGGAAATTAAGTCAAGAAAGAAAATATAGCATCCAAGATACAAGAGATCCAAAATAGGAAAGAGGCAAAGGGAATTTGGTAGAGGCTCCAGGATATCCATCAGTTCAGTTTTGGAAGAAGTGGAGGAGATAGACTCTGGAAAAGAGGCCACTAGGGATAAAACGGGATGGGATTTAGCTCAGTTGGTAGAGCACTGCACTGCAGTCTCTGAGGTCCTGAGTTCTATTCCCAGCACCGCAAAAATGGGAGAAGGACCTGGCAATCCACTCCCAAGGTAATCCCAAAATAGCCATTGAAAACCCTATGAGGGTCGCTATGAGTCGGATACCGACTCGAGGGCACCTAACAACAACAACAAGGGATAAAACAGAACTGATGAGTTATCTAATCCTAGAATGTCTAGAGTTTAATTTGGTAGACATTTGATAGATCTTTTAGCTCAGCAGTCCCCAAACTTTTTAGCACCAGGGACCAGTTGTACGGAAGATAATTTTTCTGCTGATCTGACAGGAGGCTCAAGCTTTAACACAAGCAATTGGGAGCAGCTCTAAATACAGATGAAGCTCCCCTCACCCACCACTCACCTCTTGCTGTGTGGCCCGGTTCCTAACAGGCCATGGACTGGTACCAGACCCCTGTGTTAGCTGTTTTATGGAAAAACCTAGAGAAAAGAATAGTGAAAAGGCCTGCTATTTTCCATAGAGCAGCCAGGGAATAAAGTGACACCTGAGTACAGCTGGGGAATAAAGTAAACTAAGACCTGAGTACATTGAAGGAGAGAATTGTTGGTTCTCCATGGGAACACTGTTCTAGAAAGGACAGACAGTGCAAGGCTCTGGAACAGGAACAGACAGTACTCAGTCACTCGTAGGAACAGAAGGGACCAGGATGACAGGGGAAGAGAGCTGGATGAGGTCAAGGAGATAGCCCAGGACTAGACTATAGAAAGCCTTTGGACATTGGATTTACAGAGCCATAGTAATGAAACTAATGATTTAAATAAATGCATATAATGTACCCACTATGAAAATGAAGGGGTGAAAAGGAGGAAGACTTTGCAATAGAGGTCCAAGAAGTTGAGAGACAATGCCTAACAATGATAAAGTAATGTCAACATGCAGGATGTTACTAGAATTATGGAGATAAACATCAGAAGGAACACCTAAGAGAATTGAAAGTGGTTCAGTAAAGTGGTGAGGAGGGAGGGATAGAGCATGAGACGGCCACTTTTCATCAGAAGCCTTTAATATTTTTTGATTTTTAAAAATTATGTGCTTTTAAATGCTTCTGAAAGATCTCAGTGAAGGATGGAAGCCTTAACTATCCACGTGTAAGAGGTGAAACAATCCTGACAACCTAGCTGGTGACAGAGGATGGGCGGATGCCCAGGTTTACGGTAGGCTTCGGGTTAGTCAGCCTTCTGTCACTGTGACAAAAACACCTGAGAAAATCACCTTAAAGGAGCAAAGACTGACTTGGGCTCAGGGTTGGAGGTTCTAGTCCACGGTTGCGTGGCCTGTTATTGTCAGGCCGGTGGCAAGACAGTACATCATGGCAGGGAATGTGTAGGGGACAGAGCTGTTCACATCATGGCGGCCAGGAAACAGACACAGGCATGAAGGGGTGAAGTCCCAGCATCCTCCTCAAGGGCACGCCCCTTCCACTAGGCCCCTTCCACTAGGCCCCACCTCCTAAAGGTTTCACCACCCAGTAGTGCCATGGGCCGTGGACCAAGCCCCCGACATGTGGGTCTTGGGGGACACTCCAAACCTAAGGCAGCTGTGCAGACCAGAAGACCTTTATGTTCCCAAGGGGCTTTTTGTAGATCACTGTCTTGGTCTTCCTGCTTCTGTATCAGCATACCACAGACGGGGTAATTTACAAAGAACAGAAGCTTATTTCTCACAGTTCTGGAAGTTGAGAAGCCTACAATCAAGGAGCTAGTACTTGGTGTCTGGTCATGGCTACATTCCCACATGGTAGAGAGGTAAAAGAGGGACCAGCTCCTTCCATCAAGCCCCCCTATAACAGCACCGAATTCCATTGATGATGGAGGAGCCCTCATGGCCTAATTACCTCTTCACTGTTCCACCTCTTAATACTATCCCATTGGCAGCACTCAAAGTTTTGAGGGGAAACATCCAAACCACAGGGGTCCCCAACTACTTTCTTTCTCCTAGTTGGTTGCTATATTCTTTAGGTCACCACCTGGGCCCCAGGGGAAAATAATCATTTTCCTTCTGAATAAATCCTAGCTAACACTCAATTTTGATCCTATGGTCTCATATGACTGTAAATGGAATAAAAGTAAAGCATGCCTGAAATCCTTTTTTTTAAATAAGGTGATGTTTGGTTTTAAAAAATTTTAATCATATTGACCATATTCATCTGCATTACAATGCCACACTAAAACTTTTCAAATTATTTTCAAATGACATGAAAAATGGCATTGTGCTTACATTTGTACATCTCTGAAATTACAGTGAGATTTACCATCAGTGTGTATCATGTTGTGAATTTCTGTTCATGTCTTTTGCCCATTCTTTGTTTTTATCCTTATTAATCTATACAAGAGCTCTATAATGCAACAGCCATTTATCATAGAGCTGCTACAAGTACTCTGTGATTTGCCTCTTGATCTTTTTGACATAAAAAAAAATGTTTGTGTGGTGTAACATTTCTCTTTTCTAGTTCTCTCTTTTGTGCTTATACTTAAGAAAGTTCCTCCACCCTGAGATAATAAATCTTTACCTGTCCTCCATTCCCCTGCTCCAGTCCTTTTATTTTGCCCACATTTTTAAAGCATTAGGGCCAGTGATGTTCTGCCCATTCTGTACCTCACTTGACAGACAAGATGACAGTCACATAACATAAAGCCTTTTGACGAGAACAATTTGTTCCTTCTGTTGTGGCTTATGATTTAGAATCCTTGGGCATCTATTTTGTTTCTTGCCAAAATATACATACATATCTCTTCTTTGAGCCTGCAGCCGAACCACCGTCAGATCCCATCAGATCTCAGAAGCTAAGCAGGGTTGGTACTTGGACAGGAGATCATGTGGGAACCCCAGATGGTATAGGTTTGTGAGAAGGACCCAGCAACCCACTCCCAAAAAACAATCAGCCATTGAACACCCTATGAATAACAGAGGAGCGTGACAGTAGTGTTTCATCTGTTGTACGTAGGGTCACTATGAGTCGGACACTGACTTGATGGCACCTAACGACACAACAATGTCTTCTTCATTCAGCCAGCTCACAGCTGTCCCCGATTTCTTAGGTGTCCTAGAAGGCTGATGGCGAACTTCCAGGGCCACGCTCTCCCGGGGAGTTTCTTCCTGCTATTTGGGCTGTGGTGGTCAGTGAAATACCCGCTGAAGTACTTTCACCACAAGGGGAAGAAGAACAAGCTGAGCCACCAGCAGCAGCGTCTCGAGGTCATCGAAGGCGCGGTCAAGATTGTGTTTTCGGTCATTGGTAAGAGCGGAAGTCACTGGGCCCAGGGAATCTCCCTATCACACCCAGAACCGTCCATCCATTCTCTGGACCCCGTGGAACACGTGCGTCACTGGCAGAGATAGTAAGACAAGGGGTTTCCACACAAGGTGGCCACGAAGCTGCTTTATCCTCAGGCCCATGGTATAGAGCTTTACATTCACTGTTAGTCGGACCTTACACCATATGCACTATGAGAAGCCACTAAATAAACTACATCCCTTGCCTTAGGATGCAGACACAGGAAATTGTAGGAATAGAACACATGCCCTACAGAAAAGATAAAACACAAATATAGGAAAAAGGAACAAGTTAAAAGAGTAGGCTCCTGTAAACAAGAGTCATGAGAAAGCACTAAATAGAACTTCAAGAAAAATCCCCATCTTTCCTTCTAGAATCACAGGGTAATTGACACCCAACTCCTCAGCTCATTTTCCATCAAATCCCAGGCCACTGCAGGGAGGCAAGACAGACAGGCAGTGGTAGAGCCTGAAAGAAGCCATGGAGGGCCGCATGAGGGATTTCCCTTTGCCCTCCCCCAAGCCGACAAAATCCCCTCCCTTCTGTTCCTGGACATCCATTTCACCCATGGGTGGCCCTCACGGAACAGGCAGGCGGTGGTAACAATAATGTTCCTCCTGACAATCAGCCTGGGCGCCAGGGTAACAAGGATCTTGTTCTGCAATTGCCCTCTGCCACTTGTCATTGCTGGCCCACCGTTTTCTGGGAGGCAACGAAGCAAGGACAGTAGCTGCCCTTGGAGTAAGCACAGCTTGCATATTTTGTTTGCCTGATCCAGCTGACTTTTCCAGCTCTCAATTCAGGCATCAGAAAGCTCTTTCTGGTGTCGGGTGTGGTGGCACACACCTGTAATCCCAGCACTCAGGAGGCTGAGGCAGGAGGGTCTCGAGTTTGAGGCCAGCCTGAGCTACACAGCAGAGATGCAGGCCATCCTGGGCTACACAGCGAAACCCACATAGACCATGTGTGTGTGTGTCTCTCTGGGTATGTGTGTGGCACACACATGAAAAGAAAGAAATTAAAAATAAGCTTCTGGAGCTGAGAAGTGACAGGGAACTTAACATGCTTTCAACAGTGCAGACAGCATCAACTTCATCTTAATTCTAGATCGATAATATTTGGCATCTTGGCTGGGCCACAGTGATACTCATTCAAGAGATGCTTCCTAAGCTCTTACCAAGTGCCAAGCACTCATTGTTCACAGCGCTGGGGACACAGCAGGGGGCCACACACAGTCCCTGCATAGGACTTCCATTGTGGTGTCACTGGGGTTTTTCTGAGTCGTTTTCACAGACTCCCTGGTCCCTTCCACGTGAATTCAGAAAGTGGTCGGTCTGAGAAACAAATGTTTGGGACACAGGATACACAATGTTACGGTAGACATCTAGACTCGCCCTTGAAACATTCTGCACATTGAGCATAAAGGCCGATCTGCCTTCCAGAAGAGGTGGTAAAAAGCAGGAGTAAGAGCTGTGAGCCACCTGAAGCACAGCTCCACGGACCCTTCAGTGCAGTCTCGCCTCTCCTTAGCCAGTATGCCAGAAACGCAAGGTAGACCCTTACTTGGTTCTGCTGGTTTTAAAACTCAGTGCCAGAGGAGTGAGGAGGTCACACAGCCCGCTCAGAGCCAAGGAAGGGGACTCACCGGAAGTCTGCCCCAGCAGAAACGCCTGGGAGCCTCCCGGTTAGGCCTGTGCACAGCTCTGCCCAGTGTTTCTTCAGCCTCACTGTTTCTTCCTGGGATCTCGGCACCCCTCGCTTGGCACGGGAGCCCAAAGATGAGCACTGTGTCTGCCACGTGGTCACCTACCCGGTCACGCTTTGTTTCATCTCTGCTGCTAGACAAACTCCGTGTGTGTGTGTGTGTGTGTGTGTGTGTGTGTGTGTGTTTTCCATTGCTGCTTCTCCCCCATCCTCAACCTCCAAGGGAACAAGAACAGCCAGGTGACCACACCTTGTTTCACCCTGCAATCGCGGCACCTGATGCGGCACGGTAGGTCCGCTGACCTACGGGCTGCTCCCAGCCACCCCTGGACTTTGTTCGTGCCTCGGGGTTACTTCCTGCCACCTGTCTGTTTGTCCTGGAGCTGCTCCTCCCTGCTCACTTCCACTCCTGCTCCCCCGCAGGGATCCTGGGCGAGCAGTTCGTTCCGGATGGGCCCCACCTCCGCTTGTACGACGAGAAGCACTGGACGAAGCTCATGAACTGGCAGCACGCGACCATGTACCTGTTCTTCGCGGTCTCAGGAATCGTCGACGTGCTCACCTACCTTCTCCCCCACATTGTGCCCTTGGGGGTGGACAGAGTGGTGTTGGCTCTGGCGACTTTCAATGAAGGTAATGGTGGAGCAGGTGGAGAAAGGGAAGGAGAAACGGACAAGTTGAATTTATGAGAGAACAAAATACAAAAGATGAGAAATATTAGGAAAACCCAATCCTCGGGACTTCCAATACCTGAACAGGACTGTGCCCTGTGGCCTGGATGGATGGTCCAGGTGATACATTCCACAAAGCAGCCCACGAAAGATGGAGGTTTGCAAAGCCCCTGGCCAATGCTGCACAAACGCTCCCCGCCCTCCTGCTGCCCCCAGTGCCACCCTCAGCAAGTTCATGCTCCTGTGTGGGTTCACACATGCACGTGCGCAAACACCTGCCCAAAACTGGCTGAGTGCTACTGTGCAGGGAAGATCAAGGAAGAGGAAACTGCACTCCACGCTAGCCTAGCCCCTGGGGTGTTGCCTTGTTTCCATTATGAATGTCAGGAGACCCATTGTGTCAGCTAGCTTTGCACCCCATAATGAAACACCTGGCATACACTCCTTAGGAAGAGAGGATTATCTGGAGATTCAAATCGAAGCTCAGGTGGCCCCACAGGTCTGTCCTTTAAGGAGGAGAGCATTGGCAGCATATGCAGGAGCAAAATGATCACTTTTTGAACCAGGAAAAAAGAGACTGAGACAGAGGTCCCACAATCTTCTCTGAGGGCACACTCTCGGTGACCTAAGGACCTCGTTCCAGGACCTACCCCTTCAAGCCCCAATACCAGCACCCTGGGGGCCAAGCTTTCATACACTGACCTTTGGGGATACACTTATACAAAACCCAACACCTATCCATCTGCTAGGAAGGCATTCCAATACGCCTCACAGTAAGTAGTGTATGACAAAGTATTTTGTAATCCAACAAACTCACCCAGCTCTGGACCTCAGCGAGGGCTGAAAAGGAAGGTTGAATGAGCCAGACTCGGTGGCCCACGCCTGTAATCCCAGCAACTCAGGAGGCAGAGGCAGGAGGAGTGCAAGTTTGAGGCCAGAGGCAGCCTCTAGAACTTAGCAAAACCCTGTCTCAACCTACAAAGTACAAAATGGGGGTGTGGCTAAGGCACTTGCAAAAAGCATGGGTGAGGCCCTGGGTTCAAGCCAAGTACCAAAAAAAAAAAAAAAAAAAAAGCTGAATAAGGGCAAACTGAATTTCAAATATACATACATGGACCTTGTTACAAATCAGTACCATGATCCACCTCCCCACCCTATATGGAACACTACCATGAGTTCTGTAAGGAGATTTAAAGATACACCCTTCGATACTCTTAACAGACCCACAAAATAAACTCAATCTGTGTGTTTGTTGTCCTGTAACATCGCGTAAAGTGACTTCCTAAATGCTGAAGAATCTAGCTTTGAGATAGGTGTAGGAAATTCCAATCCTGGGAGAAGCCCAGAAGGAATCCTCTCAGGTGGAAAAAAAGCAAGTCTTTGATGGCTGTCATTTGCTTTGTGACAGGTTTTCTCTTCTTCTACCACGTTCACAACCGACCTCCACTGGATCAACACATCCACTCGCTGCTGTTGTTTGCTCTGTTTGGAGGGAGCATCAGTATCTCCCTAGAGGTGATCTTCCGGGACAATATCGTGCTGGAACTGTTCCGAACCACTCTCCTCATTCTCCAGGGAACCTGGTTCTGGCAGGTGATTATTCACACCCACACTCCTCATGCCTGCAGCTGTAGCCCTGTGGTATCGGATCCCATCAGATCTCGGAAGCTAAGCAGGGTCGGGCCTGGTTAGTCCTTGGACAGGAGACAGCCTGGGAACACCAGGTGCTGTAGGCTTGGGAGAAGGACCTGGCAACCCACTCCCAAAAACCAATCCGCCATTGAAAACCCTACGAATAGCAGAGAAGCACTAACAATAGTGTTTCCCCTGTTGTATGTAGGGTCGCTATGAGTCGGATACCGACTTGACGGCACATACCACCACCACTCCTTGTGGTCTGGACTGAGAAGCCCCCTTGCATGTACCCAAGGGAAGTCCTGAAGATGCAGTATGGCTGAAAAGGCAGCAGGCACCCCATGGGGATGGCCTTAGATGGTCCTCTTCTCCCCTCATTCACCCTAACCTACCTGATCTTCCCTGTGACTATCCTATTGATGCACTGGTACCCCGTACGGGTCGCATCTGCTGAACTGCTCACGTGAAACGCAGGCCCTAAAGTCCTGCTATCTTTCACGCAGCCTATACTAAAACCAAATTTAAGTGAGGGCAGCTTTCCTGTGTGAAAAGTGGCTTTCTGCACTAACGGAAGTGCAGGAAGCATGAGGTAGTGGGGAGCGTAGGAGCCTCTCTAGTGGCCATAGGAGAAGGTGGGGCTGCTTCCCAGGAAACTAACGGCGAGGCCACCTTCTCCATCTAACCTGTCAGATTGGGTTTGTGCTGTTCCCACCTTTCGGAACACCTGAATGGGACCAGAAGGACGGGGACAACCTCATGTTCATCACCATGTGCTTCTGCTGGCACTACCTGCTGGCCTTCTGCATTGTGGCCTTTGACTACTCTCTTGTTTACTGGTACGTCTGCAAGAAGGTAACTTTTGTCGAGGTTTTCCACCTAGCCAATGCTAGGCACTGCTGGGGAACTTCTGCCATTTAATGAACACCAGCCATGTGCCAACTTCTGTGCAAGCCACTCTTCACCCGTGGGATGGGCACCACAACTCTTCTTGGTGAGCCAGGGTGATTATGCCTTGTGAACTGAACTGACCTGACCAATCACCGTAACCTGGCAGACGCAGGTTTCACCTGTGGTTCTAACAGGCTTTCAGGAAGTGGTATGATGGGGAAAACTCTGAGCTAGGGATCAGGAGTCCCTGCCCTGTCATGGGCTCATCCTGGACCCATCTCCCGATGCTGGACTTGCCATGCCCAGATCCCACAGATAGTGTAGCCATCAAAACATACGTGAAGTGCTCTCTCAAGTGCCTCACAGGACTGTGCACCATGACAGCCACACACTCCATCCTGCACTGCACCCCAGGCACCGTGGAAAGCACTCACATTCCGCTGTCCCCCCAGGTACCCCTCAGTGCTTTATGAGGACCATTAACCTTTTCACAGATGTGGAAAACAAGGCTCTGAAAGGCTGCATAACCTGGCCAAGGTCAGCCACTCGCTAGAGGTGGAACGAGGATGACTCTGAGCTTAAGGATTAAGTTCTATGGCTTACCGATGTCCCTGCCTTTCATTTCCAGGCCCTTATCTCCCCAGATCCAAAGCAGAACAGCTTTGCCCAGGGACGGCCCCCACATAAACCAAACAGAAGGGAGCAAGGGTCATGGTTTCCTTAAGTTCCACTCCCTGGTCAGAGAATCAGCAAGCTGGAGAGCAAAAGACCTAAGCTCAGTCTTAACTGTGACCTTCCGGTCACCATGAGTCCCTTTATCTACTGGTGAATAACATACTAAGACGTCACGTATGTCGAGATGGGATCTCCATGTTTAGCAGACATGAAGAAAAAGACCCTAAGAACCAGCAGGTGCTTTCATGTCCTGGGGTGAGGGACGAAGGGACTTTCTCTGGCTAATCTAACTGGTTTCTCTGTTACAGGCTTCTGACTCATGGGAAGAGACGTGGAGAAGGAGAAATCATCGGGATTCAGAATCTGAAGTCCGATCACACTTACCAGACGGCCCTTTTGAGTGGCTCAGATGAGGAATGAGATCAGGCCGTGGCGAGATGCAGACCCCTCACCCCGCTGGACCACAGCAGCTGCAGGGAGCGCAGCCTGTCCCCTCTGCCTCCTCACCTAATACAGAGCTGGAGGCTTGAATACAGAAGTTAGGCCTAGCGTTTTGTGTATCTTGCTGTTTGAATTTTTAGACATAACTTAAAATCTGTACTAATGTAATATCTTTCATGAAAAAGAAAAAAAAAAAAAATGAAGACCTGAGCAGCAAGCCTACGCATCTCTGTGTAGAGGAATTAGAAACTCTGGAAGCCAAGGACAGGCAGTGGCCACGTGGATGAAGTTGAGTTATGAATCTCATGAGACATCGCGCTGCTGCAGAGAACCTGCCCCCTTTTCCCTCAAGAAAGCAGGTTCTGCCGGGCGCAGTGGCGCATGCCTGTAATCCCAGCGGCTCGGGAGATGGAGGCAGGAGAATCAAAAGTTCGAGACCAGAGGCAGTCTGTGTAATTTAGCAAGACCCTATCTCAAAAACTAAAAAAATGGCCTGACGTTGCAGCCCAGTAGTCCAGCACTTGCAGAGCATGCAAGCAGGAAGCCCTGGGTTCAACCCCCAGTACCGCAAAAAAAAAAAAAAAAAAAAAAGGAAAGAAAGAAAGAAAGCAGGTTCTTTCTTATCAGAAAAATACCAGGACTAGGCGAATGACAGAGCCTTTGGTTTAGAGCTACAATTCTAACATGTACTTTCGAAGGGTAAACCAATTCCAGGCTTTGGTATTTTAAATATTACTCGTTAATCATTTTCTAACTAATCACACCAAGACCTAAATGTTGATAAGGGAAAAAACAAAGTAATTTTAATTGGCAAGCAAGTTAGTGGCCCTGCTAAGAGCTGGAACTCAGCTGTGTGATTCCTCAGAGTTCCCCTAATAGAAGAGGCCCAAAGTTAATCTGTACAATGAGGTACAGAGAAAAGTATCAGGTTATGAAGGGCCTTGAAGATGTGAACTCTGAATTAATAATACAAAGTCCTGGTACTATAATCTTGGTACTGGATCTTTTCCTTTTAAACTTCCTTCAACAAATATTTATTAAACATTTACTTTGCACAAGCATTGCCATGGTTGTAAGGATTAATGAGATGTGTCCAGCAAGGAACTGACCATCTACTGTCAGGGAGAGCCACGCAGGCCATCGTACAGTGTGAGGGCTGTGGTGAGAGGTGAGCACACATCTCCATGACAGAGGAAGGAGTGGAGTGGATGAGGGGAGTCCGTCTGCCCAACAGAAAAAGCACCCGGAGGCATGGAGAACAGTATGTACAAGGGCAACAAAGGCACGTAAGAACGTGGAGGATTAAGTTCTATAGACCGACAAATGTGAGCACAAAGTTGAGGGTCTTAGTGACCAAATAATACCTTTCATCCGTGCAGCATTTTTCAATCCTGAGATGTGCTCCATCTCGTTTGGTTCTCACAGCTATCCTTAACTCAAGCATGTGAGGTCCTCTGGACGTGGGCGAGCCTAAGGTCACACAGCTACCAAGTAGCAAAGCCTGTCACCAGTAGGACAGAGAAACCCAATGTCTTTTTCACATTCCGCCCTGCTGCTCCACACACGTCCAGCAGAGAGAACTTACATAAAGCTCCCCATGCTCTTGGACAAAATGCTATACTTAACGGGAAAGAGGAGCCTGCCTTTCGAAGTTGAAGTCACTCTTAGAGACTAAGATTGTTGTTGTTGTCAGGTGCCGTTGAGTCGGTATCCGACTCATAGCGACCCTCTGTACAACAGGGGAAACACGATTGTCAGTGCTTCTCTACTGTTCATAGGGTTTTCAATGGCAGATTGATTTTTGGGAGGGGGTTGCCAGGTCCTTCTCCCAAGCCTACAGCTTCTGGTGTTCCCAGGCGGTCTCCCATCCAGGTACTAACCAGGCCCGACCCTGCTTAGCTTCTGAGATCTGACGGGATCAGATGCCACAGGGCTACAGCTGCAGGCTAGAGACTAAGAACGAGCTACTAAAAACAGTCAGTTAGTTATTACAGAACTCTTGGGTCCCCTTTCAGAATCCACCTTGACTTGCCAGCTGAGCAGGAACTCACATTCATCCAACAAGCACTGGAGATCCTATTAGCAGCAACTGACATAAAAATAGGCTTTTTCCTTAGGGACTGGAGGTGAAAGAGAAACCTACATTCTGTCTTACTTTCACAGAAAAGATTGCTATTTGAGGTTTTTTTGTTTTTTTTTTTTAATAAGGGCAGAATACTTTAAGGAAATGTAGTGTTCTCCACAGTGAGGGGTTGAAGTGTAAAGATCAGATTTATAGAAAACATTAAAATTTATTTTGATGCCTTTCACTCAGCAGTTTGGGACACCTTCATGGAAGTGACCAACCCTGTCAGAGACATTTTAGATGATCAGAAAGCTGTTCACCAAATCCTGTGTTGGATACATGGTCTGAATCATTCTACCAACCTCAGTCAAACAGACGCTAGCAGAGGCTCAGGGCGCCACCAGAAACACCCTCCACAGCTTCCCCACTGCCTGAAGCCCTCCAAGTTCTGCGTAGGAAGGCAGCACACAGGTGCACATCCTGGGGCTACCACCGCCAGAACCTCCCATGGGTTTCCCTTCTGCACCACTCCACCAACAGGCTGGGGGTAAAGTGAGGCTTCTCAGACAGCCAACCCCAGGCGGGCCTCTTGAAACAGAACCATATTTTACACCCCTGCTCTCTAGGACGTGCCAACCTGCATATGCAAAGCAGACAGGCGCAGTCAGGTGACTCAGGACACAAAAGCACGCTGTGTGGCCCAGGCTGAACGCCAGAGCTTCTCTTAGGGGATCATCTGTTAAGTAAATTCGGAAAAGGTTTGGTTTCCGCCAGCAGTAAGCACCTGAGACAGGACATCTCACATTTCTGTCTTTCATTCACAAACTGCCCCATGACTTCCCGTGTGACATGGGGCTCCTAGAAATAATGATGTGCAGATATCAGAGTATTAAAACCACAGACGAACTCTCCCTTACTCGGGTGGAAGACCCTTCTCCCCCACTGCAGTCCCACCCCTGGCCCATCCTCCTCCCCCTCCCATCCGCCACACCCCCATCAGGAGCTCAGTCTCATCCAGGCTGGCGCCCCTGCTCTCAGTAACCCAGGCTTCCCACCGCCCACTCTCATCGCCCCCAAGGCCACCCTCCCCTCAAGAACGAAGCACAGAGGGACATACTTCAGATCAAAAGACTGGGTTTTCATCTCAGAGTCAAAAGGGCCACGAGGATGTCTGACGAATGCCGCGAGAATGAAACTCTACAACCATACCACGGCAACGCTAAACCCTTTCTCTGCCACTTGCCCCATCACCCAGCTTCAACCCAGCTGCCTTCTAAGGACAATCCCACCCTTGCCCTCCAACTCTACATCGCTCCCCCAGACCCCGCCGAAGATAACCACAAACATTCCGCAGATTGAAGACTGGGTGTTAATACTCTGGATGCTTGCAAGAGAGACAGGTTAAGCCCTGTCACCGCAGAACAGTGCTCCCACCCATCTCTGCCCCACCACAAGAGAGGGGTAATGGCCAGTGGTTGAAGTACTGCTGACATTTTAAGATGTCATTCTGAGCTCTGCTTGTCACTGGTGGTGGCTGAGAAGTGTAAAACAGCCAGGAGTAAATGACTTCAACTCTGAAGCTGGCACTGCCAGGCGGTTCCAGAGCCTGCCCACCCGAGTCCTGTCATCTGTCCTTTGGAACACGGTCAGTAAACTTTTTCTTAAAGGGCAATAAAAGACAGCAGGGTGGGTTAAGGGCCATCCAGTCCTCGATGGCATCTACACAATCCTGCCCTCCAACTCGAAAGCAGCCACAGATACCGACAGACAAACTGGTGTGGGCTGTGTTCCAAAAAACTTTATTTACAAAAACAGCTGGTCGGCCCCAAAGGCCTAGAGCAAAACTGAACGCACCGCCTCTGAACTGCAACCGAGTCTGCTGCACCAGCTGTGGCGTCCCGGCTGCCATCCCCTCCGCTCTGTCGCCGGATTCTGCACTTTGCTGTGAACAGGCTCGCCGAGGACAGCGCAGGCAGGGGAAGGACACCTTGAGACCCCAACACGCACCCTTCCAAGGAATTCACCGGGTGCCCCTTCAGGGACCCACCGCCTACGCGCGTCTTCCCACTTCAGCCTCTCAAGTCAGCCACCAACTCGCTAAGACTCTTGCTGTTCTCTCATTCCGGTTAAAGGAATAAGTAAGCAGTCTGGGGGGACACTAAAGCCCACATTTCTATTTGATAAAAGATGTACAATAATAGGTTCTTTAAAAAAATAAGTTACACAAAATTTTCTGAACACAAAACTCACATCCAGACCATGAGTCACAGAGGAGACCAGAAGCGGAACGTGCAACCCTCACGCGGAACAAGGCTTATGATGCACCGCCGGCCCGCTCGGTGTCTTCGGAGGCCTTCCCGGGGCATCCCACCCTCAGAGAGAACTTGGCCTGTACAACACCACCGTGGCTTTCCATGACTCTCACAGAACCTTCTGGATTGGAACAGAGCAGACCCCAGAACACTGAAGAGGACCCTTCTCTGGGATCCACTGTGGAGTGCGGGGGCAGAGTGGAGGCCACGGGGGATGCCACCCCCTGCCCCCTGGACCTGCCTCAGACAGACAAGCCCAGAGGAACGATGCAACCCCGGTTCCCATCTGTCCACCAGGACAGAGCAGGCCTGGTCTGCTGTGGAAGCCACCTCACAGTCACTGTTGATCAGGTGCCTGTTTAGGAGATGGAGCTGTGGTCACAACAACAGTGGAAACAGCTTTGGAGGAGCCGGAAGCTGTGCCTTGCTGGAGATGGGACGCGGGCACAGTCTGGATACGCACCTGTCAGCAGAGGGAAGGGATGGTCAGTGGTCTGCAGGTGGGCTCCGCAGTCAAGAGCAGCAAAGCAGAGAGAGGAGCCTGAGGTGGCCAGGAGTGCCTTGGACCTTACCTGTGTGGCCTGGCCTTGCTGCTGCAGCTGCTGCAGCTGCTGGGCAGTGAGGAAGCTAACCGGCTTGTTGCCAGCAATGAGCTTCGTGCCCGCGGGCATGGTGGTGAGGATGATGTTGCGGCCCAGCCCACTGAGGCTGTGGAGGAAAGCAGAAGTGAGGTAGGATGACATCGTGGCGTGGTCTCTTGGACCTGGATTTAGGCCACGCCCTGAGGACATCACGGAGGTCTGGTACCCAGTGAAAAGCCCCAGTATCCTGGATTTGGACAGGAGCTGGTGGTGAGACCACCTTTCTTCCAGCTTCTGTTTCTCATGGCAGAAGCCCCAGGATGATGGGAAATACGGCCCTAAGCTCTGTGTGCTAGCCGGCAAGCCTAAGACATGGCCCTGGAAGGGTATGTGCCCTGGTAAGAAACCCTCCCAGCCAGGCACAGCGGATGCCTGCGGTCAGTCCCAGAGACTCAGGGGGCTGAGGCAAGAGGATCTCCTGAGCCCACAGGAACCCGACCCTTCCCCCCAAGCAGTCACACAAGCTGCTTTGAGACTGCCAGGCTGACTGCATCCCACCCTTTGTCTCTGTGCAGGTTCGGAGGCCTGAACGGTCTTGGGTTCAGAGCTCAAATATCAAAAGGAGGCTCCCTCACACTCACTGCAGGCCCCCTTATACCCCCAGCCCAGCAGCCCCCTCTCCCACTTTATAAGCCTGGAGACAGCATGGATTTTTGTACTTTCATCACCACACCTAAGACAGTAAGTATTAGGTGATCTAATATCTAGGAGAAACATCAAAGTGGGGCTGCAAAAACAGGGGCTATCTTTCCGTTCTACATCAAGGACTGGGGCCTGCACCCCAAGGATGTCCCCCAACTACCCCATGCCTACCATCTGCTCCTTCCCTACGCACAGCACTCACTTGGCTCCAAGGTTGCCTTTGATGATGGGGGCTGTGACCACGCTCTTGCCCTTCATTGGCTGGCTGATGACAGACAGTGGAACCGTGATCCGAGCAGGAAGCTTCCCCTGCAGAGAAAGAGCAGTCAGCAATTATGGAGTAAGAGACAAGGAAAGCCACCAAGTGTCACCTACAGAGTACCCAAAGTGAGAGCGTGCCCTACGGACACTGTCAGCCCCCGTTCCCAGCAGGGTTCCGGTACTCCTGTGGTCACACTGCAGCTGGATGTCATCTGGTCTGCCATCATCCTCTTCACGCTACCTGCCCAGCAGCAACCGCTCTGCTGTCTGCCCCGGGAGCTCACAGCTTCGAGCTGGCCTTGAGCTCCACAAGATACCTTGGATCTGGGCTTCTGAACAAGGCTGCAAGTGTTAAGACTTGCGGGACTCTGAAAGGTGGACTGAACGCATTTTGCATTAGAAGAAGTCCGTGAGCCTTTGGGGGACTGGGGAGAAATGTGTGGGGTGAATACGAAGTGTCCCCCACAAGCTCATGTGCCAGTCCTCTGGAGTACCCACCTAGTGGCCTGGAAGGTGGTAGACACTTCAGGAGACTGGCCTCGCCAGAGGACGCTAGGGGCACAACTCTGAAGGTTATGCCCATCCCAGGTCCCCTCCTCGCTCTCTGCTTCCCGTCATCTGCCACATGCGTCTACCACCATGTGCTGCTTCCCCCCAGGCCCAGGATCAACAGAGCCAAGGGCTGAAAACCTCTGAAATCAGAGGCTGAAATACGTCTTCCCCCCAAACTCTTACGTCACGTATTTAATCTGAAGTGGTCTGTGTCAGGTATTTCGTCACAGTGATGCACAATCTGACAAATACAACAGTGTCATTTCTCACAGAACGCTGGGTTTGTTCAGCAAATAGTTTTAAAGTATTTTTATATCTAGGTTCATGAAAAGTAATGATCTGCAGTTTTCCTTTCTTGAAATGCTTCCATCTGCTTTTGATAAGAGGATAATGCTGGCCTCATAAAAATTAAGTGTTCCCCCTGCTTCTATTTTTTGGAAGAAATTTTAGACTACTGACATCACTTCTTCCATAAATGTTTTGTGGAATTAACGAGAGAAACCCATTAACCAGGTACATTTCTGTGAAAAAAATATTATTTGTTTGACCACGTATCATTCAGCTTGTCATGCTACGTGGGCTTGCGTGTTGCTGTAATGCTGAAAGCTATGCCACTGGTATCTCAGACACCAACAGGGCCACTCATAGTGGACAGGTCTCAGCTGAGCTTCCGGACTAAGACAGACTAGGGAGAAGGAACTGGCAGCCCACTCACAAAATAATTAGCCCATGAAAGCCCTATGAATAGCAGAGAAACACTGTAAAATACACTGCCAGAAAATGAGGCCCCCAGGCTTAGAAGGCATTCAAGCAATGACTGGGGAAGAGTTGCCTCCTCAAAGTCAGTCTTAACAATGGGAATGGAACTGATGTGGCAGGAACTCAAAATGAAAAGAACCACAGTGACTGCAACAGTGGGCTCAAACATAAAAAGCTTGGGTGCATGGCACATTGTCGGGTAGTGAGTGCTTCGTTCTTTTGTACACAGGATTGCTATGAGTCAGACCCCGATTCAACGGCACCCAACAACATTAAAAGCAAGTCTATTGAAATTATCTGTCTTTCATCTAAGTGACTTTTGGCAGTTTCTGTCTATCTTGGACACAAACCACAAACACAAATGTGCGTCCTCTTGGCGCAGCTCGATTCTGAACCCGAGGTGGAGACTGACTTGTCTCAATATCCCACAGATACTGTCGAGTTGGTATTAGAGTAACAGTTACCCTACATACACTAGGTGAAACCAGAAGCACTATTCTCAGTGCTTCTCTCCTATTCATAGGGTTTTCAATGGTAGACTGATTTTTGGGAGTAGGGTGCTGGGTCCTTCTCTCAAGCCTACAGCACCTGGTGTTCCCAGGTGGTCTCCCATCCAAGGACTAACCAGGCCTGACCCTGCTTAGCTTCTGAGATCTGATGGGATTGGAAGCCACAAGGCTACAGCTGCAGGCAAATGCTCCCCAAAAGACTAGCACAGACTTATTCACCACCAGAGAGCACAGGCCAGACTACATGTGAATGGGCGCTCAGCTTCTCTTGTGATCAGGGCAACATACTGAAAAAGAGCTCCCTCTCTGCCAGGCAGACAGGAGCACAAAGCTGAACAGACCTTTCACCTGGACCAGCCAGCAGTGGTTGGTGTCTGAGGGAAATAAGAGGCTTGTGCGTGGACATGTAAGCTGGCATGCGCTTTCTGGTAGCACAACTGGAGAATCGAAGCTTTTAGGATGAGCACATTCGTGACTCACCCTCATCATCTCTGCCTTCGAAATACTCACACCTGTTCCAACACAGGGATTAGTACCATTGTCCCTCAACAGAAGCCCTTCTATGGATTACTAAGCCATTGAAAGGACACCGCTGGTGCCTGTGTGTAGCCTAGAAAGAGCCCTGAAACTTTTTTTTTTTAATAAAGCAACTCACAGAACAACATACAGAGTAAAAGCTCTCATAAATTTTTTTTCAGTACTTGGGGGCTGAGTCCAGGCCCTCACGAATGCTAGGTAAGCACTCCATCACCGAGCTGCACCCCCAGCCCCTTTTTTATTTTTTATGTTGAGACAAGAGTCTCACTAAGCTGCACAGGCTGCCTCTGTCCTTGAACTTGTGATCCTCTTGCTTTGGCCTCCTCAGTAGCTGGGATTAAGGTATGTGCCGTGGTGCCTGGCTTTTAAACTGTGCATATGCATGAAAATGTTCAGGAAAAGAACAGAAGGGCCAAATGCCACATTACTAGATAGTCCTGGTGAAGGCAGGGCTGGAGGGGTGAAATTTTATATTTTGATCTGTGTTTATAGCATTGTTCTTTAACATTTCATAAGAACATATGCACGTACTACCCTTTTAATAAACTGCGTCTCAAAAGAAAACAACTGAAAATGTCTATCAGTAAATAAATCTATTTGGGTCAAAGGACAGGACTTCTATGTTACATTCCGACAAAGAAGTTCCTAGGTGTGAAGGAGTCGCCTGCTCCCAGGGAACTAAACAACCGTAAGAAAGTTTCCTGGACCAGGCATGGCACATACCTGTAACCCAAGCACTTGGGAGGCTGAGGCAGGAAAACTGAGTCTGAGGCCAGCCTGGGCTACAAAGCAAGTTCAAGGCCCAGGAAAACCTTGTCTTTAAAACAATAATAATTCCTGGGCAGATGGCTACGCTTTACCACTGAGGTTACTCACAGCCTGGGACGTGGACACGACTGTGGTGCTGACAGGGACCTGTCGCACGGTGGGGGCTCCTGTCCCGATGCTGATGGGGGTGCTCGTGGCCCCAGAAGCCACGGCCACAGTCTTGGACACGGTGGCATTCATACTGGGCAAGGACATTGCTGAAGAATGAACAGGGCCGGACCCGCCGGCGACGGTGGCCCCTTGCTTGGCGTGGGTGGCGACAGTAATGGTCTGGCCCGCTTTGGGGGGCAT
The DNA here is from genome assembly GCA_007922755.1 of Pedetes capensis. Classification (NCBI taxonomy): domain Eukaryota; kingdom Metazoa; phylum Chordata; class Mammalia; order Rodentia; family Pedetidae; genus Pedetes; species Pedetes capensis. Next base: position 411,509 of record VMDO01000035.1, read on the forward strand.
CACTCCCAGGCCCTGCACGATGCGGATGGTGGCGGCCGGCTTCGCTTCTGAAGCAGCCACTGTGCTTTTCCCCTTCTGCTCCGCCACACTCACGCCAAGGGCTGGCATCAGGCGAAAAGCGGAGCCCGAGGCTTCTGCCGGCTTGAGGTCGGGCGTCACTTTCACCACAGTGGTGCCGGCCGGCGCGGGGGCAGGGGCACCGGCTGAGCTGGCCTTGGCAGGGCTCTCGGCCGCGTGGACGGGGTTGGACGTGACGTGCAAGGTGGCAGAGATGCCTTTGCCTGCAGTGCTGCTTCCTGTCCCAAAGAGGTCCTGGGTCAGCTTAACTGTGGTGACCTGGGACTTGGCCAACGTGGCCATCATGTCCGGAGTGATCCGCAGAACCGTCTGGCCCTTGGCATCTGTGGTGATGGAAGAGGGCGGCAGACGCAGCACATCCTTTCCCTGGATGCGGAAGTTCGTGGCGGTGAGCGGGATGCTGCTGCCTGCCTGGGGCTTCACGCCCAGCTGCCCCGTAATGGCCACCTGGATGGGGAGACGCAGCACGGGTGAAGGGACGCACAGTGCGCAGCGGGCTACGTAGCAGAATTAGACAAACCCCTGCTCACGGACACTTTTAGCTTTTTATTGTGAAAAATGGCAAAGCACGCGAAAAAGAGAAGAACGTAACAAACCCACATACCCTTCACCCACCTTCAAAAGCAGCTTCTTTCTCCATCTCATCTCTCCCTCCTCACTTTTGGGAGGGGGCGTTGGGAGACTGGAACTGGAATTTTGGGGGTCTTTGGGGGGTGCTAGAGATTAAATCCAGGGCCTCACCACTGAGCTGCACCCTCAGCCCTTAGGAAGTGGAATATTTTGAAGTAAACCCAATATCTATCATTTTACTGGATTATATATGTATGTATGTGTACGTGTATATATACATATGTGTGTATATGTACATACACATATACACACACACACACACATATATATGTATAGTTGTCAAGAAAGGACTTCTTAAAGTCTTTTTTTTTTCTTTTTTTTTTTTTACTTCTGTATTTTGAGACAGCATCTCCCTATGTAACCCCACTGGCCTTTGAACTCAGCCATAGTGCCTGGCTTGCAGACAAGGATTTTTAATACTAAAAATATAATCCCACTGACATGGTCACTATACAACGTAACTACTGTCAGCATATGTCCACATTCCCCATGTCTCAAACATGTGTGTTTATGACCAGGTGACTTGCAGCTCAGGGGTAGTAGTGTGTGCAGTGGCTGTGGGCTTGAGCCCTGCAGCCAGACTCCTGGCTTCACATCCCAACTGGGACAGAAGGCCTCATGTGACAGATCAACTCCTACCGGCTACTCAGGGCCTTCCTCTCTTGGTGGCCCTCCACTGGATCCCTGCCACAGAATGCAAATATGCCATGACACCAGCCATCCTAAAACCACCAAAGCTGGCTCTGCTCTCCTGCACATCCCACTGCAGCCCAGTTCTCTGCTCTGAAAATGACCCTTATTCATTGTCCCTGCTTCCTCTGCCTTCTATTCTTTTCAAGCCACTGACCTCCTGGCCTCAGTCACAGCCACTCACTGGCCACGCAGTGAGTCTCAGCTTCCCACACGTCGCCACACCCCACACAGGTGCTGCTGCTCCTCAGCAGCGCACGTGACTGTCTGTCTTGCTGTCTCCACACCCAATCTTCCATCCTGGTAAATTATACCACTGTCTAACCGGTCACATGAGCCACAGCCCGTGGGGTCATTCTCAACTCCTTCCCTCAAAGCCACACTCAAGCCACCAACTAACCCGTGGCCTCCTTCAGGTTCCCACCTCCTCTGACATCTGCTCTCACGTGATCTCTTGCTTGTGCTACCACAACTGAGTGACACGGCTTCCCTGCTTCCATTCCTGTCCCTGCAGAACAGCAGCCAGGGGTTCCTCTGAACGGAAACCAGACCGAGACTCCCTGCCCACAGCACGCAAGTGGTTCCCGCCACCTCTAAATCACCTCATAGCCAGGTATAACCTGAGCGCTGGCAACCTCTCCCAGACTCTGTCTGAAGCACCCAGGCCTGCTAAGCTTCGGCCACACTGGTTTTCCTGCTGTTCCTCAGACCATTCCTGAGACGACACGCGTTCACTTTCCACACCTAGCCGTGGAATGCTTTATCTCCAGGTCACCATTACGTGGCACGCTAACTTTGTCCTTCTCCCTCCAGTCTCATCTCCTCAACAAGGCCTTCTCCCAGGACCCTGGCCTGAACGCCGCACCATCCCTGCCCCTCAGAGGTGGGGGCTTGGCCTGTGTGACACGGCACGAAACCTCCCGAGAAACAACACGAGTGTGCCCAATGAACATGTCCCTTCATCCTGACGTGGCTCCACTTCTTCGTCTACAAAATGAGGGTCACAGCAGCAGCCCCCACAGTGCCCTAAGGCAGAGGGTCAATACCATGAAGCCTGCAGTGTGGCGACAGGAACAGGAATCCCTCTAGGTCTAGCCGCTGGTCGGCCTCACAAGTCCTTGAAGGGCAGGGATTGTGCCCTTCCATTCACAGCCGAGTGCAGGACTGCATGCCACTGTTCCTAGTGAGCACACTTGAAAAAGCCAAGGAGATGCGGCCCCCAGGATTTAACTACATAACCTCAGGGAGACCGTGCCCCAAGTTCACAAACTCAGCCCCCAAGCGCTGAGCTCCATGGAAGGCAGCAAAGGAAATCTCTTGGGCGGGTGTCCGTAAAGACCACGCTGCCGTGGGCAGGAACTCGTACCTGAAGCTAACTAACCTGAACTAACCGTCACAGGAGACATTCCTCCACTGCCACCGCTCAGGTGCTTTGCCTTGGGACGCCGGACGCCGCTCCACCTACCTGCTTGATGATGTTCTGTCCTGTGACATTCTGAATGACAGTTGTGGAGGCGCTGGGAGCTGAGGTCCCCGGAGAACTCGTGGCTGGCTTGCTCACAGGGCTGGCCGTGGCGGGGAGACTTGTCACCGTGAGCCCCGTCTGCCCAGGGCCAGGCCTCTGCACAGTAGCCGCCGCAGGCTGCCCCTTGAGTGGCACAGTGGCCATGACTGCCTAGGTCAGGAGGTGAGGCCAAGAGGCTGATTAAACAAGTGCTGTAGCAGGATCCACATGCCACTACCCAGGACGCGTTCCTCTGAAAGTACCGCTCCCACAGGGCTTGAGGCCCCCCCCCCACTCTGACAGGGATGCTATAAGTTCTCATATTTCTAAGCTGTTGTAGTTAGGTGCCATCAAGTCGGTGTCTGACTCACAGAGACCCTATGTACAACAGGCGAAACACTATTGTCAGTGCTTCTCTGCTATTCATAGGGTTTTCAATGGCTGATTGTTGCTTTGAGAGTAGGTTGCCGGGTCCTCCCAAGCCTACAGCACCTGGTGTTCCCAGGCAGTCTCCCATCCAAGTACTAACCAGGCCCGACCCTGCTTAGCTTGTGAGATCTGATGGGATCAGACGCCACAGTGGTATGGCTGTAGGCCATTTTTGTATAGAGCCCCTCAATTTCCACAACGTCTTTGCGTTTAGCATCTCGTTTTATTCCTACACACTGAGGACCAATAGGATTGTAACTCCTTCACATATAGTAAAAGAAACCTGAGCTAAAGAGGAGGTGAGTCTTCTCTCAAATCACACAACTCCTCACTCCTCAGTGGCTTGGCTAAGACACTGAGGATTAGACTCACAAGCTCTGGATTTACATCCTGCCTCTACCTGGTCCTGATGTGAGAATGCTGGGAAAATCCCTGAACTTCTGAAGGTCTAACACCCAACGTGTAAAACAGAGCATCTGAAAATGTTTCCCCAGCTATGAACAGAAAGGGAGCGGTTGCCCATCAACAGTGACGATCTTTAACTCCTCCGTCCTGCCCCGGCACTGGCCCCCCTCTGGCTGCCTGCCCTCAGGGGCCTGCAGCTGCCCTCTTTACCTGGGGCACTACCTTGGTCTGTGTGGCAGTAGCTGGCACCCGGATCTGTGGTCCTGGTGGCATCTGTGGCAGAGTCTGAGCTGGCCCCGCGGACTGCTGGGGAACGGCGGGAAGGCTGGGCTGGGCCACCACGCGCACCTGGGGCAGTCCAGCCGGGCCAGGGTGGCTCACGACCCGGGTGGCGGCCTGAGAACTGGGTGGAGTCTGGCTGGAGGCCGGGGAGAGCATCGCTCCTAGCTGCGGCATCGTTGGGGAGGACACCAGAAGAACGCTGGCAAGAAGTCAGGAGAAACAAAGCAGAAACCTAAGACTCACGGACAGGGGGACTCTGCAGGGCACCGTTGGAGGAGACACAGCGGCACTCACCCCGAGCTGGACTTGGCTGGCTCCGTGACAGTGGCGGGGCCACTCTTGTTTACAGAAGACATGGGCGGCGGGGAGATGGGGGTGGCAGGCAAGGCTGGCGTGGTGGGGGTCACGGGCGTGACCGGGGTGGGTGGCATGCTGGAGTCACTGAGGCTCATCTGGCTCTGCTCGGAGGGCCCGCCACTGAGGACCTTCGCGGAACTGTCCTTATTACTGGACTTCTAGAAAGGGAGAGAAAAGAGAGCTCTCCACGTGTGTCACGAAGGTTCCATGATGGAAGGCAGGGCCCAAGGTTGCTGATGTCCTCACTAAAGCGACAGCCAAGCACCTACACCTGGCTGCCTCCACCCTGGCATCTCCAAGGCAGATGGTCCCATGAGGTCACTTACCACCTTGGATGGGGGCTTGGGTTTTTGCTGAAGGGCTTTTCTGGCTTTAGCGGCAGCTGCCTGTGCTTGGTGAATCCGCTCTAGAAACAAGAGTGGTAAAATTCAGGGAAAGTTTCACCTTAATGTACTAACCAAGCTGGTTAAATGGGCTTCGCTTACACATATGCTGCGATCCCAGCGACTCAGGAGGTGGAGGTGGGAGGATCACAAGTTCGAGACCAGAGGCAGCCAGTGTAACTCAGCGAGACCCTGACTCAAGATAAAAAGTGAAAAAATGGGCTGGGGGTGCAGCTCAGTGGCACAGCACTTACAAAGCATGGAAGTGCAAGGCCCTGGGTTCAAATCCCCAGTACTGCAAAAAATAAAATAAAATAAAATAAGGCCTCACTGGTGTCGTGGCATATACCTATAACTCCAGCACTTGGGAGGATGAGGCAGGAGACTTGTGAGTTCAAGGCCAGCCTGGGCTACACAGCAAGACCTTGTCTCAAAAAAACCCAACACAAAACAAAACAGAAATACCAAGACTTTGTGGGTAGCCTCACTGGTGGCCTGGATCCTCTCTCCATCATCCTGTCCTGCCTGAATAGCAATGAAAATAATAATGCCACTGGACCCAAAAGTCAGAAGCACCCCTAGTGTGGCTGACACACTGCCCAGACGGCCCACGTACCAAACTCTTCCTCACTCCGGTCCCGATGCAGATAGATCCACAGCTTTCGACCAATGTCGTACTTCACACAAGGGTCTTTCTCATAATGGAGTCGATCCAGCGCACCGCTCACTACCGTGTTCACCTAAGAACAGAGCGAGGGGACGTAAGCGACAAGTCCAGCAAGGATAACAGAACTTACTGGGACATCAGAAAACAACACTGGACATGAATCACGGCTGATGAACAGATGGTTCAGCCTAGCTGCGCTTTCCGAATGGCTCACCAAATCATCTGGCAAAACAAAAGGAGGCTGTAAAACTCCTCAGATAACCCGCTGTTTTCACTGTCAGGATGGTATGAACTCAGCGATTACAGTGGCCTTTCTTTTACCATAAGGTGAAGGAAAGCTTAGAGCCGAATCTGTGCTTCACTGACAGTAACGGGTTCAGGTCACCACCATCTGAATTTTTCAAGACGTCCTTCTTTCCCTTTCTCATTCCCTTCCCATGTTTGGTTTTAGGGTGTTTTTGAGACAGGACCTCACTATGTTGCCCAGGCTTCAAATTAACAATCCTTCTGCCTCAGCTTCCCAAATTAGCTGGTATTACAGGGACATGCTAAGTCTGTAGCTGTACCACAGTGGCATCCCATCCCATCAGATTTTGGAAGCTAAGCAGAGCCAGGCTGGGTTAGTACTTGGATGGTAGACCACTTGGGAACACCAGGTGCTGTAGGCTTGGGAGAAGGACCTGGCAACCCACTCCCAAAAGACAATCAGCCATTGAAAACCCTATGAATATAAAAGCATGACAATAGTGTTTCGTCTGTTGTCCATAGGGTCATGAGTCGGACACAGACTCAACGGCACCTAACAGCAACAAACAGGTACATGCTACCACATTCAGCTTTCTTTATTTAATTTTCACAATTTTTATATTAAAGGCTGGGGTTGTCGCTCAGTGGTGGAGCACTTGCCTAACATGTATGAGGGCCTAGGTCCGATCCCCAGCAAAAGAAAAGAAAGACAGAAAAAAGAAAGGGAGGTTAGGAGGGAGGGAAAAGAAAAGGGAAGGAAAGGAAAGGAAAGAAACAGTGTAACATATTTCTCAATAAGTTTTCTCAAATGTGTTTTGGAACACAGCCAGGTAAAGCTCTTTCCCCAACTTACCTGAGTGCTAGTGACATCCGGTGCGAGAAACTGGGAGTCCTTGAGCAGTTCGCAGATCTCCGCCCGAGTGCCTTCTCCATTCGGCAGCCGAGCGGCGGCATCCCGAACTGACGAGATCAGAAATGCAAAGTCCCAGAGTCAAACAAGGCTCCCAGGGAGCAACCACGGCACGGCCTGCTCAGGTGGGGAGGAGATGCTCCCCACTGCTGGCTGCTGAGCCTCATCTGCTGCCACACCAGGGGCATCCTGCCCTCTAGAGGCAGGCAACTCCGCCACTGCGGTTCTTTACAAGCTTCACACTACAGGCGAGGCTGAAGGTCGTGGGCGCCTTGGAATTTGATCTCACATGAGCTCAGGTTAGATAAGTACCACACCCTTCGATGAAATGCAGCATTTCCTTCACTTGCCAACAAAGGCTGGAAGCCCTGTGTTGGCAGTACCGTCATGTGGTAGAAATCAAATATTTTGACGTATTTCAGGTGTTGAAGGCAGCTCAAAATATTACTTACACTCATCGTTATTTGGAAGTTACAGAGGTTCTAAGGCTTGCTGCTAGATCCACTCATTTATTATAACAAAAACATACACATTCTACACAAAAACTTGTTTTGACATGTTATAACTATTTCAACATAATTGGCTTCTTTGTAGCCCTAAGCATTTTGTGCACTTGAAAGCATAATTCTGGGAAGAATCCACAGGTTTCACCAGGCTGCCAAAGACAACTGTGGCACAAAAAAAAATCTTAAAGGAAGCAAAGCCCTACACTTAACCCCTTTAGCTAGGCTGTGAGATACTCCTGAATGAACACAAACGTAAGCCTGGCTTTAGGAAGAAACACTAATTCTTGGCATCAATCTCTTAGAGCACAACCTTCACCCTCTTCATCTCCCAAACTCCAAAGCTTCCAAATGCCCCTCCTGATCCTCAATCCCTTCCCTGGGGGGAGGATGCAAGGAGTAAAGTTTCATACAGGGATGACAGAGGTGATCTGAGAAAAGCTTTGGGGTGGAAAAACAAAATCCCTGACAATATATACATGCCGCATACCGAGAGACAAGATGGTGACGTAGGCGGGCCGGTCGGAACGTAGCAGCGAATGCTCCCGAGCCTTGTTGAGGGAAGTCTCCTTGTCGAACACGCCCTTCACTGGCCCTACCACAGATTCAAAGCCGTGCATGCGAAAGGTAAAGGCCTTATGGGGTTGGCTGTATCTGTAACGCTCCTACAAAGAGAAAAGGCAGGACACGGATGAGCCGGAATGAATGGGGATCCCTCCAGAGCTCCCTGACAGCAAGGGGATCCAGGTGGAGAGACTGACACGGGAAGGAACAGGCATCCCACTGAGGATGATGAGCCCGCCCCGTGGGAAGAAGACGGTCCTCAGAGCTGGCCACCCAGGGAAGTATAAAGAAATAAAACGCATTTTGCTACCTGGAACAAAAGACTATCGAGGCAGTTTTCATTCCCTTTCTTAACACCATTTCCACCCCGACAAGCCTCAACCAACAGAATATCTAAGGTGAACCACATGGATTTCCTGCAAGAGGCTGGACTCCAGACGAGTCAGGCTTGGTGCGTCTCTGCACTGCCTCACGCAGGCAAACTTACACTGGCTTCTAGGTGCTCCTTACCTGCTCCTGAAAAACCCGCTTCTCCTCCCCTGTGCTGGGCCGCACCACGTAGTCAGTTCTTCTGGAACATAAAGAATTTTGTACCATCTCTGAGAGCTAGAAGACCTATTGCCCTTCAGTGCCCAGAACTACTCCCTTGGAACATGACAAAAATGTCCCCTCGTATGTACTTAACTTCTGCAAAGTCTACTTTCCAGCTCCTGCCAAATAACTCCTGCTGGTATTTTCAAACTTATTCGGTGCTTAGAACCCAGAAATGTGGGTAGGGAGAAAAGATGTGGACAGTTTTACCCAGTTTTCCAGTATTGCTATGAAGTAAGCCTAATCTATTGGCAACAAAAGATTCAGCCTTAGAGGAACAAAGTACTTCGAGTGTATCTGATGGCAAGGGTGCTTTTACTGCCTCCGGAGAAAAGTGCCCAGCACTTGTGTTCTACACCCCTATTACAGCAGCACACATGTCCTACCACACTCAAGGCTGCGCCTCTGGGCTTGAGTTTGAAAGTCTAACTGCAGACCCACACCATGCTGAAAACAAGCTGAGACAACACGACCAAGAGCCTAGTACTGGAGCCAAGAGATGTAAGCTATAGACGGTGTCCTGTCACTGACCTTCAGCAAGTCACTGGCCCTCATGCTCTGATTTCTTTATAGGCAAAATGAGAAAACTGGATGAAACGAATAATTCTGAAATGGGAACCCAGCAGGGTACACATGCAAAACTATGTCCACCTACAAGGTAGATCATGACCCCACAGAGACTCTGCTGCATGATCTCCTCCCCTAACCAAGAACCCTTCCACAGGGAGCACCTCTTATCGATAGGCATACATACCCTCTTCAGATATGCTGAGGCAGGTGACAATCAGTGGGTTTCTAGGCTCTCTAAAGCCCACTGTAGCTCTGACATACTAAGACATGTCAGCAGAACCATTGCAGAATGGTAAACCATGGTTCTAAAAGACACCACCCACCATTACAGTAGTATACTCACACCCGAGGGACAGGAGTCATGGCATCTGAGCTGTCTTCATTTTCTTGCTAGAGAAAAGGAAAGCATTAACAGGTAAATAGACTAAAGTATTTTTCACTAACTTGAGAGATCTGCAAATGCAATGAGAAAGAGTTGGTATTTTTAAAAAGCATACCTTACAAAAGGCCTGGTCTTTGGTCTCCAGCCACAGCTGGAAGAGTGCAGCTAATTCCTTTTCATTATCTTGGGACTGACCTATTATAAAAGGGGGCGGGGGATAAAAAATAAGAAAGTCTAAGATGTTATTCAGAATCCCACTTTCTCTTTACCTGCTCTAGCTACACCAGAGAGAACACGTCAGGGCCTGTCACAATGATCCTTTACCCATCGGAGGCCCTTCCTCTTGATGCCTGGACCACCACTCCTAGATGTCCCTCTTTGACAGGTATTTGCTGAGTAGCCACGTGCACCAGGCTTTGTGTGTAAGGCGGGGACCCTTAGTGAACTCAGTCTCTGCCCTCATGGAACTCACAGTCAAGCGAGGAAAGAGTACACAGCAAATAAAACCAACTCTAAAAGCAGTAGGTGTCGCAAAGGACGTCATGAGAGCTTAATATCAAGGATGCTGTCCTACTGTTACAGGTAAGCAGAGGCCAGTGGCTGGAGGGCACAGAGGCATTCTACTCACACACAGGAAGGAGGCCTGTGGCCTGCCTAGGACAGAAAATCACTCTCTGTGCCCTCTTCCCATCTTTGTCGCTTGTTCAGACTCCTACTGTAGCACCTGGCTCGCGATGGTACCTAATCTCCTGCCTAGACTACAACTGCCCTGGGACCAGCACCACAACGGTGCGTGGTGTGAGAAACCAACTACCAGGTTTCTCACACCACGATTCCCAGAGGCCCGGAGGGCACAGACAACAGGATGCTCATCTTTGCTTTCACTAGTCAACATATAACAACACCACCATCCCCGGGTACCTCTGAGCTCTCTTCTCCCTAGATCACCACCCTCTCTCCCACTGTGCCTTCTAAAAAGGCTACTTCAGAACCAATCAGTTCTCCCATAGCCTGCGCTCTCCCTCCCCTTCTCCCCGTGTGTGGTGTGAATCGTGTTCTACCCAGGTGTGTGACCCTGGGATGTTCACTGCCCATTCTCTTCTCTAGCTGTGGTCTACAGTCAGGGAGCAGAGCTGAGCTCCTCCCTACCCCACAGCTGGGTTCAGACACTTGTTCCCAGTTCTGGAAAATCTAAAACATATCAAAACAAAGTCCTGTTCCAGGCAGCTCAGAAATAAACTCATATATCCACAGTCAGTTCATTTTTAGCAGTGGTTCTGAAGACGCACAATGAGAGGAGTCCGCAAACAACGATGCTGGGGAAACCAGACAGCGACATTTACAAAGAAATTAAACTCTCTGTCACACCATGGGCAAAAATCAAAATGGATTGAGGATTCACATGTAAGGCCTGAACTACAAGAAAACATAAGGGAAAAAGCTCCATGACATTGCACTTGGCAATCTTTTTTTTTTTTATATGTCACCAAAGCACAGAAACAAAGGTAAAAATAAACATGCGGGATGGCCTTAAACTTAAAAGTGTCTGCACAGGAAAGAAAACATCAGAAGGAAAAGACAATATACAGAATGGGAGAAAATATCTGCAGATCATATATAGGATAAACGGTTAACATCCAAATACAAGGAACTCCTACAAATCAATAGTGGAAAAAAAAATAACTACATAAAAAATGAACAAAGATCCAAACAGACATTTCTCCAAAAACGACATACAAATGGCCAACAGGCCTACAAAAAGGTACTCAACACTAATTACCAAGGAAATGCAATTAAAACCACAGTGAGATACCATTTCATACCTGTCAGGATGGATGCTACTAAAAAAATCAAAAGATGCGAAGCGTTGGTGAGGATATGGAGAAAAGGAACCCTTGTACACAGCTGGTGGGGATGTAATACACTGCAGCCATGATGGAAACAGTGTGAAGGATTCTCGAAAAATCAAGAATAGAATTACCATATGACCCAGTGACCCACTTCTAGGTATACCCGAAAGAACTGATATCAAGATGGCAACCAGTTATCTTCACTCCAATGTTCACTGTAGCATTATTCACAAAAGTCAAGGTACAGAAATGGTCTAAATGTCCATCAATAGACGAACGGGTAAAGAAAATGTGTTACAATATATAAAAGAATATCACTCAGCCTGAAAAAGGAGAAAATCCTACCACTTGCAACAGCATGGATGAATATGGAGAACATTATGTCAAGTGAAACAAGCCAGTCAAAAAGAGACAGATATTTCATGATCTCACTTTTACAAGGCGTCTAAACAGTCAGACTCACAGAAATAGGAATAGAATAGTTATTACCAGGAGTTGGAGGGAGGAGGGTGTTGTATTCAATGGGTTTGAAGTTTCAGTCATGCAAGATGAAACAGGTCTAGAGACTTTCTGAACAACATAGTCCTATGCTTAATAATACAGTACCATGCACGGCAAAATTTGTTGAGGAGATACAGCTCATGCTAAGTGTTCTTAGCAGGAAAAAAAGACCAGGGAGGGGGATAGGAAATTGTGGGAAGCGCTGAATGGGTCTATTATCTTGACAGTGGGGATGGCCCACAGGTGTATTCGTGTGTCCAATTTGTCAGACTGTATGCATTACAATGGAGGGCGGGTAATGTGTCAGCTGTGCCTCACAGCGCTAGGGAAGCCGGTTCCTTAGGCTCTTGATCGCTGCCTGTCCCACCCCTCGTTTCCTGCTTCCAGGTACAGACCCAGCTCCTGCTCCTCACAGGGCAATGGCTTACCTTCCTTCCCCACCCCACTTCCTATCGTCACGTGGAGAACACCCACATCCACATGGACAGCCCAATATCCCAACCGTTCAGTCCTGTGGCCTCACTGACCTTCCCCACCCCACCCCACCTCAGGCACTTGCGCCCACAAGTATGAAGGGGCTCTGTCATTACCTACCCCTGGCTCTGTCTTCCAACTGCCTGATCCAGTGTTCCTCGCCCCTGGCTGCACGTATGACTTACCCAGGAACTTATAAAACTACGAAGGCTCAGGGCCTCACACTAACCAATTAATGAGAAGCCCTGCGGGTACGGCCAGTGGCAAAAGTCTTACAAAAAGTTCCTCAACTGACCGTCGTCCACAGCCAAGGTTGCAAACCCGTACTCTGCTGACTACAAGCACGTGGACTTCCCCCTCCTCTGTAATGACTCCCACTCCCACTTCACTTTCACCTGGCAGGACAGCTGGCCCACTGACATATCCACTTCTCGACTCCCATACACTCCCACCCACCACTCTTTCCTCCCTGTTCAGTGCAGTTTCCAGGCCCTTCATTTCAATAAAATGCCTCCCATCAGAGTAACACCACAGCCTTTGCCCCTTGATCTCTGCATCCTGCCCGTCCAGCAAATTTCAGATCCTGAACTATCCACATTGTCCACACTCGAACAGAGCAGCTGGCCAAGAGATGTGAAAGATGAGCAGCCTCCACTGGCCCTGCTGACGCCATCTCTGCTCACGCAGTTTCACAGCCTCTGTAGTCTGCCTTCCCACTCTTCTCCGACCTCCCTTCCCACCCACAGCAGGCATCCCCACCTCTCTCATTTCCTAGCTTACAATGAAAAGTCAATAGATCGCACTTCCCACACAAGACCAGCAAGCCCACTGCCAAGGCCCCATGCTTTCCTCCTTCCTCCTCCTATGACAAAACCCAACGTGCTGCCTCCTGCCATCCCGAGCGAACCCGTTCCCATTCTCAGGAACGTGTAGGATGCCTTTTCCTTCTTCCCTATATTGGGTGTCCCACACCTGCAAATTTCAACACAAAAGCAGTACTGAATTTATCACCCATCGTCACCCCCAGGTTAACAGCCACCATGCCACTTTAAGTGCATGTTATAACAATGAACACACTAAGCAATTCGACAGCACCTAACAACAACAACAACAATACTAAACAAGGCTTTATAAGTCTAAAAATTAATTAACTAAAAAATAAAATAAAATAAAAATAAGGACCTCATTCTTTAGAATTAACTTATTTGGGGTTATCCAATATCTCCCTCCCTAATGTTTGTCAGTTTGCCCTACTGTGGGGTCTTGTGTATTGCTGTGATGCTGAAAACTATGACATTGGTATTACAGATACCAGCAAGGTCACCCATGGTGGATAGGTTTCAGCTAAGCTTCCAGACTACGTTAGACAAGGGAGAAGGACATGGCTAACCCACTCCCAAAACAATCAACCATTGCAAACCGTATGAATAGCAGAGAAACACTGTCAGATATAGTGCTGGAAAATGAGCCCCCTAGGTTGGAAGGCACTGAAAAGGTGACTGGGAAGAGTTGCCACCTCAAAGCAGAGTCAACCTTAATGACAAGAATGGAGTAAGCCCCAGGGACCTCCACCGGCTGGTGTGGCATGACTCAAAATGAGAAGGAACTGTAAACACCCTCTAATTGGAATGTGGACTGTATGTAGCATAAATCTAGGAAAATTAGAAATCATCAAAAAGGAAATGGAGTGCATAAACATCAACATTCTAGGCATCAGTGAGCTAAAATGGACATCCATGAGCCATTCTGAATCAGATAATCATATGGCCTACTTATGCCAGGAATGACAGATTAAAGAAAAATGGGGTTGCATTCATCATCAAAAAAGACAACTCAAGATCAGTCCTGAAGTACAACGCTATCAGTGATAAAATAATATCCATACGCCTACAAGGAAGGCCAACTAATATGACTATTATTCAAATTTATGCACCCACCACTAAGGCCAAAAATGAAGGTAGGAAAGATTTTTACCAGCTTCTACAATCTGAAATAGACTGAACATGCAATCAGGATGTTCTAATTATCACTGGTGGCAGGAATGCAAAAGTTGGAAACAAAGAAAAAGGCTCAGTAGTCGGAAAACATGGCCTTGGTGACAGAAATGATGCTAGAAGTTGCATGATAGAATTCTGTTAGACCAATGACCTTTTCATTGCAAAACACTTTTTCGCAAACATAAGTGGAGACTATACACATGGAATTCACCAGATGGAACACACAGGAATCAAACTAATGACATTTGTGCAAAGAGACACTGGAAAAGCTCAGTATCACAGGTCAAAACAAGATCAGGTGTTGATTGTGGATCAGACCATCAACTGCTCATATGCAGGTTCAAAATGAAACTGAAGAAAATTAGAACAAGTATACAAGAGCCAAGATATGACCTTGAGTATAACCCATCTGGTTTCAGAGACCACCTCGAGAACAGATTTGATGCGTTAAACAGTAATGATCGAAGACCACATGAGTTGTGGCATCAAAGACATCATTCATGGGGGAAGCAAAAGGTTATTAAAAAGAAAGGAAAAAAAAAAAGAAAAAACCAAATTACATGTCAAAAGACACTCTGAAACTTGCCCTTGAACAACAAGCAGCTAAAGTAAAAGGAAGACATGACAAAGATAAAGAACCGAACAGAAGATTTCAAAGGGCAGCATGAAAAAGCAAAATCAAATATTATAATGGCATGTGCAAAGAGCTATAGATAGCAAACTGAAAGGGAAGAGCACATTCTGTTTTTCTCAGGCTTAAGGAATTGAAAAATTCAAACCTCAAGTGGCAACAGTGAAACATTCTTTGGGAAAATACTAAATGATGCAGGAAATATCAACAGAAATGGAAGGAATACATACAGTCATTATACCAAAAAGAACTGGTGCATGATGAATCATTTCAAGAGGCTGTATATGATCAGGAACCAATGGTACTGACGAAAGAAGTAGAAGCTACCTTGAAGGAACAGGTGAAGCACAAGGCTCCAAGAATTGATGGAATACCAACAGAGATGTTTCAATGAACAGATGCAGCGCTGGAGGTGATACCTCGTTTATGCCAAGACATTTGGAAAACAGCTACCTGGCGAACTGAATAGAAAAGATTCGTATTTGTGCCTATTCCTAAGAAAGAGGATCCAACCAAATGTGGAAATTATCCAATGATATCACATCAGTATCATACACACGTAAAATTTTACAAAACATCATTTAAAAGCAATTGTAGCAATACATAGACAGGGAAAGGCCAGAAAATCAAGCCAGATTCAGAAGAGGGTGTGGAACCAGGAACATCATTGCTGATGTCAGATGGGTATTAGCCAAAAGCAGAGAATATCAGAAAGATGTCTGTCAATGTTTTATGAACTATGCAAAGGCATTTGACTGTGTGGATCATAACAAATTATGGGTAACACTGCAAAGAATGGGAATACCAAATCATTTAATTGTACTCAGGAGGAATCTGTACATAGACCAGGAGGCAGTCATTTGAACAGGACAAGGAAACACTATCTGGTTTAAAGTCAAGAAAGGTGTGTGTCAGGGCTGTATCCATTCACCATACCTCATAATCTGAAAACTGGACTTTATAAAGAAGAATGTGGCATCAAGATTGGAGCAAGACTCAACCATCTGCATTATGCAGATGACACAACCCAGCTTGTTGAAAGTGAAGACCAGATCGGAAACATTTACTGATGAAGATCAAAAAACACAGGCTTCGGTATGGATTTTTCCTGAACATCAACAGAACAAAAATCCTTACAACTGGGTCAGTAAGCAACTTCATGATAAATGGAGAAAAAAATTGCAGTTGTCCAAGATTTTGCTTTACTTGGTCCTACAATCAACACACCTGGAAGCAGCAGTCAAAAAATCAAAAGATGCATTGCACTGGGAAAAACTGTTGCAAAAGACCTCTTTAAAAGTGTTGAAAAGATGTCACATTGAAGACAAAGGTGTGCCTCACTCATGCCATGGTATTTTCAGTCACATCATATGGTCATGAAAGCTGGACACTGAATAAGGGAGACAGGAGAAGAACTGATGCTTTTGAATTATGGTGCTGGAGACAAATACTGAATATACCATGGACTGCCAAAAGAACCCATAGATCTGTCCTAGAAGAAGTACAACCAGAGGCCTCCTTGGAAGCAAGAATAGCCAGACTGAGTCTTACATATTTTGGACTTGTTGTCAGGAAGGACCAATCCCTGGAGAATGGCATCATGTTTGAGAGAGTGGCAGGTCAACAAAAAAAAAGGAAGACCCTCAACTAGATGGATTGACACAGTGTCTGCAACAATACACTTAAACATAAAAAGGATCAAGCTCTGGCACAGAATTAGGGAAGGGTTTCGTTCTGTTGTACAGAGGGTCACTATGAGTAGGACCCGACTCAATGGCACCTAACATCATCATCTGGCTGCACATTATCTTGACTAGCAAAGCCCATTTCCAGTAAACAAAGACAACTATATTACAAATAAGAGCTGTAGCTGTAGCTCAGTGCTGGAGTGCTTGCCTGACATGGGAAAAACCCTGGGTTCAATCTCCAGCACCACAAAAACCACCACTATGTTACAAATTAATCCAAAACCATTAGTATGGTTAATATAGATATTGATGCTATTGTAAAATACCCCTGCAGATTTAAATTTAGCCATCACCCGACTGCATCATCACAGAAGGGCTGTTCCACTTTAGCTCTGATGTGCCAGAGTCCAGCTTGCGGGTGCGGGGTAAAGCCCACACCTTGCCCATACAACGGGTCTTGAAGGAGTCCTTCCCAAAGGAAAGGTGTAACGCGGCCTTCCTTAACAAACTCCTGGACTGTATTGATTGGAGGGAAAGGAAGTTGAGAGGAAGAAATAACAGGGACAGAAATGAGAGGGAGTTACTTACCAAGCAATTTCCACTGCTGGGTTTTCTCTTTGAATTCAACAAACGGAGAGAAACTGGAAGGAACTGCTGCAAGAAATGGATCGTGTGAACAAGGCACAGGACCAGACAGAGTGCTAACTTCAGAACAAACAGCCTGCTCCCTGAGCTCTGGCAGAACTGAGTATTTCACGGTGTAACAGGAGAGCAGGGACAGCCAGGGCATGGCGTGATGCAAAGGCACAATGGACCAAACGGACACAGCTACTGTTTACTGTAAGAATTACTTGGACCAGAAAGGAAAAACATGGCGACCCTTCAAAGAAAGGACCTTACCGCGACTTTCTCCAGCAAGATACTGTAGGGCAGGCAACACCAACTCAGCCCAGTTGGGGGCCGCAGAGAACCAGCTGTTGAGGGAGCTGGCTGGAGATGACTGCCAATCCAAAACCCGCTCCTCCAGCTGAGGGAGAAGAAAAGCAGGTCCCAGTTAGGTTTCTTCCCAGCACCGGCATTTCCAGGGATGGGCCACAGCAAGCTGGGCACATGTGTCCAGGCTGCCCAAGTCCCACTGTGAGTCAGCCGCAGAGCTCTGAGAGGAATCCAGCAGAGTCCTGCTTCTCAACCTAGAGATCATTAAAGATCTCAATGATTTCAACACTTTGATGTCCACCTGAATTTTCCAAAACTCTTACCATGGGAAGGCTAGCCTGATTCTCCAGCAGCAAGATCTCTAACAGAAGAGAGAAAAAACTGGAAGATATCTCATTGATTCCAAGGCAAGGCTTGAGGTCTTCTAGTGGCCTACGAGGGAGGAAAATATAAGAACAATTAAAAGACCAAGACTATATTCTAGATTAGTTTGGGTCCTCTGAGGCTCCAAGCAGTAATAAAAGCTCAAAAAGGAACGTATGATACGTGTTCCCAGCAGGATCCCTGGGACTCAGGACTCATGGGTCCAACACACTCCCAGCCAGCTCATTCAAGCTACAGTCCTTGGCTTAAGTCTTTGGCTTAACCTCCCTCCCTGAACAGCATGGAATTTACTGTTCACTTACTCTTCCTTGACGGCAGAAATTGCCAGTGGAGAGGGGGCCTGTGAAAGAGGTGGGACCCCTTCAGTGCTGCTCAGGGGCTCAGCCAGATCCTCTGCCTCTGATTTGATCAGCTTTATTTTCTTCTTCTTCTTTTCATCTTTTTCCTTCACCTTTTTTTTAAGGACGGCTAAGTCATATAAGGCTGAGAAGAAAAAACATCACAGCACTGCATTTTCTGTATCATGAAAGGGGGGTCTTACCTCAACATTCTTCTCCCAAGGCCCACAAAGACAGAAAAGTCTCAATAAGAAGACATTCAGAATTTTTTAAACCAAACTTGGTAAGTGATTTATACTTTAGTTTTGACATGTAATGATCTACCGTACTGTCTTTAAATTCACATGGGCAATAACAAAACAAAGGTGATCAGCACAAAGGAAGCTGGGGTTCTGTTTATTTTTATCACACATAGACAGGCTCATACAATTTAAACTAGGCACGGTGGCTCATGTCTATAATCCCAGCAACTCAGGAGGCAGAGGCAGAACGATCACGAGTTCAAGGCCCGAGTCAGCCTATGCAACTTCGCAAGACCCTGACTCAAGATAAAAAATATTTTTAAAAAGGTGGGGCCAGGGGTGCAGCTCAGTAGTAGAGTTCTTGCAAAGTAGGTACAAGGCTCTAGGTTCAACCAGTACTGCAAAAAACAGTACCTCAGCACCATAAAAAACAAAAACACAAAAAACTCTGCATAATTTAATTGTTGTTGTTGTTGTTAGGTGCCGTTTGAGTCGGTATCTGACTCATAGTGACCCTACATACAACAGGCGAAACACTACTGTCAGTGCTTCTCTGCTGTTCACAATGTTTTCAATGGATGATTGTTTTGGGAGTAGGTTGCTGGGTCTGTCTCCCAAGCCTATAGCACCTGGTGTTCCCAGGCGGTCTCCCACTGAAGTACTAACCAGGCCTGATCCTGCTTAGCTTCTGAGGTCTGAGGGGATCAGATGCCACAGGGCTACTGCTGCAGGCGCATAATTTAATAGCAGTCAGGAAAAGGCTTCCCGAAGGGACCCAAAGTCCTTACCTGCTAGAGAGCCCTTCCTGCCGGCATTTACTCGGATCACGATGTCACTGAGGGTCAGGTCCCCCGTCAAAAGGTCCGGGTGATCCTAGATGGGATATTCAGAGATTTGATTACAGAGGCCCAAAAAAGTACCAAAAACTGATGGTGACTGTGCCAATTCATCTAATAAGCACAATGAGGTGTCAGGTACACCTGAAGAATCATGCTCAGTTTAAAATACACATAGAAGAACTACTGCTCTTTATAATAGTGCTCAAGAAAACCCAGTTACCACCTTTTGTTATATGGCATTTACAGTTCAGAAAGCTCTTCTGCATTCCACCTTCTCGTGAGCTCTTCAACTAGTCTTGCTAATATTGCTGTATTTTGCAAAGTCTGAAGATAGAGTACAGAGGAATTAAAGGATGTGCCTGAGGTCACAGTAAGTGAAGGCAGCAAGAACTCAGCTCTGACGTCCCACAGGCTCTTCCCACTCACCCCTCTGCCTCAGGCAGGTCGTCTTTTACCCACTGGACTCTGGCGTGCTGCTACCACAATTTAGTCCAGTGGAATAATGGAGACAGTGAAAAGTGAGAAGAGCACTTTTAAGTTTAACTCTTGGGTTTAACTCTTGGCTCTGCCAGTACTGACTGCAGGACTGAGGACAAACTCTCAGCCTCAGCGAGCAGAGATGACGAGAGGGTACCAGTCATTCACAGCGCACAGAGTCAGCATGAAGACTGAGACAGACACTGTTCAGCATACCTTGCTACCCTCCCACCTTTCATGCTAACTAGCCTCTCTAGTTGCCCCTGACCCTAACAATGATCACAAACAAGCACGGATGAGGTGGTGGCTATTTGCATCTTTCTCCAGACAGCCTGACCAGAGAGGTCTGACTGAAAACCACACAAGGCCACTCCCACCCCACACTTACTGGCTGATGCTTCCGCTTCTCATGGTGCTTCTTTAACATTATCTTCAGGTCACTGTCACCCAGTTCTATTTTATCTGAGAGAAAATGAACCAAACCACATGCACTAGGTCATTCACTGCAATGGCGCCTTAAGTTCAGCCTTCCTGGTCACTTGTGACACTCAAGAGTAAGATATTCCCCCAAGTTTCCTCTCTGACTCTTGCATACTAAAAGTACCAAAAATCTTCAAACCGTCACAGGGAAGGCACTTCCACTTTTCTATCTATTGGCTAACAAATGACTTTGGTTACTCAGCTGGACTGAGAACAAACTAGACCGTCTTAACATTCCCCTTCCTAATACAGATTCCTCTCTGATTTCACAGACATTCTAAGGAATTGCTGTGGCTCTGGTTATCCACTCTGTTGAATTACTGAATTGATCCCTTGTCTTGCTACTTCAAGATTCTTTAGCCCCAAATACCAGCTGATCGGCTCCTAAGGACCATTTTCAAAACAAATGCAAGAAACCAGGCCGGCCTCTGCAGTGAGTGGTGCACAAACATCTCCAAATTGCGCAGCACTAAGGAGCCCAGCTGCCCCCTGGCAGGTGAGAATCCAGGCCCCGCCTCTCTCTGAGGGCTCCCACCTCACACCGTCCCCAACCAGCAGCCACCTCGGCTCAGGCCTCACCTGCGGTTTTCATATCCGTGGTGGAGAGCGTGGGCACCACCCTCAGGGGCACCGGAGGGCTGGGAGAACGTGCTGGGGAGCTTGGAAGCCACGAGGTGAGATCTTCAAAAGAAAATGTCTCTTGTAAATCCAACGTGGCTGTGGACTCCAACAGGGGAGACTGGGTAAGTGGCCATGTGGGCGCAACAGGGCTAAGCCAACAACATGGAGGCCGGGGGTCCACATTCCTCTCTGACCCTTCCCCAGACGAGCTGGAGCACACTTAGGTCATTTAAACGGCTCTTCCAGGAGAGACTTCAACAGAGTGATGGGGTCGCATTGCAGCAGGCCAACAGTCACTACTACTCTCCTGTAGGGGGAAAAGCAGTTCTCTCAAGTGGCACAATGGGACAGAAGGCCTACTGTGCAGAGGCCCTGCCCGGTAGGGATCTGTCCGAGGCTCTCCTCTGACTCAAGTGCCGCGTGAGCACCAGGTAGGGAGGGGACAGTCACTCCCAACTGACAGCAGTGTCTCAGTCACTCAAGACCAAGGGCTGACAAATCCCCCTCCTCCCCCAAGGTTCCTTCACTAGGCTCCTTCAATGGGCAACCAATGGCTACTACTGGCTCCGGGACCCCAGCCGCCCCACGTGCCCTGGGACACTCACCCTCTTCATCGGAGGACAGGGCTGTGTCACCACACTCCTCCTTCACTTCCCGCAAGACCTTCAGGTAGCGCTGCTGGGTCCGCCACTCCCGCTCCTCGGGGCTGCGGGATGGGGAAGGGCGCTTCTGCCGGAAGGGAGGGACTGGGCCACTCCTGCGAGCCATCTCCAGCAGATCCTAGGGAGACAGCAGGTGGGGGCACACATCGCCATCAACGCTTGCTCTCCGCACACTCTGTGAGCCCGTGTTTCACTGTCTTTGATGTTAGACAAGCTCCCTCCCTCCCTCCAGGTCACAGAGGCACAGATACATGAATGTGTGCACGTATAAAGGGCCTATACTGATAACAGCGTGAGCATCCATGACGTGAACATCTGAAATGCTCTAAAATCTGAAAGTCTGAGTGCTAACCTGAAACAGAGGGTGGAAAATTCCACACCTCACCTCACGGAACAGGCTGAAATCAGAACACAAGCACACTACAAATACTGTATAGAATTACCCTGGGCTATGTGTATAAGGGCTGGGATTTAGCTCAGTTGGTAGAGCGCTGTGCTGCAGTCTCTGAGGTCCCAAGTTCAATTCCCAGCACCGCAAAGATGGGAGCAGGACCTGGCAATCCACTCCCAAGGCAATCCCAAAACGATCTGCCATTGAAAACCCTATGAGGGTCACTATGAGTCGGATACCGACTCGACAGCACCTAACAACAACAACAACAACAACGTGTATAAGACTTATATGACAGGGCCGGGCGCAGTGGCGCATGCCTGTAATCCCAGCGGCTCAGGAGGCAGAGGCAGGAGGATCATAAGTTCAAGACCAGAGGCAGTCTACATAACTTAGCGAGACCCTGTCTCAAAAAAAGTAAAAACTGGGCTGGGGGTGCAGCTCAGTGGTCCAGCACTTGCACAGCAGGCAAGCGTGAGGCCCTGGGTCCAACCTTCAATACCACAAAAAAAAAAAAGACTTATATGACACATAAGTGAATTGTGTGAGTAGACCTGAGTCCCATCCCCAAAGTATCTCAGCACATATATGCAAATATTCTAAAGTCAGAAAAAATCTGAAATACAAAACACTTCTAGCTCCAAGAATTTCAGATAAGGAATATTCAACCTCTATTATATGGTGAATGGCTGGGCTTTAGCTCAGTGGATAGAGCACTGCTCACACTCCTTGAGGACCTGAGTTTGATCCCCAGCACCAAAAACACAGAAGGACGTGACAATCCACTCCTGGGGCAATCTCGAAACAGCCATTGAAAACCCATGAGTTGGACCTAACAACAACATTACACGGTGAAAAATCTCAAATCCAACTCCCAAACTGCTCCACTTAGAACAAATACTTATACTAGATATCCTAGTGTTTTTCTTTTTTGTTTTTTTAACCCCAGACAGGGTCTTGTTATGTAGCTCAGGTTGGCCTGGAACTTGCTATGTAGTAGAGGCTGGCCTTGAACTTGTGATCCTCCTGCCTTCGCCTCCCAAGTGCTGGGATTACAAACATGCACCACCACGTCCGACTACATCTCAGCACTTCTACACTGAAATTTAAGAACTACTTAAAGAACTCTGAACAATTTTTCCTCTAAGACTAACCAGGCTGGAAAAGCCCAAGGATCACTGAGCTTTATGATCTACATTGTTATTGTCAGGTGCCCTCGAGTCGGTATCCAACTCATAGCAACCCCTCGTACAACAGGCAAAACGCTATTGTCAGTGCTTCTCTGCTCTTCATAGGGTTTTCAATGGCAGATTGGTTTTCAGAAGTGGGTTGCCGGGTCCATCTCCCAAGCCTACAGTACCTGGTGTTCCCGGGCGGTCTCCCATCCAAGTACTAACCATACCCGAGCCTGCTTAGCTTCCAAGATCTGACGGGATCAGATGCCACAGGGCTACGGCTGCAGACTATGATCTACATATCATCACATAATTCAGAGGCCTGTGTACACTCATACTTCAATTCCAAAGCATCCTACTTTTCTTTAGGGACGCATGATGGATCTGAAATCCATTTATTTTTCTAAATATTGAAGCTACCATATTTCATCAATTTTAGGAAGCATTTTCTTTTTCATGTTTCAGCATTTCTTAAAATTAACTGTAAGAGAAGACATGCAATTGGTAGCATTTTTTCCTGACTCGTATCTTTTGTGTTTTGTGTCTGAACCACTACTTGAAGTCATGATGCCCGAGTTCACTGCCCACACTCTATATTCAGTTCTCAGCATTACTTACACTCCGAGAAGCAAGAATCTGCTTTAGCAGCCGATGGAAATACTGCTGCTGAGAGTTGAGGTATCGCTTGTACTGTGACTTGAAGCATAGCTGCCGATATTTGACCACCTCTGGGTTGAAGTGTCCATCTTTAAAAAACGAAGGTACAGCATTATATGTATAGACCACGTATAAATTAATACTTAAGATGTGACTGTAGTATGAAAGTTAAGGGAAAAGTGACTCTCTAAGAAAATCACAAAAGAGCCAGGTGTGGTGGCACACGCCTGCAATCCCAGTGACTTGGGAGGCAGAGGCAGGAGGATTGCAAGTTTGAGATCAGAGGCAGTGTACGTAATTTAGCAAGACCTTGTCTCAAAAATTTTAAAAATGGACTGAGGGTACAGCTACAGTACTTGCAAGGTATGTAAGCGCGAGGTCCTGGGTTCAACCCCCAAGACTACAAAGAAAAAAAAAAAAAAAGACAAGAAAAGAAAAAAGAAAAAAGAAAGAAAAGAAAATCAAACAAGAGAACCAAAAGTAAAAGAATGCTGAAAACAATGATGGTTCAATTAAGGTCGGTAACCACGTAATAATGACATGAACGCTACTGTCTTCAGCTGAAATGCGGCATTAGTCAGTGAAATATACAGAAGTTTCTGCCTTGGCAGTCTTTCTCTATCTTCTCACTAGGCAACTCTTCTATGGGGGGAAGCGTGCCGGCACTGCTGTCAGTGCTGACACTGTGTAGGGTCCCTCGCATCACCCTCTGACATTGTACGATGTCGCAAACTATCACCCAACAGATTGCTTCTTAATTAAAGGGAAAAAGATGCCTTTATAGTCAAGAGATCTGGTAGACACCACGTAACCACCACACGTGGCATTGCCAGGGAAGGAAAACTGACACCATGTGCCTCCCGAGGTGAAGGACATTTCCCATATAGCATTCTTGTCACAAACCTAATCATGAAGCTATGTGAGAGATTCCCAGAAGGCAGGACATGGTACAATTCAAGTGCCCTGGCTCTTCAAAAACGCCAGTGTCTAAAAAAGACAACAAAAAGCATGTCCTCTATTCAAAGAGTTAGAAAGACTCAAGATATAACACGTTGTAAGATCCCTGAACACAATCTGGATTTTTTTCAGTACTTGAAGGCTGAACCCAGGGCCTCACACACAGTTCCAAGTGCTCTACCATGAGGCTGCACCCTCAGCCCAATTTTTATTTTTCATTTTCAGTCAGGGTCTCACTGAATTACACAGGCTGCCTCTGGCCTCAAACTCATCATCCTCCTGCCTCCGCCTCCCAAGTAGCTGGGATCACAGGCGTGCACCACCACACCCAGCTCAGATCATGGATTTAAATGACGACTTACAAAGGACATTTCAGGAATAAGAAAGAAAATCTGAACATGGAATATTCCATGTCCTCGGTGTAAAATTTCTTGGGTCAGCTAACAGGACTATGATAACTGGGGATTATGTGCTACACTGCTTGGTGGTGAAATGTCATACCGTGTTTTTTTGCAGGGAAAAAAGCAAATAACAAGCCATTTAAAAAAATGTTTACAGACCAGTCATAAAGCAAGTACTGATAATGTCTTGAGTGGTGGTTTTATAGCTGAGATCATAATACAAATTTTCTATGAAAGTCAAGAAAATCTTATTTAAAAAAAATAGCATAGGCAGCAAAGTATTACGCAAAACCACTCCCTGCCGGGTCAGCAGCTGTACACGAAAATGAGCAGAATAAACCAAAGAACGGCATGCCTTATAACATCCCCACACCCTCCAACCAATCGGAAACAAAACCCTATGCTGCAGACCTCGGAAAAGCTTCTGGGCAATGTGCAGAGGGTTTCCAAAGCGGAAGTTCTCCCCACGGAACAGGGCGAGGATGAGCTCATTCTGCTGCTCCATGCTGTCTGTAGGAAAGTGAGGCAGAAACTGCTGCAGGTGGTCGCGCTGAGAGTCGCTCAGGACTTCCTGCCACGTGGAGAGGCTGACAACATCAAAGAATATCTCGGGCTAGGAGAGTTCAGGGAAAAATGAAATGGCAGAAAAATACACTTTAAAGTTTGTGGGTGTGTATGTAGTAAGATATATGTAACACAAAACTTACCATTTTATCATTTTTAAGTGTTCAGTGGTTCTCAGTACATTCACGTTTGCTGTCTAATCATCACTATTTTCCAAGTTTCAATTTTTTAAGCAGACTAAAATTCCAATGATCTTTACTCAATTCTCAGGAATTACAGACTATCAGAGATGACATATAAACCACAATCTTATGCCTAACAATACAGAGTAATCCACAGGAAAATGATCTCAGTAGAGAAAAGCCTGTTTGGAAGGCATCTCTGCCGATGAGTGTATGATGGTGGGCATCTGAATCGAGCTCAAACTGAATAGCAGGAAGTGGTTAACATGGGGGGAAACCTGAGGAGTTGAGGTCACCTGCTAGAGTGAGAAGAAGCATGTTGAAGTTCATTTTCAACTCACTAGGTATAGAATGGATATATATGTGCCAGGTACTAAGCTAGAATGACATCCACGTTGCCTGGAGAGTGAAACAGTTAAATACACAATTACGGTGCAGCTCAAGTGCTCATGTGCGTAGACGCACACAGCAACAGAGAAGTCCCACCAGAGGTAGTGACAACATAGTTAAGGAGATAAAGGGAAAAAAGATGTTGGGGGAGGAGGTAGAAAACCACAGAGTAAAACCATAAAAGCAAAAGAATTAACACAAAAGAAAGAATAGCAGTTACCTGTGGGGGAAATGGAGGTGGATGAGATGAGATGGGGTACACAGGGGCCTGAGTGGTAATTAATGGTAGTGTTATTAACGTACGTGTGGGCTACAAGCATGGTTTGTGGTATTGTTTTTGAGGGGTGGGATTGGTTTTTTGTTTTGGTTTTGGTTCTGCAGGTTTGTTTTTGTCTTCTTCGGAGACAGAATCTCAAAATATTGCCCAGGCTGGTCTTGAAGTATTGAGTTCAAGTGATTCTCCTGCCTTAGCCTCTCAAGTAGCTGACACTACTTGAGTGTATACACACACACACACACACACACACACACACACACACACACACTCTTATGTGTGATATATACCACTTTTTTATTAAGTAAAAATGTTCAGGTAATGTTTGGCTAAAGGAAGGAGAGGGAGAGTGGGCAAGGCAGCAGACAGCAGAGAAAAGCAAAGGACTTGTAAATCTGTTGAGTAGTTGTGACTCTATCATACGGACAAAAGAGAACCATGAAAGGTGTAAGCAGGAGACAAACCAGTTATCCAACCACCTACTGGGCATCTTGGCATGAATGCATCAAAAGCATCTCAAATTTCAATGTCCCATATCCTCTCCAAATCTAATTTTGCACACCATTTTCTTTCTAGTGTTTAACTCAGTGTCTGGCATGGAATAGGTACTTAATAAGCATTGACTGACTAAATGAATGTCATAAAGAAATTTCCCTGAAAAAGTATGCAAAGAAAATATGGATAGGACCAGGCAACATAGCTAGACCCTGTTACCAAAACATGGGACATGTATATGCCAATGGCAATACAGTTGCTACTACAGCAGGAGGGAGGATCAGAGAAGGTATGATGGTGGGTTTCATTTTGCCTACAGTGTTTGACATACGAAAGAATATGAAACAGAGCAAAATGAAATTATCTCCTAATACTAGGTGATACACAAATGCTTGCTGACCATACTCTATTCCCATCTATATGTTCAAAATATGGCTACCCAAATAAAATACATACCTCCATGGATGTTTTCACACACCTATTGCCTTGCACACATGCATTGAATAACTGGCAGCCACCTTCATAATGGCGGTGACTGCATGTCTTGCCTGTGAAACTGATCAAAGGCATGCTGACATCCTACCCCAGGGCACACACTATTATTTAACTAAGGCCACCTCATGAACAGACATAACATGCCTGAATTTTGTTTAATGGTTCACAACAGGGTAATTCACCTTAAATAAACACGTGTGATTCCACTCCTTTATTTCTAATTTTATTTATTTATTTTTGACAGGGTCTCAGCATGTAGCACAGACTGTCCTCAAACTCACCATCCTCCTGCTTCAGCATGAGATTATAGGCATTGTGGCGCCATGCCCGGATACACCTTATCATTTTATTTATTGGGGGGGGGGCTGGGGCTGGGGTTTGGTTCAGTTGGTAAAGTGCCACTCTATGCTGAGGCCCTGGGTTTGATCTCCAGCACCACAAAAATGGAAGGAGGATGTGGCGATCCACTACCAAAGCAATCCCCAAACAATCAGCCATTGAAAACCCTACAGATAATAGAGAAGCACTGACATAGTGCCACGCATGGCATAGTGTCAGGGAGTGTTTCGTTCTGTTGTACATAGGGTTACTGAGTTGGATCTGACTCAATGGCACCAAACAACAATGACAATGTATTTTGAGGGCTTTTCTTGAGACAGAATCTGATTGTGTAGCCCACACTGGCCTGGAAGTTGCTATGTAGACCGGGATGGCCTCAAACTTGCATGGATCCTCCCATCTCTGCCTCCTGAGGGCTGGGATTATAGGGATGTGCCACTATGTCTGGGCTGAACCCTATTTTTAATAAGATAATTACTGATAATTTAAAAATGTTTGGAAGTTAACATGAACAATGTACAATGAAATCTAAGTATGGAAATACCATAATGAAACCCATTAAGTTGTACATTAAAAATTACTAATAAAAGAAGTTAAAAAAATAAACTGTTCGGCAGGACATGGTGGTGCATGTCTGTAACCTCAGCACTCAAGAGGCTGAGAGGCAGGAGGATAGTGAGTTTGAGGTCAGCATGGGCCAGCTGATGAGACCTTATCTCAAAAAACCAAAATATAGGGTTTATATCATGCAATCAAGTTATTCTGACAAGTCACTCAACACGTAGACTGTAGCTTACACTTACTTAACCAGAACACTAACTAAATTTTACACCTAAAAAGAGATCACTCTGTGTGCAACGTAGAAAATAAAAGCAAAGGAAGCATGAGACACTAAGAGCTTACAAAGTGGAAAAGGTTCAGAAGAGCTAAGGGAAAGGTGAGAGGAAAATGCCTGCAGCAAGGGTGCCACTCACATCCTCCAGAAGGTCCTCAGGCAGACTGACCCTGGTGCCCCCCAGCAGGCAGTCCTCCATGATCCGGGTGCCATGACCATCTCCACACGGGCCAAGTTCCAGGGGATCTGTCAGCATGTGGTCCAAGGAATCCATTGTTTCTTCTCCACAGGTATTCCAGGCAAAGATGCGCACCTTGAGGCAAAAAGGGAGAAAACGTTCAACCTCAAATCCACTCTCGAATCACATCCTTACACCCTAACTGCAGGTCTTCCCCCTCCTTCCCATCACTGCATGCCCACTGGAATTTACGAGTCTTATCTAGCAGGGCTCTTTTCTCAAAATGCTTCTACAATAACTCCTAAATTTTTTAAGTTCCTTGTACTTTCATTTTACAGAGGAGAAAATGAGACTCAGAAATCAAATGATAAACTGATCACAGTCCATAATTTACAGTTTCCAGGTCAATGATCTGTCTACTACAACATACAAAGTGTAATTAAAAAAAATACGGGCTGGGCATGGTGGTGCATGCCTGTAATCCCAGCGACTCGGGAGGCAAAGGCAGGAGGATCTCAAGTTCGAGACCAGAGGCATAATTTAGCAAAACCCTGCCTCAAAAAAGTAAAAACATGGGCTGAGGGTACAGCTCAGTGGTCCAGCACTTGCAAAGCATGCAAGCGCGAGGCCCTGGGTTCAACCCCCAATATGGCCCCCCCCAAAAAAAAGTTTAAAAATTTAAAAATTATTATAATTAGAGATGTTGTTGTTGTTGTTGTTAGGTGCCGTCGAGTCGGTATCCGACTCATAGCGACCCTCATAGGGTTTTCAATGGCTAAGTGCTTCGGGATTGCCTTGGGAGTGGATTGCCAGGCCCTGCTCCCATTTTTGCGGTGCTGGGAATTGAACTCGGGGCCTCAGAGACTGCAGTGCAGCGCTCTACCCACTGAGCTAAATCCCAGCCCATAATTAGAGATACACTGGCACTAATACCCCTCAAAAATCTCCCTATGGCTTTGAACACGCTTATCCCATCATTCTCGCCACTTTCTGAGACAGTTCTGCACGTCCTCGTTTGTGAGTGTCTAGTTTTCACGCTCCACCATGACAAAGCTCCCTGTTACACATCACGTCTGCAGCAATTTCTGTCAAATCAAAACACGAAGGTGTCCTCATCCGCCCTACTCACCACATCTGGTACCATGTGACTTCTGGCTCTGCCCCGAAGTCAGAATGACCACGAAGGGTAAACGTGTTGAACTGACTCAGGACAACAAAAGACACCGAAGAGAACTTCAGGAACCGCTTCAGAAAATGGCAAGGACGATGGGATACGGCTGCTGGAAGCCAGGGGTGTTTTGTGGGGCATTAATGGGAATGTGTCTTTAACTGTAGTAAGTTTTTTTTTTTTTTTTAACTTAAACATTCATTGTATCATTTGATCATGCCTTATAATTTCTTTAGGAATTGCTGGGGGGTTTTTTAGCAGTTAACCCTTTATTGTTAGAAAGTTCCCGAGAAATCCACATACACCACCAGTAGGGCTCAGACACTAACAGTAACGGTTACTTCATGTGGGCCGATTAAGCGCAAGACCTTTCGTATATCTCATTCAATTCTTACAATTGTGATCACACCTATTCTACAGATATAAAAACTGAGGATCAAAGTAGGCAAATAACATGCTCAAACCCAGAGGCAATACTGAAACTCAGGTCTGTGTACAAATCCATGTTCTTAACATTATCCACAGTACCTCTTGCATAAACTCCCAATTAAACCATGAAAAGAAAGCTTCTTGATATGATTTTATTAATCCATATAAACTCCTGAGGCTCCAAGCATCTGGCTACGACAACTAGTAAAGTCAGAGGCCAATTTACCTTTCTTGGTCCATATGATTTTTTTTCCCTAGTACTAAGGGGCTGACCCAGGGCCTTGCGTGTACTTTGTAAGCACTCTACCACTGAGATGCTCCCTCGGTCCCTTCTCATTTCACTCTTTATCTTGAGACAGGATCCGGCTATGTTATGCAGGCTGCCCGGCGCCTCAAACTTAAGATCCTCCTGTTTCTGCCTCCTGAGTCACTGGGCTAATAGGGCAATGTGTACAACCACATCTAGCTTCTTTTTATTTTTTATATTTTTGTGAGACAGGGTCCCATTGTGTAGCCTATGCTGGCATGAAACTCGCTGTGTAGACCAAGCTGGCCTTGAACTCATGTTGATCCTATCAGCCTCCTCAGTGCTGGTATTACTGATATGTGTCACCATGCCCGGCTCCATCTGATCTTCATAACCACATAAATTAATGCTATTTTTCTCCTTCCTGTAATAACTGAACACTGCTGACCACTTTTAGAAAACCACATACTAAAATATTTTCAGAGAGCATCTCACAATGTTGATGGCTGGAATCCTGTGTAGCGCTGAGGCTGAAGGACTTAACAATAATGCTACCAGGACCACAGGGAACTTGAGCTCAACCACTCTACATGCACTAAATCCATTCAATCAGGTTCCTATTCCTATCAAAATGAGCTAACCCGGAACACTAAAACGAAAAGAAAAACATGTACTTAGTCAAAACACTAGCCTAAGTCTGCCATTAAATCTGTGACATTCTGTAAATCTTACTTCACCAGGTGTCAATTTTCTAATCTGCAAGATAAAAAAGGAATCACGTCCTCCCTATTGTTATTTCTAATCTTAGATTCTTGCAATGAATAATCTCCAACTAAGTGACAGTTGAGAAGGACTTGGCAACCCCCTCCCCCCAAAAAATCAATCTGCCATTGAAAACCCTATGCACAGCAGAGAGGCACTGACAATAGTGTTTCCCCTGTTGTACAGAGGGTCGCTATAAGTCAGATACCGACTCGACGGCACCTAACAACAACAACAACAACAACAAGTGACAGTTTATGATTTAACATGGGTACTTCTCATGTCCAAAATTCTTCAATGATAAAGAGCTGACCTACATCTAGAATGAAACACCTTTCCACTACATTATTTGAAGTTCTTTTGAAGAGATTTCAGATCTACATAAATACACCACATAAAGACCAGTGTTAGATCAAGACGGCTGGATGGTCCCTAAGCAACCACGCCCCATCATCCTTCAGCACATGGTGAAATGAAGACATCCAGAACATGCCTGGTCCCTAAATAAGGGAGGTGAGAAGGCGCATTGTATAGTAGTACAACAAAACTTTAAAGTAGCAAAGAAAGAAAAAATAACTATGTATACATACGCAACCTGATGCTTAGACTAAAATCCTCTTAACAGCTCAGTTGGTAGAGTAGTGCTGCTCTGAGTTGTCTGAAACCCTGGGTTCGATCTCCAGCACCGCAAAAATGGGAGCAGGGCCTGGCAGCCCACTCCCCAGTCAATCAGTCATTGAAAACTCTATGAACAGCAAAGAAGCACTGACACAGCGCCAGGCATGGGACAGTGTCAGGGACCGCTTCGTTCTGTTGTACCTAAGGTCGTCTCGATGGCACCCGACAGCAACAAAGTGGCACAGAACAGAGTAACAACTGCAAAGTCAGGATCTTGTCTGACATCCACGCGCACAACTGGCTCTCTGAGTTTCCGGCTGGATTGAATAATACAGTCCAGGGACAACCTGTGCTCTGCCACTGTTCTGAACAGGAGCTCAAGAGACGAACAAGCGCGCAGTTACCGGGGAGCAGAATCCCGGAAGCCAAGGACTGCTGGGTGTCGGGTGCCCGGGACCTCCGAGGTGGACCCAGGCCTCTCCTTCAGGCCTGCCCGGCACCTGGGCTGACGTCCCTTCCGGACCCTCCCTTCGCAGAAGCCCAACCCTCAGCTCCTCGCCCCGAATCAGTCGCCCTGGGGAAGCCCCACCCTGCGCGACCCCGCCCCGGCCGAGGCCGCGTCCCGCCTCTCCCGCGCCGCGCCTAACCCTAACCCTCGCCGCCCGCGCCGTCCGCTCCGACGCCCGCCTCCGCCCCTCGCCGGCGGGGTGGCAGCCCCGGAGACCCGCTTCCTTCCTCCGTCTCGGGCCCGCGCGGTGACCCTGCCGCCGACCCCGCCCGCCTTCACCTGAGCCGTGGGCGCGGGTCTCCCAGCCCCCTGCGCCGCCCCGGCCGCGGGCTCCCGGATGCGCTCGCTCCCGCGGGCCGCCTCGCTGCGCGCACGCTCCGGGCTCGGGCGGCGGAAGGGGCGGGACGCGCGTGGGCGGGGCCTGGGCTGTGGGGCGGGCCCTTAGGAGCGTGGTTGGGCTGTCGGGGCGGGGCCTGGAACCCACGTGGCCCACAGCGCGGGCCTGGCGGGGATTCCCTGCTCCGCGCTGGGTCTGGGGACTGCAGGCCCCTGTCGGCTTCAGGTCCCCTCGGGTTTAGGCGCTTGCGGAGCGCAGAGACGGCGTCGGTTTTCTTTGCCAGGCCAGGAATCAAGGTTCTGGAAGCGAACGGCTGCACACAGCCTAAGCTGCCCCAGACACTGTGCTAAGCACTACCTACTGTGTTTTTCCTGCGGCCACACGCACTGTGCATTAACCGCGCCTGTTCTGAGCCGGGCGAGGCGGCGCACGCCTGTAGTCCCAGCGACTCGGGAGGCGGAGGCAGGAAGATCGCGAGTTCGAGTCCACAGGCAGCCTGCGTGGTTTAGCGAGACCCTGTCTTGGAATAAAAATAAAAAAGGGGTTGGGAGGGTAAAGCTCAGCGGTGAAAGCACCCTGGGTTCGATCTCACAGCACCGAAAGAACATACATACGTAGTGCCTGGGGTACGGTGCTGGAAGTCTTAGTTTCTCGAGGTTCAGTGAGGAGAATGCGGACTTCAGCTTCAGAGAATGGCCTCCCTCTCGTCCCCAGGCTCCCCCAACGTCCGGGAAGTGATCATAGAGACACTCAGGGTTTTTTGGTTTTTTGGTTTTTTGGGTTTTTTTTAAATCGTTTCAGGAGTGGGCTGTCACACAGGAGTGGGCTGTCACATCCATCTTTTTGCTGTGCTGGGGATCGAACCCAGAGCATTCAGAAAATGCACAGCAGCACTGTACCAACTGAGCTAAACCCCAGGTTGATGGAAAATAGTGATTTCCAAATACTGTAGAGGCAAATCTCTGCTCCTCCATAGGCCCCACGGATGCCCTTAGTCCCTGTTAGACTATTGGGAGGTTCATGAATTAGCAACCACCAAGGATAAATAGGAGGCTGAGATTTAGCTCAGTTGGTAGAGCACTGCTCTGCAGTCTCTGAGGTCCCAGGTTCGATTCCCAGCACCACAGAAATGGGAGAAGGACGTGGCAATCCCCAAACAATCAGCCATTGAAAATCCTGTGAGGGTTGCTATCCTAACAACAACAACAAGGATAAATGTAGAACAGCAGTAGAACATCATTCCATAGTTGTCCTCATAGATTTGCCTTTCTTTCCCTTTCCTAGAGATTATGACCAGCTGAAGAGAGTGAAGGAGTCAAAACACTATATATACATTATCATTTTAAATAGACCTCGTTTTTTAGAGCAGTTTTAGGTTCACAGTAAAATTTAACAGAAAGATCATAGATTTTCCATGTATTCCCTGATCCCACACACAGAGTCTCTATCCATTGTCAAAATCCCCCCATGGTCCCCCATGGGTTGTTTTATTTTTTTGGTTTTTGGTTTTCGGTTTGTTCATTTGTTTTTACAACTGATGAACCTGCACTGACACATGATTATCCACCATTCAGTATAATACAGTCTCACTGCCCTAAAAATGTGGAGTGCTCCACCTAGTCAGCTACTGAGCTCTACCCCAGCAACCACTGATCTTTTACCTGTTTCCATTGTTTTGCCTTTCCTAGAACGTCATAGCTGGAATCCTCCAGTATGTCACTTTTCCAGAATGGCTTCTTTCACTTAGTAGTATGCTTTTGTTTCCTTCACATTTTTTCATGGTTTGATAGCTTGTTTCTCTTTCCTGCTGAATAATATCCATTGTTTGGCTACAACCCTCCTGATGTAACTGTGTATTCACCTCCTGAAGGGTATCTTCATTGTATCCACAGTTTTGGCAATTACAAAAAAAGATACTGTAAACATCTGTGTGCAGGTTTTTGTGTGGGCATAAATTCTCAGCTCCTTTGGGTAAATACCAAGGAAGGTAATTGCTAGATAATATGGAAAAAGTACATTTAATTTAGTAAGAAACTGCCAAACCATTTTCCAAAATAGATATACCACTTTGCATGCCCACAAGCAATGAATGAGTTCCGGTTTCTCCACATTCTTGCCAGCATTTGGTATTGTCATTGTTCTGGATATTGGCCATTCTCATAACTCTGTAGTGATATCTCACAGTGTTTTAAGTTTCTCTGATGACAAAAAATGTGAAACAAAAAAAAATGTGAAACATTTATTTCCTATGCTTTTTTGCCATCTTGAACATATCCTTTGCTGAGGTGTATCTGGCCCTTTTTTTAGTAGTGTTGTTTGTTTTCTTAAGTGTTCTTTGTATATGTTGGATAACAATCTTTTATCTGATAAATCTTTTGCAAATATTTTCTCCCAGACTGTTCCTTACCTTTTCATTTTCTTGATAGTTTCTTTCTCACAGCAGAAAAATTTAATTTTAATAAAATCCAGTTTATCAATCTTTCATGGATTGTGCCTATGGTATCTAAAAAGTCATCACCATTTCCAAAGTCATCTAGATTTTCTCCTGTGTTAGTTCTAGGAGTTTCATAGGTTTGCATTTTACATTTCAAGTTACTTTTTGTGGAGGGTATAAGAGGGTCTGTGTCTAGATTTATTTTTTGCATGTGGATGTTCAAGTGTTCTAGCACTATTTCTTGAAAAGACTATCTTTTCTTCATTATATTGCCTTTGCACCTTTGTCAAAGATCAGTTGACTATATTTTTGTGGGGCTGGAGTTGGAGGCGTAGATCAGTGGTAGAGCATAGGTTTAGCATGCACAAGGCATGAGTTCAATCCTCTGTACCCAAAACAAAAAACAGAAAGAACATATATTTTTGTGTGTTTATTTCTGGGTTGTCTGTGTATTCCATTGTTCTATTTGTCTAATGTTTCAGGAATACCAGTGTCTTGATTACTGCAGCTTTATATTTTATTTTGATACAGCTGGACCACTGTGGCATCCAATCCTATCAGATCTCAGAAGCTAAGCAGGGTCAGGCCCAGCCAGTACTTAGATGGGAGACCGCCTGGGAACACCAGGCACTGTAGGCTTGGGAGAAGGACCCAGCAACCCACTCCCAAAAAACAATCAGCCACTGAAAACCCCCTGAATAGCAGAGAAGCACTGACAATAGTGTTTTATCTGTTGTAGGTAGAGTTGCTGTGAGTTGGACACAGACTCCATGGTACCTAACAACAACAAACAACATTTTATTTTTGTTTATTTATTTTAGACAAGGTCCCCCATGTAACCCAGGCTGGGCTTGAACTTGTGATTCTCCCACCTCAGCCTCCCAAGTGCTGGGATTACAAGTGTGCACCACACCCAGTGCCTTATGTTAAATTTTAAAGTGGGATAGCATCAGCCCTCCAGCTTTGTTCTTCCTGAAGGGATATAGGCCCCTCCCCTGACAGAACTCCAAAGTCCTAAAATAATGGAGACCCAGAGATTGCCAACACTGGACAGGTTGAACATTCCTGAGATTCCAATCTCCTAAACTCACTCCCTCCTCCCGTCTTGCAAGGACACATTTCCCACCAATTAAGACAAAGGCCTTGCCTGTCTTACATAAGCCCCAACCTCAAGTAGCTTGTTGCAGCAGTAACTACCTCCCTTCCCACACTGCTACCAGCAGACCCTTATCTCTTCCCCATTTCCCTTTGCTCTCCCCCAATAAGCATGTTTCCCTACAGTCACTGGGTTCCCTCGTGCCTATGTACCCCATTCTCCCAGATTTTCCTATCAACCCTTCAATATTGTGTTGGCTACTCTGGGTCTTTTGCCTTTCCATAGTAAATTTAGAATCTGTTGATATCCATAGAGTACCTTCTGGGGATTTTGGTTGGGGTTGTATTAAATCTATAGCTCAATTTGGGAAGAAATGACATCTTGGCTATATTGAGTCCTCTATCCATGAACATGGAACACTTTCTCCATATATTTAGTTCTTTATTTCCTTTCGTCAGAGTTTTGTAGTTTTGCCCACGTCTTACTACATGTATACCTAGGTATTTTGTTATTGGGGGTGTTAATGTGAATGGCATTGTGTCTTTAGTTTCAGTTTCCTCTTGGTCACCGCTGGCATACAGAAATATGATCAACTTTCATGTATTAGCCTTTTGCTATGCAACTTTATTATAATTGCTTCTTAGTTCCAGGAGTTTTTTTTTTTTTTTCTTCCATTCTTTCAGGTTTTTCTACATAAATGATGGTGTCATCTGTGAGGACAGTTTTATTTCTTCACCAATCTGAATACCTTTTATATCCTTTTCCTGTCTTACAGCATCATATGGTAATTCATATGGTATTGAAAAGTAGTGTGAGAGTGGACCTCTGCCTTTTCCTGATCTTAGTGAAAGGCTTTAAGTCTCTCACCATGAAGTCTGACGTTAGCTGTAGGGTTTTGTACGTATTCTTTACCAAGTACAGGAAGTTCTCTTTTCACAGTTTACTAAGAAGATTTTTTTTGGGGGGGAGGGGGCAGTACTGTGGAGGTGAACCCAGGGCTTCACGGATGCTAGGCAAGTGGTGAGCTGCATTCCCCAGTCCTCCTCCTTTTTTATTCTTCATTTTTAAGACAGAGTCTCACCAAGTTGTGTAGGCTGCTTCTGGCCTTGAACTTGTGATCTTCCTTCTTCAGCCTCCCAAGTTGCTTTGATTACAGGCGCATGCCATGGTGCCCAGCTACTAAGAGTTTTTGTCACCAATGGGTATAGGATTTTGTCAAAGGCTTTTTCTATCTCTCTTGATGTGATAGTCATATTTCTTTTTACCTTGTCTATGTGATGAATTATGTTAACTATGTTCAATGTTAAACCAGCCTTGCATACCTGGGATAGAGCTTACCTCATAGTGTATAGTTTTTTTTTCCCTATATTGTTAGATTTGATTTGCTAATATTTTGTTGAAGATTTTTGTGTTTATGTTCATGAGAAGTATTGATCTGTATTTTTTTTTTTTTCCTTGTAATGTCTTTGTCTGGTTTTGGCCTTAGGGTCTGTGACTTGGTGTCTAACATTAATTTGGAGTAAATTCTCAGTTATAAATTATTTCAGTGATTTCTTCTGTTCCTTTCTCACTTCTCTTTCTGGCATCCCTATTACATATATGCAATATAAAGGTGCTTTTTGTATTTATCCCACAGTTCTCAGATATTCTGCTTTTCATTTTTATTTATTTATTTATTTATTGCCTATGTTCGTTCTGGTTGCTTTTCAGTTCTGGAGTTTCTATTGCAGTATGCTCAAATTCAGAGATCCTTTCCTCAGTCATAGCAAGCCTACTGATAAGTTCACCAAAAGCATTCCTCATTTCTGTGAGAGTTTTTGATTTCTAGCTTTTTTTTTAATCCTTCTTGATTCTTTCTTAGCATTTCCATGTCTCTGATTACACTGCAGCATGTTCTCTACTTTACCCAGTACAGCCCTTAGCATATTAATCACAGTGTTTGAAATTCTTATCAGCCTAAATAACAACTAGAGAGAGATTCTCCACACAATAATGATACTTATTTGGGAACAGAATAGCACTGCAGTGGGAATATGCATGCCAAAATAAACTCAGTGTACTAAAAGAGATTGAGGCAAGAAGTTCTTAAAGGCAAAAGATCAGAAAGATTACAATTACATAATATATTTTGAAGTAATAAGTTTTGGTCACAGAATTAATAACAAGAGGGGGTGCACTAGTCAAGGTTGAATAGAGAATTGCTGGGCAGATGTCCTTGCAAAGTATTTTTTGTGTAAGATTTTGGCTGTCTTTATGCAAGGTTATGGATCTGGGAGTCTTTTGTGATTATTACTGCTAGGCAAGAGTGTGTGAAAAACTTACCTTTATAACCTCTCAGCTTTCCTTGTTTATCTAGTTAGTTGGGTTTGGTGTGAGTGGCTCCATTTTGATTCTGACAACTTTCAGTTTCCCTATATGATGATTCCAACATCTTTGTCATAGCTGATTCCAATGCTTGCTCTGTCTCTTTAACCTGTAGTTTTTGCCTTTTGGCATGTATGTCTTGCAATTTTTTGTTTTTGTGTTTGCAGTGCCGGGGATCAAACCTCATGCGTGCTAGACCAGTGCTCTATCTCTGAACTACATCCTCGGCTCCTCTAAATTTTTCCTTGATAGCTGGACATCATCTGGTTAAAAAGAATTTCTGCAAGTAGACCTTTAGTAAAGCGGTGGTAATGTGGGAGCAAGAAGGAGAAATACTCTAGAGCCTTAGATTTGGTTTTAATCTTCTAGTGACCTCTGATTCTGGGCAGTGACCTTCACAAGTGCCTGTCAGACTTTTTCCTCTTAGGAAGCAAAGGATGGCTATGGTTAGCTGGAGTTGTGTATTTCCCTTCCCCCGGTCAGGTAGGACCTAATAAATTTCCTCCAAGTTAGGCTCTGGTTAACTAGTATGTTAGTCCCCATACTTGCCTGTCCATCTCTCCTCACTTCTCTAATGGAGCTCAGAGGAGTTGATTTCTCAGTTTGTTCAGCTTTTTACTTGTTGGTAGGATGGAATGGCAACTCCCAACCTCCTTAAATGGCAAACTGGGAACCAGAAATTAAGCTGTAATGTTAATAATAAAAGATTTAGCCATTTCAGTAGCTCTTGTAACTAACTTCATACACACAGACAGGAAACATGTTTATTTAAAAAAAATATTTATTAATTTTTACACCTGCTGGGTAGCACAAGACTATTAACACTATACCTCACTGAATGTACAATGAATGTTCACATTTAAATAACAGGATAGGGTCAACACTGTCAACCGATGGGTCCGCTTTAGCTTCTCATGAAGTGCTTCTTAGCTCTAGATATCTTAAGAGTGTTTTGAAAGGATAATTCCAGGTCAGAGAACAATTCAAGAACTTCAAAACAAAAAGGTTTTCCAGAAGAAAGGAATTTTACATGATGAAATGTCCATTTCCCTGGGCACAAATCAAACAGTAAAAATGTGAAATCTTTATCCACTCTATTCCAAGATACTCACACTGCACTGATCCTACAGTGTCCGTGTGTTTTAGGAAGGACCACAGTGTAAACATTGGCTACATGTGTGTTTCCCAAGCTTGGTCTTCACAGGGATTATAATCTGCCATCTCTCCAAATCCAAGTCCTTTTGAAAATCTACTCCCTTGGAACGAATGCGCATGATACCTGATCTTAAAACAGTGTTGTCTGGCCTGACAGCCACCTGCCTCTCTAGTTGATCATATAAAAGTTAAGAGTTTTTATTTATTCCACAGAAGGACCAAAAACAGAAGAAAAGGGAAAAACTTAGAAGGGAAAGAGACAAAGAGGTCCTTCGACAATATTTTCCTCTGTGTATTTTAAAACTTAAAATAACTGGCATAAAACGAACATTCCATTCAGTGAGAATTCTCAATTTCGGTCAATAAGTTATTCCTGAGAAGAGGGGAGAGTCCTTGTCCGTTCAAATTAAAAAGAACCCCAAAGGGCCACACTGAAGTTACAGAAACTAACATTGGGCCTTTGGGAAAGTCTGGTCTTCTTCACCTTAGCCATTTTTTCTTGACTAGACATGAAGTTATTTACAATCATTACACAGTGGGGCTCTGGGAATCAGAGCGTACCCTTTGTGACTCAAGGTCAATAATCTCATTGAAAATATTGATGTTACCTCTTTGTTACCAAAGACGTAAGTCAATTTTCAGTTTGCACACATTTTTGAGGTAACTTTCTCAAGCTCTCTTAGTGCCCAAATTTTCAGAGATAACTGTATGAATGAGGTCTCAAAAATAAAGTGCAAGATGTACTATTAGGAACATTATTTCAAAAGAATTGTTGACTTTTCAGAAAGGTATCTTTACCATAAAGAAGCTACTATACTTCTTATTTCACAGAAGCAGTTTTTACTCAGAAATGTAAATAAAATAAATTAGTTAACTTCATTTGAAATGAACTTAGGTCTTTCTGATCTGGAGTGATAAATTCACTATACAATAATTATTCTAAAAACGTATGTCACGAAGAGTTGTTAAAATACATGCTGACTTTTGAAATGTTTTATGGGTACAAATGGAATGTACAGTAAAAAGAAGGGAAATATTTTCCCCCACTGACTTCATAGCAAACAAGACTCCCACACAGGGACACATAGAAGACAAACTATGATCACAGCAGATTGCTTTTCTTCTCCAAACTAACATATAACATTCATAAAGACTGGGTTTTTTCCAGATCCCTTGTTACCTTAACGTATTACAAATGGTCCCCACATTTTAATTTTTTCCCCTAACTGGGAAGTTGGTCATCTTACAAAAAGGTCCAGGTGAGATACAGTATGTTTAAAGTTAAACATGTTTGGAAACAAGAAAGGCCACCTTTCTATCAACTTTAAAGAATGTTCATTTTAAGACAGCATTAAAAGTAGTAAGATACACTGAAAGCTGTGAGCAACAGTTAAATGTAGGGGCTAGGGGTGGAGCTCAGTGACGGGGCACCTGCCTAACATGCGTAAGG
Source organism: Pedetes capensis (assembly GCA_007922755.1). Classification (NCBI taxonomy): domain Eukaryota; kingdom Metazoa; phylum Chordata; class Mammalia; order Rodentia; family Pedetidae; genus Pedetes; species Pedetes capensis. The sequence continues at coordinate 452,721 of VMDO01000035.1, forward strand.
CCCTGGGTTTGATTTCCAGGCCCCACACCCTGCAAAAAAAAAAGAGAGAATTAAACTTATACTTGGTAAAAGCAAGGAATTCATCCATTTCCAGTGAATGGTAAAAGGATCCAGGAAGGCAGAACAAGGTTTCAGTACTTCCACTTCCTCTCTCTCTCTCTCTCTCTCTCTTTCTCTCTCTCTCTCTCTCTTTCTCCCCCCCTCCCTCTCTCCCTCCCTTCCTTCTTTCTTTCTTTCTTTCCCTCTCTCCCCCTCCCTATAATTTTTCTTGGTACCAATATCTCCTTCTTAATACAACTACAACCAGAGAATGGGAGGCCAAGTTTTAATGTAGGAGTTTAAATTTTGCTGGCATCAGGCAGCCTTTCTCTTTCAGGGAGTCCACCCTTCACAGAGTAATAAAGTCAGATCAGACATGAGGTTCTGCCTCATCTGCCGAGGGCCAGCATCTGTGGAAAACATTACCAACCACCTAACAACAGTTTTCCAAAATATGAAAGTTAAAAAAAAAAAAAATTGTAGCAAGGCATGTACCTATAGATCCAGCTGAGGCAGGAGGATTGCTTAAGCCTAAGAGTTCAGGACCAGCTGGGGAACAGAATGAGACCCTATCTCAAAAAGAAAGAAAAAAAAATCAGCGATAAGAAAAATTTAGGTGACAGTTTTTCCTTTAGAACAACACTGTCAAACTTTTGTTTCGTCATTTTAATTTTTTCATCCAATAAACTCCCTTTGATAAACTACTAAAAACCCAAGCTCACAGGATAAAGCAGTCCTGATCTAGTTCATGACCATGAAATGCCCCCTCTCCGTGGGTGTCATGGTTTGGAATTAAGAAGTCCAAAGACCATGCACGTGGCACATCTTGCCTCCACCTTTGGTATGAACACAATACGCCACTTAGTATTTCCACAGTGGGAAAGTAAGGCTTGTCAGTGTGTTAAAAAAATCAACTCAAGAGCAAGGCAGAGTTCCTCAATCTTGAAATCTACCTTCTCCTGCAAGATCTCCATTCTGCAGCAGAAACCTGGAGGGTTCGGATAGTCAATTTGGTAAAGATAACCTTGGCAAAATCACCCCCTAGTGTATTTTGAGTGTCAAAACTATAGTTCCCAGGCTCTTGAATGAATAATAAATCTTTAAAAAGAGGTCCGTGTGTGAGAAGCTTCAGACTCATGAATGGGCAAAGACGTGATGTGGGCGCACAGCTCTGGCTCTGGGGCGAGTGCTATGGCTTCGTGATGTGCACTTCGCTGCTCCCGTTCCCATTGGTGGTGGTGGTGATGATGTACTGCGTGGTCTGTGGTTGGCTGGTGGTCTGGACATCCAGGGAGTCAGCGTGTGTGGACGGCTGAACCTGGACTGTACTGGACAGGGCCGAAGTTTGCTTTTCCTCCAGTTCTGGTTGGCTTTCTGATAACACATAATGACCCTAGAGTAGGAGGAGAAGGATCTTTGAAAATCTGGGGCCTGAAAGGGAAGAGAACCTACCGGAGGAGAAGAAGAGGGGATATGGAAAGAAATGTCATGGGGGGACGCACACAGGCACGGACGAGAGACGCGTTACCGATGTCCTTTACAGAGGATGGGTCACTCACAGTCATTGATTACAAAGGTAATTCAAGGGAGCAACTTCACCATGTTATCAAGTTACTTAGTGAAGAACTTTAAGTATAGAAATTGGCATCATGGAGATAACCTACCGGGAAAAGAAAATGTGTGTTTTTGTCCTGCTCCTAAGAATTCAGAAGTTCAGAAAAAAATTGCTGTCGATCACATGTTAAGATTTATAAAAATGAAGGCTGGGCATAGTGGTGCATGCCTGTAATCCCTGTGACTCGGGAAGCAGAGGCAGGAGGATTGCAAGTTCTAGACCAGAGGCAGTCTGTGTAACATAGGGAGACCCTGTCTCAAAAAGTAAAAAAAAAAAAGGGCTGGGGGCACAGCTCAGTGGTCCCCCACTTGCAGAGCATGCAGGCACAAGGCCCTGGGTTCAACCCCCAGTACTGCAAAAAAAAAAAAAAAAAAAAAGGTTTATAAGAATGGACCAAGGGAGAGAGAAAGTTTCCTTAAAGAGACAGACTTGCCTCTAAGACAGGTTATCCAGATCAGTGGTTCCCAGGCATTAGAATTTCAAAGACCAATAAAATTAAAAATAATGCTAAATGGTACCCAAATTTTCTTTTGCCAAGTAAAGACATTTAAAACATACTACCATAAAATACACATTTTAGCACTCTAGAGCATAGGAAGGGGCCTGGAGGGTGCAGCTTGGGGAAAAGCACATACACAACATGTACCTGGCCCTGGGTTCGAGCCTCAACAACACAAAGAAAGAAAGAAGAAGAAGAAGAAAAACATACGAAGGGCACAATCTCAGAATGAAGACCCTCACACTGAATACACTTTAAGGATCTCTTCCGTTGTCTTTGTTTTTTCTTTTTCCCTCTGATCATGGAAACCTCTTCATTTCTTCATAGACCTATGAGATGGCTATTTCATTATGTTACCTTTTCTTTTTCTTTTTTTAACAGAACTAGGGGGCTGAGCCCAGGACCTCCTGCCTACTTTGCAAGCCCTCTATCATTGACCTGCATTGCCAGCCCCTTTTTATTTTTTTTTATCTTGAGACAGGGTCTCACTAAGTTATGCAGGCTACCACTGGCCACAAATCTGCAAGCCTCCTGCTTTAGCCTCCTGAGTCACTAGGATTACAGGAATGCACCTGTGCCAGGCCTTTTTCATTATGTTAACTGCTGTTTGTTTTGTTTTGATTTGATTTTAAGTGGTACTTAGAGGTTGAACCCATGGCCTTGCACGTACTTTGAAAGTGCTGTCAGGCTCAGAGGTGCACGCCTGTAATCCCAGTGGCTTGGGAGGTGGAGGCAGGAGGATCGCAAGTTCGAGCCCAGAGGCAGTCTACATAACTTAGTGAGACCCTGTCTCAAAAAGTAAAAAAAAAAAAAAAAGTGGGCTGGGGGTGCAGCTCAGTGGTCCAGCACTTGCAAAGCATGCAGGTGCAAGACCCTGGGTTCAACCCCCAGTACCAGGAAAAAAAAGAAAAAAAGAAGGAAAGAAAGAAAGAAAAGTGCTCTACCACTGGGCTGCACTCCCAGGACTTTTTTTTTTTTTTTTAACTATCTTGAGGCAGGGTCTCACTAAATTACACAGGCTATCTCTGGCCTTGAACTTGTGATCCTTCTGCCTTGGCCTCCCAAGTCACTGGATTAGTCATGAGCCACTGCACAGAGCTGCTTCTTTTTAAATCAGGTTTGTGAGGCCACTAGACTACCCTTTATTCTCTGAGGCCTCTTTGATAATAATCATCTCCTCAGAATATCCCAATATTCCTAGCCACCTAAAAGCATTATCTTTTTTTTCCTCTCAGCTTTATTAAGGGGTAATTGACAGATAAAAGTTGTGTATATTTATGGTATACAGTATGATGTTTTGATATATGTATTTGTTGTAAAATGATTATATAAAGCTAATATATCTACCCCCTCACATACTAACCTTTTCCTACAGTGAGAATACTTAAGATTTACTCTCTTAGCAGTTTTCAAATACACATTATTATGATCTATAGTCGCCATATTGAACTAGACTTCCAGAGTTTATTTATCCAAGAGGATTTTGTTTGTTTTGTGCTGCTTGGCATCAAACCAGGGCCCTGTGCATACTAGGCCAGTGCTCCAACACTGAGCTCCAGCTCCAGCTCCAGCCCTCCAAGAGGGCTTCTCTGTTCTTTTTTTGGTGCTGGGGATTGAACTGAGGCCCTCACACATGCTAAACGTGCACTCTACAGCCAGGCGCAGTGGCACACGCCTGTAATCTTAACAGCTGGGGAGGTGGAGGCAGGAGGATCACAAGTTCGAGACCAGAGGCAGTCTGCGTAACTTAGCAAGACCCTGTCTCAAAAAGTTAAAAAAAAAAAAAAAAAAAATGGGCTGGGGGTGCACCTCAGTGGTCCAGCACTTGCAGAACGCGCAGGCGCAAGGCCCTGGGTTCAATCCCCAGTACCACAAAACAAAACAAAACAAAACAAAAAAACATGCACTCTACCACCGACCTATAGTTCTGGCCCCAAGAGTATGTTTCTTGATTTAAATTTCTGTACTCTGGGGTTGTAGATTTAGCTCAGTGATAGTAATAGAGTACATGCCTAGCAAGGAAGGCTCTGGGTTTGGTTCCTTATAATGAAAAAAAAAAAAAAAAGGTTAGCAGAAAATTTATGTATTCTGACTTCTAATAATTTAGAGGCAGCAGAACAAACTCACAATAATGAAAACATGTTGTTGTTAGGTGCCATCAAGTTGGGTCTGACTCACAGTGACCCTACATACAACCAATGAAACACTCCCCAACACTGTGCCACGCTCGGCACTATGTCAGTGCTTCTCTACTATTCATAGAGTTTTCAATGGCTGATTGCTTTAGGGAGTGGGCTGCCAGGTCCTTCTCCCAAGCCTGCAACACCTGGTATTCCCAGGTGATCTTCCATCCAAGTACTAACCATGCCCAATCCTGCTTAGCTTCCAAAATCTGATGGGATCGGATGCCACAGTGATACAGCTGCAGGCAATAAAAACACAGGTAGTAGATACAACAAATATTGTACCTGCCCTAATTATATATGACAGATAATTTACGGCAATGTTTTTTACCTGAGGGTGGGTGAACTGTTTAAAATAGCTCTGTAACTGATTCATTATGTTCCTCTTTCCCAGCCCAGTTGAGGACTAATGACTTTCCCAAGAAGCACAGAAGGAGGTAATCGCATGGATGGATGTAGGAGGTTCATGGCAGTTACGACTTTAGCATTCGCCATAGTCTAACCCCCCAAGCAAGGTATCAAGGATAAAGTAATGAAAGACCCAGCTTGCAAGGAAAGCAATAGACTGATGTGTAAAAACTCACTATGACAAAGCCGTCCGTACACAGTGCTTCAGCGTGGCAGGGGACTTACCGGAGTAACTGCCTTCACTTGGCCAGAAGTGACCGGAGCCGCCACACCACTCTCGGTGATCACAAACTGACCTGGGGGGAGGGTCATCATTTGAATCTCAGATGCTGAAAACAGGAAATAGTCAAAGTTCAGTGGTCTTAGATTTTAATGCAAGTTCTAGAAACAAATGTTCCTCTGTCATACGATGGGGTTCCATCCCAATAAACCCATCAGAAGTTTAAAATATAGCAAGCCAAAAATGCACTTAATATAACTAATCTACCACATATCATGGCTGAGCATAACCTACCTTAAACATGCTCAGAACACTTACATTAAGCTCAAGTTGGACAAAATCATCTAATGTAAATCCTATTTTATAATGAAGTATGGACTATCTCATGTAAATTGCAAAATACCGTATCAAAAATGAAAAACACACTACCGCTGGGCACAGTGGTGTGCACTTATCGTCCCAGCTACTTGGGAGGCCGAGGCAGGATGATTGCTTGAGCCCAGGGAGTCCTGGCCAACACAGCAAAGCCCCATCTTAAGAACAAAAACAAACTGGGTGCGGTGCTGCACGCCTGTAGTCCCAGCAGCTTGAAATAATAATAAAAAAGGCACAAAAATAAAAAAACAGAATGGTTGTATGGGAGCCCCCTGTACCTAACCAGTGGCCACATTCCTCACTGAGACATTTTCCGAGGATTTGTTTACTATGCAAGTCTTGTGACGATGTGATTTCTTGCCAGTGTGAATGTATTGCTGATAACAGAAATGATTATATGTGAGGAAGCTAGTGCATATTAACTGACTATCAGAGACAATCGATACAGCTCCACTCCAGTGTGGCTTCTGAATATCCACAAAGACAAATATTCAGCAATTTCTTAAACCTTGAAATAATTTATATAAATTTACCTTTTGTCTCAGTATTACTTTTTCATCTTCTATATTCGGATCTAACTTCATGGCTCACACGCATCTACAGTTGCTCAGTGATCACAACAGAATCCTACGTGAATTTTATTTCACCACAAGTGCTTTTGGGCTGGGGGTTAGCTCAGTTGGTAGAATGTCCCTCTGTGCTCTCCGAGGCCTTGGGTTCGACCTCTAGCACCACAAAAATGGAAGAAGGACGTGGCAATCCACTCCTGAAGCAATCCTGAAACAATCAGCCACTGAAAACCCTGTGAGGGTCTCTATGAGTCAGACACGACTTGACAACACCTAATAATAATAACAATAAGTGCTATTGAAGCAACTTAAAAACAAAGTTCACCCTAGCATACTGTTAACAATATTTTCTAATAAAAGGGAAAATGGCTGATTCTGTCCTAGGCAGAAGATGTCTAAGATGAGCCCACAACATTGTTCCTTCCTAGTAAGCAAGATGTCACAAAAGACTACAGGATCATGCGTGAGAGATGCAGGAGCCAGTCTGAAGAATCTCCTATTAGCCAAACATGGGATAACCCGAGCATCAATACGGGTAACAAGTACAATAGGCTCAAACATGTCATGTGTTGAAATCCTTGAGTAGAAAATGGAGCTAGGCACATATACACACATGCACACACAGTACCTCATTGTTCACCCTGGATAAGCTTGGAAAGCGACGCCCTATTTTGAACACTGGTAAATAAAGGTGATGAATCAGGTATTTACAGTATTTATCCTGCCTTTCCTGTACAAACTGTATCTCAGAGTAATCTGGTGGTTGAGGTAAAAAATTTTCTTCATAGAATTTTTCTAGCCAATTAATGAATAAGAATGATAGAATCAGACTATCACAACTAATAAAATACTGGAACTACAGAATAAACATCAATGGCTCCTAACACCACAAAAAGACAGCCAGACATCATATGCCTTCTGATGGAAACACACACACCAACTGTGAAGTATCTCAGGGAACAAACTGAACCTGCCTGGCCAGAATGGAAAGGAACTCAAAAGGCGTCCTCGATCGTGGTGTGTGGCCTCAGGACGTCAGGACGTCAGGACACACCGCTCACACAGCTACCTCCTCTGCTAGACGAAGACCTCTCCAGGCCAAGGGCTACCTCATGAGGAGAAGCCGCACGGTTAGGGGATTTAGAGTACAACGTCTGGAGCCGGCCTGCCTGGGCTCCGATCCTCCATTAGTAGCCATGTCTCTCGGGCAAGTTACTGTGTCTGACTACCTTGTCAGTAAAACGCAAGTAACAATTGTACTTATCTCATAGATGTTGTGAATCCTGAATGTGATGTACCTGGCTCAGAGTCATTCCTGGCATACAGCAAGAACTTAATGAAACTTGGCTGACATTATTATTGTGTGGTGTTGCTGACATTAATGGCAGTACCAGTCTTTGCATATCGAGGGTCAAGTGTAGTGATTAATACACAGGCATTATCAGTGGACAGCGTGAATCATTACCATCAACATATCTGCTACCCATCTGTGGTTGTTGTTAGGTGCTGTGGAGTCGGGTCCAACTCACAGTGACCCTGTGTATAACAGACAAAACACTACCTCACACTGTACCATGCCTGGCACTATTGTCAGTGCTTCTCTGCTATTCGTAAGGTTTTCAATGGCTGACTATTTTGGGAGTGGGCTGCCAAGTCCTTCTCCAAAGCCTACAGTACCCTGTATTCCCTGGTGGTCTCCCTTCCAAGTACTAACCGGGCCTGACCCTGCTTAGCTTCCAGGATCTGACGGGACTGGACACCACAGTGATACAGCTGTAAGCTGCTATCCACCCAGTGTACCACCAAGTTACCTACCTCCGCTTCCTCCAGCAGTATGCCTGTCTTTGAAAATAAAATATTAGACTGGCTCACTGAGATCAAAACAATGCCATGAATTTTGTCACAAAGCTCATTCAAATACACGCATCAAAGAGCATCAAAAATGGCCAACCGATACTTCAACCCAAAACCTATCACGAAGGTGAGGGAATGAAGACGCATGGCTGGAGATCTCCCGCCTGTGACCTCGACGGCCCTGTCCCTTCTTCGTACTCACAGTAGCCACGGAAGGAATTCCAGGCACTGGGGAGGTACGTGTGCTGCACCGAGGAGCTCTGCTGCTGCTGTTGGGGCTGCTGCTGCTGCAGAGCCTGCCCTGGCGCGGCCGAGCTGCCCTGCATCTGGGAGGGGCTGAGCCCCTGCTGCGCCTGCTGGCCAGAGGGGCTCAAGGGCTGCCCAGCTACCTAGGAGGAAATCACGAAATCCCAACACACTTGAGATTAAAAGAAAAAAAAACACTGACGAAAATAAAGCACACTGATATGAATTGCAAGACCGAAAGTATCACTGCTTAAGTAATATCTTAAATAAGAAGAGCAACCGTTATGCTGAAATTCTTGTCTTCACAGGATCATCTACAAGCGTATCCAATTAATTTCAATGAAGTTGTTAGAAAAAACAAATGAATGGAAGTGTAATTGTTTACGTTGTACATGGCATTATATAAGGATAAAGAGAATGAGAGGTGAAATGACAGCTAGGCTGGATACCAGTGGCAGCAGAAGTCAGCAGTCATGATTTCCATTAAACCACACTGAATAACCCAGCCCAGTGTGGGGTTCGGCACAGGCACACATCAGGCATCTGGTGGAGAGGCCTACTACAACTGCAGGATAAGCCCATCCTCTGCCGTCATCCACTCAAGACCCTCTGTAATCCAGCTCTCACTGCCTTTTCCAACTTTCTAAAAATTATTTCCTGTACCTAAATAGGAAAAGTTAGTTGCCTATAAACATACCACAATTTTCTATTTCTGCATCATTACTCACAACGTGGACATAGTTCCTACCACCTTCCCCAAATAATATGTCAAACTGTATCCCTCTTTCAAGGCCTAATTGAATACCAGAGGATATAATTTTCCTGCTAAACATAATTTCTCCCCCCATGAATGTCTATGCTTACCTATAAATCCCAATAGCAGATTCATACAGACACAACAATATATAGTACATAATACTACTCTGCAAAATCACTGTTCTAAATGCCAGAAGCGATTTAGCAGTTGCACTTAGAATAGGAAGAAAGGCTAGTGCTGATTCTAGGCTATCGTATCAGAGGGCTCCCGTGGAACAAGGATAGCAGCAACACAATGCAGATGTGCCCACAATACCAACATAAAGAGTAGAGACGAAGACAAGACTCGTCAATTAAGGTCCAGAAATAAAGACACCATCTGAATCGACCCTGAGGACAATGTCTTCGTTATTATTAACTCCCCCCGCACAGTCTGTGGAGAAGCATACCTGGGAGGACGATGGGGCTGCGGTGGCGGGCTCCGTGACCTGGATGTGCTGCACCTGGATGGCGTGCTGCGTGTAGGTCTGCGGGTCATGGAGCTGACCAACATCCACGGTGGACTGCTGAGACTGGTGGGGGGAAGTGGCCTGGTGGGAGGAGAAACACGCCCCAAACCAAATATGTATCGACTGAGGTAAAGGGAAATCCTTCCAGAGAACAGGTTAAAAACAATATTCCAGATCTGGGCTCAGTGGTGCACACCTAGAATCCCAGCACTCAGGAGGCTGAGGTGGGAGGATCATGGGTTTGAGGCCAGCCTGGGCTACATAGGGAGATTATAAAAAAAAAAAAAAAACATCAAAAATAGAATAATAGCTAGAACTTCAAGTCCAATGCTGTACTCCCAGAGGGCCTACATCAAACTGGCCAAGAGTAGAGAGAAAGACAGTTTTATAGAGTGTGCTTCTAGGCAGGAGTGGTGGCAATACCTGTAATCCCAGCATTTGGGAGGCTAAGGCTGGAGGATCTCAAATTGGAGGCCATCTTGGGCTACATGCAGAGACCCTGCCAAAAAAATATATGCTTATAAAACATAAATTACTAAAATTCTGGAAGAAAAGGAGACAGAATAAATGTGGCCCATAATAAAAATCAAATGAAACAATAGTTCTGGGAGGATTTCTTCTTTTGGGTCCCTAATCAGCAAGAAAGGGGTATTTATTATCTGGTAAAAGGAACGTAGCTGTACCTCTATAGGAAAAAAGGAACTGACTGGGGATATATAGCTCAGTGATAGAATGCTTGCTTAGGATAGTGGGTTCAATTCCAGCACTAAAAATAAGTAAGGAAGTATGTAAGTAAATAAATAAGCAAGCCGGGCGCAGCGGTTCATGCCTATAATCCCAGCAACCTACAAGGTGGAGGCAGGAGGGCCAGAGACAGCCTGTGCAACTTTGTGAGACTCTGTCTCAATATAAAAAATAAAAAAATAAAGAAGGGCAACCAGGCACAGTGGCACACGCCTGTAATTCCAGTGACTCAGGAGGCAAAGGCAGGAGGATCACAAGTTTGAGACCCAGAAGCAGTCTGCATAATTTAGCGAGACCCCATCACAAAAATAAAAAGAATGGTCTGGGGGTGCAGCTCAGTGGTACAGCACTTGCAAAGCATGCAAATGCGAGGCCCAGGTTCAACCCCCAGTACCACAAAAAAAGGAAAGAGAGAGAGAGAGAAAGAGAAAGAGAGAAAAGGAAAGAAGGGCTAGGAGAACAGCTCAATAGTTGAGTATTTGCAAAGTATGCATGAGGCCCTGGGTACTGCAAAAATAAATTAATCAATCTTAAAAATTTATACTCAGATTGAATTGAAATTATTCTTTACAAGCTGTCACTGATATAAATCATGTGATGCCCAGGTAGGATCTATCAGCTGGCTCATTATCAAGTAGCCCGCCTAGACGCTGAAGGACAAAGACTCAGAAGTCCCAGAAAAGGTGCTGCTCCTACTGTGCCCGGACACTGACGACGTCTCCTGACTACAGCGGGCAGAGATCTCTTTCGTGCTGAGCTCAGAGTCCTCTTTGGCCCGAGGCAGGCAGCGGAGACAGTGCGTCACTAATGCCCAGGACTCAGAGCTCCAGCGCAGAGGCGCCTTACGCACAGTCCAGCTGCAGCTCTGAGGCCTGGGTGCTTTCGACGATTCCAGACACTGCCTTGGCTAACGACGACAGGACATTTGCGAAGGTGAAGAGAAATAAGCGTTGCACCTACCGGGGCCACCTGCACCACCTGCAGCTGTATGTGCTGAGGCTGCTGCAGCCCAGATGCAGACTGGGACACCGGGATATACTGAATCCTCTGGTAGTCCCCCTGGGGTGTTCGGTAATCCGTTGTTAAGGTCTGTGACAGTTCTGTCATTGCTTGGGTTAGCAGGTCTGTTGTCTGGAAAAATCACACAGAACATATTAGTTGGTAATGCTGCTGTCTGTAGCTATTTCAGTGCTCTTGAGTGCTACTAAAGGTTAGTTTGTCACTCTGATAGCTCGTGGGACAACAGTTGGCACCGAGTTACCTTTCTCTGACCCAGTGGAACTGGCCTGGAGGTTCTCATACCACCACAATGAAGGACCAGCCCTGAAAGTTTCTTGCTGCTCCTTTAACAGAGAGCATTGGCAAGCTCTGAGGAGGAGACCCAGTGATAAACAATCTGCAGGCAAAGGGGCTCCATCTAAATAGCAACATCAACATGGGTTTGGTGTTTACTGTTTTGACGGGCATTGAAGGGAATGAAACGCTCTTCCTGATCACACACTTACCACCACAGTCTCTCCAGTGGCACTGTCTGTCGTTAAAACAGCGGGGGTGGCACTGATCACAGCTGTTGTCAAGGGCGTATGGATGGTATTGGGGAGCTGGGCATACTCGGGGTGTTTCTTCCGAATGTGTTGGACCATCTTGGTCTGACAAACCAAGGAAAAATCAAAAGCAATTACTACAGGCAAGAGGATTATGAGTTTGTGATTACCCTGGACTACACAGCGAGTTTGAGGCCAGCCTGAGCTACACAGCCAGACCTTGTCTCAAAAAAATCAAAATAAACTGGGCGTGGTGGTGCACATCTGTAATCCCAATACTTTGGAGGCAGAGGCAGAAGAATTGTGAGTTCAAGACCAGTCTGGACTACATAGCAAGAGCCTATCTGGAAAAACCAAAAGATCAAAAACAAAACAGAACAATTACTAGAATTAGTTATTTTCGATCCTTCTTACATGCAAATCCTCAGAAAGTTCTTAAAGTCTTTTACTATGTACCTTTAAAAAATAAAATGCCATAGGAATGACCACTGAGTAGTCTTAAGCTGTCTTCTTCAGACACTGAGGCAAAACGGAAAGAAGGCTGAAGGAAAAATAAAACATCAGTCATAGTTCTAGCTGCCTGCAGCTGTACCACTGTGGCATCCGATCCCATCAGATCTCAGAAGCTAAGCAGGGTTGGGCCTGATTAGTACTTGGAGGGGAGACCGCCTGGGAACACCAGGTGCTGTAGGCTTGGGAGATGGACCCGGCAACCCACTCCCAAAAACCAATCAGCCATTGAAAACCCTATGAATAACAAGAGAAGCAATAACAATATTGTTATTGGCTAAGGCAAGGGGATCTCTTGGGCCCTGGAGTCCAGGGCCAGCCTGGGCAATACAGAGAGACCCTGGCTCTTAAATTAATTAGTTAGAACTTAAAATCAGAGTGATACTCTATGTCTGAATGTGTAAAAGCAACACAAGGGCATGAAAACGAGGGGTGGGGAGACAGCAGGAAATAAAACCTGACAGGACCCTATACCAACAGGCCAGATCCAAAACCCTCCCAGCGGCCCCTATTCCCATGAAGATCTGTAGCAATTAGCCACAGTCCCCTCCCCAGCAAAGATGACCCACTTTCTAGGACTATCATCTCAGTTTCTGCATAGTAATTCCATAAGGCTACCCTTACAAACTGGGGGCACAGAATATGCAAACGTGAGGCTCTGAGCAGGGCGAGGGCAGAGAAGAACAATCACCAAGTGCTCAACTCAACAGACGGCTAGAACTCCGAGGAGCCCACAGCACTCCCTTCCCCTTCTCTGCGTGGTCTCTGCATGCAGGAACCGGGAGAACGACTTTTTCAGTCCCCCATCTACTCAGAAGGAGCCATGCCGGCCCTCAGGATGAGAGCTCCTCACACGGAGGTCCTGACCTCAGGCTCGCTCCGGAGCCGGCACCCTACCTTGCTGCTGTACTGCTTGGAGCAGTGCGGGCAGCAGACGGGAGGGGTGGCGATGGTGCCCGTCAGCTGCGTGTGGGTGCTCAGCATGGGGTCTGGCTCTCCAGGGCCAGCGGGGCGAAGTTTCCGGATGCTCGGCGGAAGCTCAGCTCCTGGGTGGTTCTTCAGAATGTGGGCTTTACGCTTGCTGGCACTTTTATAAACCTGTAGGTTCAAACAGTTTGCCATGAAAGAGGCGCATGGTTCCATTTTCTTGCTTAAAGCAAACTAAACAACTTCACTCTGAGGAAAGGAGGAGAAAGTGTTGATGGAGCCCGAAATAAAATATATTAACAAGACAGGCATGGTGGTGCATGCCTGTAATCCCAGCACTTGGGAGGCAGAGGCAGGAAGATTGTGTTTGAGGGTGCTTGGGCTACACAGCAAAGTCAAGGCCAACCTGAGCTACATAGCAAGACCCTGTGTCAAAACACCAAGGGCTAAGGATGTAGTTCAGTGGCAGAGTGCTTGTCTAGTACAACCAAGGCCCTGGTTCCTATCGCTTGCACTGACAAAGACAGACAGACAGACAGACAGACACATGGATACATAGATACATACATACATACATACATACATACATACATAGTGCTATTTAAGGAAAATATGGATATAACATAAATTAGAAAAAAAAGAACATAATACAGACATGCTAAGCACCTTTCTTGAATTTCCTGTATATATCTAAGATAGCAACTGTAAAAATATCCTTTGCCTAAAAGTATAAAAGGTAGGTATCCCACGCCTAGAAAGAGAATTGTTTTTAAGGTCCTTTCGTCTACCTGTGAACGCTCTCATATGAGGTATGTAACTGACTACAATGAGCCAACGAGACTTCCCAGCAGCAAGGTCAGTACACTGGCATATTTGGTCGTGACTCCATGTTTAAAACGTTTCTTACTTTTAAGCTGACATTGCCACATTACATAAAGAGATAATATTACAAAGAAACAACAAACAATATATTTTCCTTCTGTCTTTTCTTGTAACTGCACAAAAACTAAGAATGTACGAGTAGAATACTCATACGAGAATACAAGTACAAGGAATAGTATGAGTAGAGAACTCCACCATAAAACTTTCACATCCCACTCAGTCTTCTAGAACCCCAAGTCTACTACATATTTTCCAAGTAAGATGACAGACACTCATTCAAGAGCTTAGGAATTTAAAAGCAATTCACATTCAGGGCTCTTGGTAAGAAGTCTCTTCTTTGATAACAAAAGTCAAAGAGAGAAGGGATAATAAAAAAAAAAAGTTAACAAATTCTTAAGAAAAAAAATTGGCTTGAAATGAGGCTGCATTTCTAGTCCTTTCTTGTCTGAATGGAAAACTACTGAGAGTCAGGGAGCCATCTGCTAGGAGTCGCTGCGCTGCGGCTCCGTGTGTATTTACATATGCCGGCCACCTGGCTGTAGGCAGGACTCCCACAGAGGCACGTTAGGGTGGACGCCTTGCTTTTACCTTATCACAATACTGACAGAAGTAGTCTCGGTTGGGTTTTATGATGGGCAGGGTTAGCTCTGGCACCTCCTCGATCTTCATGTCTGGATGTCGCTTTGATAAGTGATTTACCTAAAGTGAAGAGAGAAAAGAACAAGACAGAATGAGAAAAAGGGACCCTGTGACAAACAGAAGATAAACAAACGCCTCTGACAATGAGTGCTAGACATTGAAATTCTCTGAAGCAGTGCCCCGCAAATAGTAAGACATTTGCCCCGAACCAGGAGCCCCAGACCCACCTGACGCCAAAGTGTTAATAGTCACAGTTAACAGCGGGTAACAGTAACTTATTCAGCAAATAACTAAAAGTGATAAGGGGTTACCCTGGGTCCCACCAACAGTCTCTGCAATACCTACTGTGGGAAGGAGAAAAATTATACTGGCATGGATTTCTCTGAGGAATTCTGATGCAAATCTGGCTTTCATTATTTAGTGCCCTAGCCTTACTAAGAACATTGAATGAGATACCAAAGAAGGTTCTGTATTTTAAATATTGTTCTATGATTTTCTGGCTCTTGGCAGAAATATATTCTGTGACTGTAAGAAGGTCAAAATAAGAGAGAACAGGAAACTGGCTGTCCTGATGTTGCCACCAACCGGGGCTACACATTCAGCTTCCACGGAAAGTTTCCTGCTACTGCTGTTTCCCAGCTGGAAAGAAGAGGCATTAATGGGGAACAGCTGCAGGGAAGCAAAGATCCCCCCCCCCATAAATATATTCAGGGACACAAAAGAGAAGAAGGAAATAAAGTAGGACAGGCCAAAGAGATTGAGCTGGGCAAAGAAAAACAAAATTAGTAACGGACAGTGGCAGAGAAGCTGATGCTGTGGGGTACACCTGTAATCCCAGTGACTTGGGAAGCTTAGGCAGGAGGATTGCAAGTTTGAGGTCAGAGGCGGCCAGTGCAACTTAGTGAGACCTTGTCTCAAAAAAAAAAAAAAAAGTAAAATAAAATAGAGTCTAAGGTGCAGCTCAGGGCTGGGATTTAGCTCAGTTGGTAGAGTGCTGTTCTGCAGTCTCTGAGGTCCCGAGTTCAATTCCCAGTACCGCAAAAATGGGAGAAGGGCCTGGCAATCCACTCCCAAGGCAATCCCGAAACAGTCAGCCATTGAAAACCCTATGAGGGTCGCTATGAGTCGGATACTGACTCAACGGCCCCTAACAACAACAACAAGGTGCAGTTCAGTGACACAGCACCTGCCTAGCACGCAAAAGGCCCTGCATTCGACCCCCCAGTACTACAAAAAGAAAGGAAAAAAAGGGGGGAGAGAAAAGAAAAGTGGAAGGGAGTGTAATTCAGTAGTAGAAAACAGGCTTCGGATGTGTAAGACCCTGGGTTCGAGAACAGGAGCTCTTTCAAGACATCACCCAAAGCGTGGTACAGGAGGGCAAAGGGAGCTGAGAAAGAGAACTCCGAATTAGGGGCTATTTGCCTGTCTCTTCCCCTAGCCACTGACTAAACCTACTGACAAACACAACTCCACAGGGAACACAGCACCAAAGCCACCATCAGCAACGGAGAGGAGGTGGGCTGGAGTCGGGCCCCCGCCCGTCGGGCACTGACCAGCATGCCCCGCCGCCGGAAGCCCATCATGCACAGGCGGCACTTGAACGTGAAGCTGTCGTAGTCCGTGGACGTGATGCGGGGCTTGAAGGTCTTGGAGCGGCTGATGCGGTCAGCTTTCTTGGCCTCCCTCTCGGGGTTGTGCATCCTCTGCATGTGCTCCCGCAGCTTGTCTTTTCGCTGTTTGGAGAAGATTTTTTGGAAAGGGGGTAGGGGTGGAGGTAGAAAAATGTTTTAATTGAAGGGAATAACAACCACCAACACAGACAAATGAGCGGTTCCCACAGCCCTGTGGGTGACCTCTGGGTTGCTGGAGTGCTGGGACCTACAAGGAAATGTCACAAGGGACTGGGAATCATGGCGCACTGGCAAATACGTGCCTTTCCCAGAAGGCTTGGTGTGACATGCCCAGGAAATGTGAGGAGAAAGACTCTGCATTTCTATGGAGGAGATCAAAGGGCACATGGAGTAAGTTTCATATTAGGAACTGTTAAGACAAATTGCTAATGAATGACAGGCAATTCTGGACTCACACAGCCATGTGCGTGCTCGGTCCCCACATCTCAACACACATGATATTCTTTTAAGCCCCAAATGGGCTTAAATAAGAACATTTCTTCTTCTTTTGAGACAGGGTCTTGCTAAATTACGCAGACTGTCTCTGGTCTGGAACTTGCGATCCTCCTGACTCCACCTCCCAAGCCGCTGGGATTACAGGCGTCCGCCACCAAGCCCGGCTAGAACATTTCATTTTATGGGCTTAGAATCTCTCACTTTATGGATTTAGAACTTCAAGTAAATAATTGCCCTGTGCAGTGTAGCTGGAGCATGCCGCCTGACGAGCGGGTGACCCATGCTAATGCCAGTCCATAAAGAGAAAATCAGGCAGAGCCCATTCTGAGCGCAAACAAAGGTTTACAGTGTCAACTCCCTTATCCAGGGGGGCTCTCTGCACTTGGAAATATTAAGCTGTTATTAGTGTTGCAAAGATTTTGAGTCTTTCTGTGAGACTAATTCTTCCCATCTTTTGATATAGCGGCTTTCTTTAAACACTTCAGTTTTTCAGCACATTTATTATTAACAAATAATTATTTGTTAATAATAATAATTATTATTAACATGATTATTATTGTTATTATTGTAAAATTATTATTTATTATTAACAAATGCTCCTTGAGCGCCTACCATCCATCAGGAACCACGCCCCGTGCTGAGCTCCAGTGTAAGCCATCCCTCACTCACCTGCCTCTGCTATAATGGATATGCCTGCTCTTTCTTCCTGTATCACTGGCCCTCCTTTATGGGATGCTCAGGAGAGAATACTCAGTTTCTTAGTCTGCAGTAAAACCTGGGTTCAGAACACTCCCCTAAATAACAGTACTCCTCTTTAATGCATTTATAATGATAAAGCTCCACTGCCTTTCCACTTTTCCCTGAACACCAGTATTCACTAATTTCCCCCATCTATTTCCTCTGAGTTGTCTGCAGCCATAGCACCCTGGCATCCTATCCTGCCTGATCTCCGAAGCTAAGCAGGGTAGGCCTGGTTAGTCCTTGGATGGGAGACTGCCTGGGAACACCAGGTGCTGCAGGATAGCGAGAAGGACCTGGTAATCCACTCTTGAAACAATCCCTCATTAAAAACCTTATGAATAGCAGCCAAGCACTGACAATAGTGCTGGGCATGGCACAGTGTCGGGGAGTGTTTCCTTCTGTTGTATATAGGGTCGCTTTGAGTCAGACCCAACTTGACGGCACCTAACAACAACAATTTCCCCTAAATAGCCCATTTTACCTTAACTGAATCATTTCCTAAATTGCAAAGTCTCGTATTAATACTAAATCACACCATGCCTGCAGTAAGGGGAACGTTTGTTAAATGCCAAATCTCTAACATCTCTAAACACAGCGCCATACCTCCCCGCTTTCTCTCCCTCTTCCTATATCTAGCTCCTGGTAGCAGCAGTGTTCCCAAACATCCAGCCTCCCAAGCCCTCAGCCTCCACCCTTCATCCTTCCACCCAAACCAAGAACCTGAGTTCTGCCTCAAACATCTGTCTCTGATCTGGGCCCTCTTCTCCCTACCCACGGCTTATGTCTAAGTTTAGACCCAGCTCCTCAAGGCCTCTGGCTTCCCTCAGCATAAGTCCAATTACTCAGCAGAACACGCTGGCTTAGCCTTCCTCTCTGGCTTTATCTCCCACACTCTCCACCCGCTCCACCTCTCACCAGGATCCCTACTGAATGGAGGACCACAGTAGTCCCTGCTGCTTCCTCTTTTCAGAACATCTTTATCCCTCCCTTGCTCCACATCCTCTCCCCTTCTCTAGCTGGCACGCTCTTCCCCATTCTGTATAGAAACTAAAAGAGTCATGTTGAGCTGGGGGTGTAGCTCAATGGTGGAGCACTTGCATAGCATGTGCAACACCTTGGGTTCAACCCCCAGTACCACAATAAAACAACAACAAAGAAAAGTGCAACTTTATCGATGAAGTCTCCCCTATAACCCAAATCTCTTAGCACTCTTAGTACTTTACCCTTTTCTCTATTGTAGTACCAATAGCATTTTTAATGTCTTATTTTCCAACTCAAATGTGAGCTCCCTAAAGTCAGAAGGCGCTACCTTGTTTTTAGATATATGCTGCCCTTACATATGTCCACTGATATATGCCTGTTGGCATATAGTTAGTGGGCCAGGCAATCCTAATACACAGACGCTGTGATGAGGTCACCAGCAAAAGGTCCTATGGGAATTCATAGGCCAAACACTCAACTTAGGGACCGGGAAATGCCTCAGATGAAGCCACATCGGCCAGGTGAAATGACATGAGCACCTGAACATTTAGTTATTCCAAGCCAGAAGTGGGAGGGAGAGCAAACACAAGGGCTCAAGGACAGACAGCATCGCACACGGAAGTGAAGCCAGGGAGCTCCGCATAGCCAGAGAGCGAAGTGGAAGAGGAAACTGGAGAGGTAATAGGCCAGATCTTGTTGAATCTTTTAGGTAATAAGAACTTTGGCATGTGTTTGCGTGGTGAGCTATTAAAGGACTTTTCAGAAGGGCCATGACATCTGATTGTTCTCTAGACAAATCACGCTGGTTATAGTGTGAAATAACGCACAGAGGAATGTTGTGCGTGCCTTAGGCAAACCACATTTAAAGGGGATCCCCTTCCCAACATGGATCCAAGTTAGAATAGTCCAAAAGTCAGATACCGACTCGATGGCACCTAACAACAACAACAACAACAGGGTCCTAATCACACTACTCCATGTTGAAAGCCATTGCAGTTACAAACTATAACACATGTACTACAAAACTGAAGCTTTGAAAACTTTCTATTTATCTTTAATGTCTTCACATTCTATAGACATACATCCTTTGTTCTCCCCTAAGAATCCATTTTTGATTCTTTTCAAGTTTCTATGACAATCATATTCAGTATGTATCTCAATAACATCTCAATAACAGAAAAATCACTTGATTTCCAAATGATGCATAAATGATTACTTTCACAATTACTTATGTAACTCTCTGAGTCTCCTACAGGCTTTTCTTAGACTTCTCAATCCTGGAGCCACAATTTTTGTTTTGTTTTGGTTTTGGTTTTCTGAGACAGGGTCTTGCTATGTATCCCAGGCTGGCCTGAAACTCTCTGTGTAGTCCACGGTGGCCTCTAATTCACATTGATCCTCCTGTCTCAGCCTCCCTAGTGCTGGAATTACAGGAGTGTGCCACAACACCTGGCTCATACTTATTATTTTTTTTATTTTAATCTTTGAAGTCATTGACATTGTCCAAAGTGGTCTAAGCCCTCTCAGTTTTCTTTGAATTTTTCCTCTTTGTTAGATGAGCGAAAATCTGCTGCCTGTGGGACTCAATTACAGGTTCCCATACTTAATAAGTGCTCAGTAAAAACCTCTTGATTGGAACGGTATGTAAACATGTTGATCCCTTAGGAATTCCTCAGTGGCAATTTAGCTCCACTGGTCACTAAACATTTGCATTCTTTTAGGACATACGTTATTGGCCTATTTGGGGATTTGAATTAATTATTTTGAAAGATTAAGAAGGAAGGTAAGTTCTTCCCCTTAATTTTATAAGTAAGTCAAACATGGGGCCCAAAGTGCCTCCAAATCCAGCTTGTGCTAAGTGAGTGATAAACTGATGGAACGCACAGGCGTTTGCGCTGACTCTGACTTAACTCTGGTGGCCAGGAGAACCACCTCAGGCTGCGCATGAGCGTCATACCTTGAATTGCTTCCCGCAGGTGGAACACAGGAAGTCTTTGCGGTCTGAATGCCGGAGCATGTGGAGTCGCAGTTTGTCGGGGCGACAGAAGGCCTTGTCACACTCTGTGCACTGGTAGATCTTTTCCGAGTGGAAGCTGCGCACGTGCTTTTTCACCTGGCGACAGAGACCAGGGGGAGACTCAGGAGCTAGGGCACTGGAGGACCAGAGGTGGTTATCACCGCTAGAGGGAGCCAAAGCGTTACCACGGACTTTCATCAACTTGGCCAAGTTATTCAATCAGATGTGATAATTGGCCTCAATAACACATACTGTCGCTGTCACAAAGAAACAAAACAAGTACCCAGGGCACCCTACAAATCTGACCTTACCAGGTGAAGAATGGCACCAAAGAGTGCTTGGTCAGCGCCCTGACCGCTTGGGGCCTATCTTCCTTGCCTTTAAGACTAAAAGCAGGTTGCTTTGGGTTTAAATGAGGCTTACTAAAAATAGAAAGACAAAAAATAATTTTTCCTCACTTTTTTTTCTGTCTTCAACATGTATAGAAGTAATTTTGCCCCTTTTTAGGAACTGATTCTTTTACATCTTCCTATAAAATCAGGTTTGAGCCTATAGACGTAGATCAGGGGTACAGCAATTGCCTGACTATTATGCCTGAGGCCCTGAGTTCAATCCTCAGCAAAAAAATAAATAAATATAAAATCAGGTTCTATAGAATTAAAGGTATAAATCAGATGGTAAAGGGAACATTACCCATTTATAATTATGATTCAACATTCGTGTCATTTCTTCTTAATTGGGATTTATTCTCATTACTTCTAGATAATCTGAGTGAAAGACTATAGTTTAGCTGGGCGCGGTGGCGCATGCTTGTAATCCCAGCGGCTGGGGAGGCGGAGGCAGGAGGATCGCAAGTTCGAGACTAGGGGCAGTCTTTGTAATTTAGCAAGACCCTGTCTCAAAAAGTAAAAAAAAAAAATGGGCTGGGGTTGCAGCTCAGTGGTCCAGCACTTGCAGAGCATGCAAGCGCGAGGCCCTGGGTTCAATTCCCAGTACCACCACCAACAACAAAAAAAAAGCCTATAGCTTTACTCTGGGTTCAATTCCTAGCAAAACAAAACAAAACAAAAACAAAAAATATAGCTTCTGAACTCAGCCATAAACATACAATGAGAAGGGCCGTGCAGGGTAGTACTAGGGCTATAGCTCAGTGGAAGAGCATGTCCGTACCATGTGTGAAGCCCTCGATTCAGTTCCCAGGACTGCAAAAAGAGAGCTATGGATGGAAGCTAAGTAGTGAGTCATATCAAACTATTTCTATAAGACATTTTGCTTCATTATTTTCAGACTTTCTTTTGCTACTAAATCCTGCCTTAATGATATTTTTAATTGTTAGTTTGAAGTGAAAAAAATCCCTAGGACCTTCAACACTAGCAGAACTATGATTAAATCCTACTCTGCTTTTGCCTTGGTAATCTTTTTTAAAAAGAGTATTTTTATGAGATATTGTATAAAAATACTATCACTGAGGTCCAAAAGAAAGCACAAATATTCTGTAATTTACCTGCATCCATTTTGTTCCAACACAGAATATACTACAGGAGACATGGTGCTTGATACAAAAGAATATTATATAACAACTTTTTCTTTCCTTCCAAACGCTTGACCTTAGTAAAGCAAGACAGGAAACCTCAGTAGTAGGGAGATGTTTCCAACCCAGGAAACAGGAACATATTTTCTATAGACTATATATTTTATAAGTAGTGGATAGTGACAGGATTAAGAAAGACTTTTTAAAAAATATAACCAGATCTGGGTGTTTACTTCTTGAAATGTTACTTAAATGTTTAAATGCTAATGTCTGATCTGTACAATTAAGAGTCATAATACCAGGTTTATTAAAAGTAATTTGATTGAGAACTATTGCAAAGTTGTTTCAAAGGGATGAAAATTCAGGTGCCAGGCAGTCTCAATTTTCCAAAAATCGAAGTTTCTTTTATCAAAAGAAGGAAGTGGGCAGGAATCTCAGTAGCAGACACTCACCTGGATGAAATCTGGGAACCGTTTCTTACAAGTTGGGCAGGTGAAGTAGCCATCATTAATGTGAATGGCCACGTGATCTTTCAACAAATCAAGGCGGTCAAAGGATTCTGGGCAAAAAATGCAAGAGTAAGTCTTCTGGTCCGAGTGGAGCTTCATGTGGCTCTCCAGAGAGGCGCTGCTGAGGAAGCCCTTGTTACAGAGGTCACAGGTCAAAGGGCAGCTCCCCTCCCGCCCATGGAAGCGCAAGTGCTGGTCCAGTTTGTCCTTCTCCCGGAAGGCCTTCCCACACTGCAAACACTTAAAAGGCCGGAAGGACTTCCGAATAAACAGATGCTGGAGAGCTGCATTCTGAAAGACATACACAAATACGATGACATGGTGAGGACACTGAGAGTGCACGGGCATCATGCTTCCGCGGGGGACGAGGAGGTGACCCCTGCAACCACGGCTCCCCTTTCTAGCGGAACCCGAGGACACACAGGGAGAAAGAAGGCCGTCGGCGAGAGCGCTGGAAATGAAGCCACCCCCAAAGACATTTATCTTGGAAAGACTATTTGTTGCATGTTTCATTTTGTCTTTGTATGTCTCTGTACAAGTTGGGCAGGTGTTTTCTTTTGAAAGGATTTAAGTAATGTTCAAAAAACCGTTGCCAATTAAAAGAAAAAGAAAAGAAAAGAAAGAAGAAAAACACTTGCATAAGAAAACAAATCTGCCGGGCGCGGTGGCTCACGCCTGTAATCCCAGCGGTTTGGGGGGGTGGAGGCGGGAGGATCCCAAGTTCGAGACCAGAGGCAGTCTGCGTAGTACTGAGACCCTGTCTCAAACCAGCACTTGCAAAGCATGCAAGCGCGAGGCCCTGGGTACAGCAACCCAGGACCGCAGAAAGAAAGAAAGAAAGAGAGAGAGAGGGAGAGAGAGAGGGAGAGAGAGAGGGAGAGAGAGAGAGGGAGAGAGAGAGAAAATCTCTGAGTGGATGAGGACAAAAATTGGAGATTTCGAAGAAATGACTTGGGGTGAAGTCACACATCCAGGAATGAGGTCGGAGCAAGTCGGCCAAACACTACTACCTGAAGTCCTTGATAAAAAGAATTTACAGCTTGATTAAAACATTTTGGGGGGAAAAAAAAGATAATTAGATGAACTATGAACTAAAGGGTAGTCTTTGCAAGAATGGGAGGTAGAAGAGGAAATGGACGTGGGATTTCTTTGGGAGATAAAGAAAATGTTGAGAAATTAGTAATGGTGGTTGCACAACTTTAGCATATTCTAAAAACAACTTTAAAAGGGCGTTTTATGCTTTGTGAATTACAGGGTCTCAATTTAAGAAAAACCTGAAAGGGAAATGAAGAACTCAGATTTACGTGAATGTGTTTGTTCATGAGACATGACACATAAGCACAGGCCATAAACGGAATATATGCTTTTCAGCGCTTCCTACTTAGAAAATGCAGAGGATAAGTTCCCAAGGTGGCCAGTTAGTTCCAGCTAGAATGCCCCGCTAACAAAGTTCAGCTTATTGTGATTCTTGTCCGGACTGGTGTTTTTGCTCTGTGTTTTGTTTTGTTTTTCTTTTCAATCACAGATTGCACTTCCAATGCTTGTTAGCCATCTTGTAAACCCACGCAATTGTTGCAGGGAATCCAAGTGAGAGAAGACGGATGCTCAGAGCAAATCCATCATGGCTACTGGAAAAACAACTCTTGTCCCACTGAGAGCAGATCCCCAGGATCATCTCTCACCAAGAGAACACAGAACCAATATTTAGTGGTGCTACAGTGAAGGCTCATTCACGAGTCCCTCGGAACGCAAAGGGGAAGCTCAAGGTAGCTTTAGGACAAATGTGCCCGTGAACAGGCATGCCTGTGTGGCTATAAGGGAAGGGTATTGAAATGACTAGTGGGGGTCTTAATGCCTTACACCCACAATGAAGAAAGGGCAGCAAACAACACTTTAACTCTTAACTACTTACCAGAAGCAACTGCTAAATTAAATTTACTCTGAAATAATTTGGAGGAAGAGGGAAGTACTTATTTTTCATTTGTTGAAATTTCTGAACATAGTTCATTTCAGGTAACAGAAAATCTGCCTTTCTGGGGCTTCTCTAACAGTTAAGAGAGAGATTTTAAGATGCTACCCACTCATGAACCTGGAGTAGGTAAATAGCAATTCTGTGGTCTTCCGAAGTTGACCAGGGCTGCTGGAGAGGGGGCATCATATTTTATTCTCTTTTGTATCTAGATCCCTTAATAAATTGCTTAGCTCATAGGAAGTGCCCAATAATTGTCTAAAAATTAATAAAATGTACTTCAAATGAAGCTCAAGAATTATTTCTAGGTTTCTCCTACAGTATCTACAAAAACCTTTAAGAACAGATATTTTTCAAATCAACCACTGGGTTTGCTTCCACTTACATTGCTTAGCAGCCACCTATCTTTGCATTTTATCTGGACACGTACTTATTTTGCATAAAGACTTCCTATTTTGTCTACTTTCAAAACGTTATAGAAAGATGCCCAATAAACATGCTATTCTGAGGTTCGGCGAAGGCTCAAGGTTTAGACTGTGTCTGCCACATAAGAATCACTTCTTTTATACAACTTTGGTCACGTTTCTCAGGACAGATTCAATGCACAACAGCTGAGGATGGTCCCGCTGCAGACCCCATTTCTCCTGGGTGCCAAATCCAGAATTCAGCTTTGTTTTGGCCCATTATGCTAATGAGTCTCCTGTCATTTCTGATTAGCATGAGTACCCTCAGACACTTGATTTAAACTGAGCAGCCACCTGGCTCTACTTCCTTAGTTCTACTGACAACTCTTATCATCTCTTTAATTTCCGTGGATCCCTGAACGTTGGATATTCAGGAACAAGCCTATGTCTCTCTGAGCTAATGATATTCCTATTACCAGGCAGTAAAGGTACTGACACTGTTCCCACCCCTTAACCTACTGGCAAGTTCTGCTCTAAGGCAACTTCTGTAGCGTAGAGCCACCCCTGGCCACTTTCTAGAAGAAATCATGACAAATTGGGGAGGCATCACATAGATGTGTGACAGGTCTCCTGATCCCTGAACCCCAAGTCAGCCACACCACTGTAGGGTAAGTCAGCTGCTCTAAGCCAAAATAGTATTGCTGCCAAATCCTGTGACTCACCTTGCAATGAATTCTGAGACAAGATTCATTGTTTCTAAAATGTTTCTGAAGTTTGATGTTCATAGCTAAAGGAACCTACATTACTGATCAATTTCCATACTATTTTGATCCTGAAACTAAAAGGAAATCAGTCATGTTTATTGGTTGGCTTTGTGGGTTTTTTTAAAGACGACTTTTCTTCAGCCTAGTTTTTGCTCAGTTTTCAAAGCCTTTGGTGGGCTTATGTTGCCCGGTACCCTCACTATCCACTGTCCTTCACCTGCTAGGAAAAGCTAGTGTTCACACCGTCCCGCAGCCACGCCAAGCACCTGCCTGTGCCTGGGCCTCTGATCCTATAGCTGCCCTCCTCTGCACTGCTCCACCTTCCATAGAGGACCAGTCTCCCCTCACCCATGTATTATTCCTTTCCTCCTTTATCTTTCTTTAGGCTTTCACTCTCCCAACTTCCCAGAGCAATTATTACTTTACATTTACATTTAGCACATTGGCGCTGACCCCATATTTAGACTGCAAGCTCCTACAGACAGAGGTCAAGGGGAACTTACATTAAGTACCTAGACAGTGCTGAATACATAGTTAGAACTTGGTACCATTTCACAGGTCATGCTAATTGTTTTCCAGCTGGAAGGGACCTTGGCAATCACTTAGTCCTACCCTTCATTTTGTAGGGAAGGAATATGTAGCCCACAATTTCCTCATTCATCTACTTGGAAGTAAAGTATTACTAGTCATTAATTTGCATCTATTGTAGCAACCAAACTGCGGTTTCCACTTGGATTTCCTAAGTACAGGTTGCAAAGAGTAGCATGTCAGGCAAACGCGTAATAACATTCTGCTACGTGAAACAGGAGACAGACCTACCTGCAGCTCCAACTGAGCAGGCAGCATTAGAGGAGAGAAAAACAGTTACATTACCAATTGGACTGGAAGACTTCCCTACCGTGGCTCATTACCAATCTGGATTTAAAAAATGGAAAAATATATAGCCCTACTTTTTAAAATGTGTGAGAGCGGGGTAAAACAAGATAGCTCAATTAAGACTGACCTCTGAAAGCCATGTACATACAGCCTTTGCTCTGACACAAGGAACTTGGTACCAAAAGCTGTTCCCCACCTCCTTCGAGAACGCAACTACACAAACAGCTGCACTACACACATCCACAGCTTCACTGCCCATGTGGGCTTTAGTTTTTTTTCCTTCAAAAGGGAATTTAAATCTCCTTAAAGCATTTCTCTGGACTCAGTAAAATATCGAAATGGCCAAAGAGGAAAAGACAGTGACTAGGCAAGAAGATAAAGTACAGACTGGGAAATAAAGCAGAATGATGGATGGGAAGATACTAATTCACAGCTTTGTGCCTTTCCGGCTTATATTTATGTATTTTTACATATCCTTGAAGTAATGTAGATTGAGCCAAAAGTTGCCTGTGCTTCCATTACAGAACCCCCATGAAGGCTGTTTCGACTCAGATCTTAAAGCCCATCAAAACTGTCATTGTCATGTGGCTAGGAATGTTTAAATGTATTTTTACAAGAAGGACCAGATGATTTTTCAAGGTCCTTTCTAGCCTATAAGCAAATAAGAAGACTAAAAGAGGGAGCTGACTCAAACTCTCCTGTCCACAGTAAGACCCCTTTACAGTGGTCCCTACACCTATGACCACAGCCCACCCTGAATATAGTGTGACACAGTATCTTAAAAGAAGAAGAAGAAGAAGAAGAAGAAGAAGAAGAAGAAGAAGAAGAAGAGGAGGAGGAGGAGGAGGAGGAGGAGGAGGAGACATAAACTAAAATGATCATCTATCTAGAAATCGTAATGCCCAGGAAGTTACATAAAAAGTCTCCTTCATCTACAAGTCAAGGACCAGTAAGTCTTTTTATACCCAGCTGCCAAGAACATGGGTTTTATACCATTGTCTTTTGTCAGCACAGATATCACACAAAATCATATTGTTCTCCACGTGTGGCCTGCAGCTGCTAACTCAGACTCAAATGCCACCCACGGAACAGTAAGAGAAGCACACATCTGAGTGGGAAGTCACGGAAGCCCTGCAGTCACATGTGCTAAAGTCAAGACTCAGGTCACACAAGCAGACACTGGCCAGCTCCTGAACACCAGGCTTCACTTCAGGCTGTCCCCGAATGTGTACACTGTGCCTGCCATATCAGAACAGACACATGTCCGCTCACACTGATGAGTTGTAGCACTTGCCATTCTCCCCTTATAAACTGTAGCTAACCAAAGTTAGTTATCTGCAAGTAACTTGAGAGCTGTGATCAGATACAGATTGTTGTTGTTGTTAGGTGCAGTGGAGTTGGTAGCTGACTCATAGCAACCCTGTGTACAATGTACCCTATGTACTATTGTCAGTGCTTCTTTGCTGTTCGTTGGGTTTTCACTGGCAGGTTGATTTTTGAGAGTGGGTTGCCGAGTCCTTTTACCAAGCCTACAGCACCTGGTGTTCCCAGGTGGTCTCCCATCCAAGTACTGACCAGGCCCGATTCTGCTTAGCTTCTGAGATCTGACGGGATCGGATGCCACAGTGCTATGGCTGCAGGCTAGATACAGATTAGCCTGGCTTAAAATAAAATATAAATAATTATTACAACTTCTCGATAGTTGCTGTCAAGTCGGGTCTGACTCATAGTAACCCTCACGGGGTTTTCACTGGCTGATTGTTTGGGGATTGCTTCAGGAGTGGATCACCATGTCCTTCTCCCAGATTATTACATCTAAATATAGTTATTTCTTTAATTCTAATTTGTGAGCTGAGGGATGGGGAGAGCTACCTCTCCCCATCTCTCAGATTTTAACTATATTAGTCCAGGACCTGCCAAAGCCCAGGCTTCTGTTATTACTGCAGCGATCGAATCTAGGACCGGCCCTGCCAGCCTGCCAAAGGCCACAGAGGCACCGAGAAATAGTTAATACTTTCTTTGTAAAATAGGGGCTCAAGTATGTGGTAGGCCAGACACAAGATTTCCAAGTGGATGGAGGATAGCCTGGAACACAAAGCGCTGAGGACGCGGGCCCACGGGAGGACAGCGCCTGTCTGCTGACCGAAAGCGCGTGTTCTCACTTACTCGGATGCGTTTGGCCCTGCGCATGTCGTCAGCAGTCAGAGTGCTCGGGGCGGGCACCAGGCTCTCTTCGTGCTGTGGCTGCAGATGCAGGGTGTGAGTTTCTGGTTCGGGCTCCAGAGAAGATGGGGTTTCCTGCGGCAGCTGAGGGATGGGGATCGCGGTCTGCTCCGGCTGATCCAGCCCGTTCAGGGTAGCTGGCTCAGCCTCATCAAACTGCTCCTTCGTGGGAAAATGCAGCAAGTCCTGAAATGTGCAATAACCAGGAATTATTTTCCTACCTGGACAGAGGTCAGTGGTAGAAAGACTACTGGCTCGGATTTAGAATTGGGCTCATTTATCTAATTACTTAAAGAGCTAGGGCTTACTATCTTGCCCAGGCTGGCCCCAAATTCTTGTGCTCAAGGGATCCTTCTACCTCAGGCTCCCAAATAGCTGGGACCAAGGGGCATGCCACCATTTTTAAATGACCAGCATTATGATGCTGAGAAAAAAAATTTCTCCCTCTGGGAATGTTAATTAGGTAAACAGGTATAGATTGCAAAAATTATGAGATACGACTGGGCATGGTGGCGCACTCCTATAATCCCAGTGGCTTGGGAGGTGGAGGCAGGAGGATCACAAGTTTGAGACCAGAGGCAGTCTGAGGAACTTAGCGAGACCCTGTGTCAAAAAGTAAAAATAAATGGGCTGAG
This sequence comes from Pedetes capensis, assembly GCA_007922755.1. Taxonomy (NCBI): domain Eukaryota; kingdom Metazoa; phylum Chordata; class Mammalia; order Rodentia; family Pedetidae; genus Pedetes; species Pedetes capensis. Next base: position 482,016 of record VMDO01000035.1, read on the forward strand.
GTGCAGCTCAGTGGTCCAGCACTTGCAGAGCATGCAAGCGCGAGGTCCTGGGTTCAACCCCCAGTACTGCAAAACACAACAAAACAAAATAACAAAACAAAACAAACAAACAAAAAAAGCCTGTGAGATACTCCTGATGACCAAACAAGGAGAAGGCTGGTACATCCTTTCTGGAATATCAATAATTTTCATGGTTTGCATTAATTAGGCAAAATCCCCTTCTAATTATCTCTGGTCAATTTCAAGTCTTTAGGGCAGCAAGGTTAGGTCCTGTTGCAAATAACACTTGAAAATACATTCTCTTGATCCTTCTCCAATCACACTTGAATTAACAGGGGGTGAAGCCTTGATGCACAAGAACTGAAAGCATAGGAAAGACATCTGGACTTCAGTTGAGCCAGGGATCTGCAAAGCTCCCTAAACTGGCATCGGAAAGCAGCTCTCGCCCGCCTCCAGTACCTGTGGCCCGTCGTCACTCTTTTCCCCATTTTCGCTGGTTATTTCCAAGCGGATAAACTTTGGAGGACGCCCCGGCCGCCGACCTGGGCCAAATCGCCTCTTGCCTCGTCCCCTTCCTCTGCCTCTTGTTCTGGGGACAAGAGATTGGGTTATGAATAGCCGTGATTACATCAGACTCCATAACAGTATTTCCCTAGCTCCTTCTTCCTGACCCCGGGGTTTTGAGCTCCTCCCACATTACTTTCCTTGCCTCAAATGGGAACAACTGTTTTGCTAAGACGCACTTTCTAAATTTCTCATCTTTGCCCACCCTACAGCCCAATGGGATGTTTTGAAATTATTCTGGAAAAAAAAGAAAGAGCTGTAAAACATACAAAGCACTGATACCACTTGCTTCTGCAGAGTGAGCCACTCACTCAGGGCAGAACGTGCTGAGCTGGCAGCGTGCTCCTATGCTACCTTCTGTCCTTTTCCGTCCCCTTGTCACAGATCATAGTCCTTGCAAGAAATGTGGCTACATTCAAAGACTTTTTGTTTTACCAAGAGCATCTGGAAAGTCACAACTAATTTCTGACTCAACATGCCTAGTAAACACCAAATAAATTGTATCCCCTTTAATAGATTTCTAACATGCAAATATTCCTTATAAAGAGCAACTCTGAAAATGGATGGAACTAGAGGTCATTCAAAGCAAAGTAAGTCAGATCCAGAAAGATAAACATCATGTTTTCTCTGATATGTGGATATTACACTTCGACATATATTCATTATTAAAACAGGTCAAAAAAGTAGAAGGGGCCTAATTAGGGAAAGATAATAGACTGAAGGTGTGCTCACTTCGGCAGCACATATATTAAAATTGGCTAGATACAGAGAAGATTAGCATGGCCCCTGCCAAGGATGACATGCAAATTCCTGAAGTATTCCACATTTTTGCCTGCAGCTATACCACTGTGGCACCCTTTCCTGTCAGATCTCGATCCTGTCAGATCTCGGAAAGTAGGCAGGGTTGGGCCTGGTTAGTACTTAGATGGGAGACCACCTGGGAACACCAGGTGCTGTAGGCTTGGGAGAAGGACCTGGCAACCCACTCCCAAAAAACAATCAGCCATTGAAAGTCCTATGAATAGCAGAGAAGCGCTGACAATAGTGTTTTGTCTGTTGTCCTCTGTTGTCTTTTGTAGGGTTGCTATGAGCCTGACACTGACTCGACAGCACCTAACAACAACAACAATGGGCTAAAGAAGAGGGGGAAGGGGCAAGAAGAAAGGGTAATGATAGAAAAGAGAAAATATCACATATGTTGCCCTTACAGAAATACCAGGATGTACATATCTAAATAGATACACTCACAAAAAAGACATGTAAGTAGAAGGGAGACCATAGGTGGGGAAGGCGGGGATAAGGAAAGAGGAAAGGAACTTGAGCAATGTACCAGGAAATGCACGTATGGAAATATCATGAGACTCAGTAACTTATACATTAAAAATTACCAAAAATAATAATAATAAAGGAATTCTGAGGGGCTGGGGTAAAGTTCAGTGGTAGAGTGCTTGCCCAGCATGGCCCTGGGTTTGATCTCTGGCAAAGAAAATAAGAGAGAACTCTGAAAGAACATCATGAAAACATCGTTTACATCCCCAACCTTTTTGGCACCAGAACCCCAGACAGAGGAAGAGAGTGGATTTGGGATGATTCAAGCAATGGGCGAGGCGGGGGAGGCTATAAATACGGACAAAGCTTCACTCACTTGCTGCCCACCACTCACCTCATGCTATGCAGCCCTCTTCCTAACATGCCACGGCCCAGTACTGGTCTGCAGCCTCGGGGTTGAGGCCCCTGGTTTAGAAGATGTGAGTGACAGTTTATTTGTTTACTTATTTTTAATACTAGGGAATTGGATCCAGGATGGAACTGAATCCAGGATCTCATGCATGCTAGGCAAATGCTCTATCACTGAGCTGCACCCCAAGCCCCCCTTTTTTATTTTTTACTTTAAAGCAGGGTCTTGCTAAGTTACACAGGTTGCCTCTGCCCTCCAACGTGCAATCCTCCTGCCTCAGCTTCCCAAGTTGCTGAGATTACAGGTGTGTGCCACGGCACTCAGTGTGTGATAGTTAACCTACTTTGTCAATTTGATTGATTCAACAAGTGCCTAGGACACTCGTGAGTGTGCCTGTGACGGTGTTTTTAGAAAGCATTAATGCCAGGGCCGGGAGAGGTGAAGTCTACCCTGAACATGGGCAGTTCCATCTAATGGGGACCCAGATGGAACAAAAAGAAGAAAGCCCATAAAATCAGAATGTACATGTATAGATGGATACACTCACAAAAAAGGACATGCAAGTAGAAGGGAGACCATTGGTGGGGAGGGAAGGCATGGGGGAGGGGCTATGAGAGGGTGGGAGGGAAATGAACATGAACAATGTACAACGGAATGTATGCATGGAAATGTTGTGGGACTAAGTTGTCCATTAAAAATTACCAATAAAATTTTTCAAAAACAAAAGAGAAGAAGAAGAAGAAGAAGAAGAAGAAGAAGAAGAAGGCCCGTTAGTGCAGGATTCTCTCTCTGCTTCCTGTCTCTAGCGCAGGATTCTCTCTCTCTGCTTCCTGTCTCCCATAATGTGAGCGGCTCTGCTCTGCCACACCCTCCCTGCCATGATGGACTGAAACTTCTGAGGCCATGAGCCAAATAATTCTTTCCTCCCTTAAGTTGTTTATACCAGATATTTTGTCAGAACAGTGAAAAAGCCGCCTAACACAATGTATGTGGGTCAAATATATACTACTAATAGATTGTGTTTCATTCCACATGTTTGACAAATATGTATTTTTTTCCAGTAACTCTTTTCTTTCTGCTCTGCATCCCCTAACCCAGAGCTGGGGATCAAATCCATGGTCTTGTGCATGCAAGACAACGCTCTACCACTGAGCTGCATCCCCAGCCCTTGTTTTTTTGAGATAGTCTCATTATGTAGCGCAGGCTGGCCTTGAACTTGCAACCATTGCGCCTCTGCCTCCCCAGTGCTGGGATTGCAAGCGTGTTCTAACATGCCTTGTTTTGTTTGGTTTTGAGGTGGGGTCTTGGTATGTTGCCCAGGCTGGCCCCAAACTCCTGAGCTCAAGGGATCTTCCTGCCTCTGTCTCTCCGTTTCTAGGAACTTTTCAAAGATTCTGTATTTGGAAACCCTGAACACAGGCAAATGTACAGAACAGAATAATGAACCTAACATACTTATATGAAGTTTTAGCATTTATCAGTTCATGGCTAATCATATCCCATCAATATCCCCAGTACCTTCCCACACATACACCTATTAAATTTCAGACATTCTTTTATCTGTAAATATCTCTTTGTATCTCTAAATCATAAGGACTGTGTGTGTGTGTGTGTGTGTGTGTGCGGTACATAAAACACCACAATACCATTATCACACCTAAAAATCTGGTAGTTGCTCGGTATTATTACATGTAGTCAAAAGTCAAACTTTCCCAGTTGTGTCAAATTGCTTTTAACAGGTAGCTAATGAATACTGCTTATTGTTAGGTGCCATCAAATCAAGTCTGACTCATCGCAACCCTCATAGGGTTTTCAATGGCCGATTGTTTCAGGATTGCTTGGTAAAGTGCTGCTCTGCACTCTCTGAGGACCTGGGTTCGATCTCCAGCACCGCAAAAATGGGAGAAGAATGTGGCAATCCATTCCCAAAGTAATCCTGAAACAGCCATTGAAAACGCTATGTGGGTCACTATGAGTCAGACCCTACACAGTGGCACGCAACAACAACAACGAACGCTACAGCTACTGTGGGTTATACGTTGTACTGGGCACTAAAAAAGGTGAGTTACATGTAATAGTTCTTACGCTCAGAGACCTAGTACAGGCGACAGGCAAACAACCCCAAAATCACAACCCGGTGGAGCCATGAATAGAGTTTTAGGGATACTCACGAATGAGTGCCTCAGATCTTATTGTCTCCACCCCCAACAAGACATCCACTCCAGTGGTCATGTCCCACATTGTCACCTCAATAAAGCCACATTACCCTGATTCCATGCACCGCCCGCTCTGACACTGCCTCCTACCTCTCCCGCTCACTTTCCCTAGTGCCCAGACTCAACAACCTTCCAGCCTCCCCTGCATCTCCAGGTCCATTCTTCCTTCTCCCGTAGCACACAGTCCACAGTCATGCCTTGTCATCACTCCCCTTGCCCCGCATTGCCCCCCTGCCGCTGCTGCTCCAGTCTCACTGTGTTGAATGTACTTGGTTATGACCCTGTGAGATTTAATTCCCTGCCATTCTGTAGGCACACCCTTACGGCTGGATGAAGCTGGAAAACAACGCCTGACTGTGCTCTCGCTTTCACTTGGTGACCATGAACCGCAAGTGGGCACTCAGTACTGCAGGCAACTTTACGGTACTTCACGGGACCATTCTCCTTCCCATTACCTAAATGTGGTTTCACAGCATCTTCTTTCCAAACCCCATAAACGTGAACAACCCTCCATCGGTGCCATCGGTATCAGCCCACTCCAAGTCATACTCATTCCTCAGCTGAACTATTGCAACAGCCACTAACCAGACTCCCTGTGCTCATTCACTCTCACTCTAGTATAAGCCAACCTGGTATGTTCATTTTTATCTGGGGTGACCTTTTAAAAATATAGTTGACATCACAATACTCCTTGATCAGAACGCTCTAAAGACTTCTCATCACACTTACAACAAAATCCAAATTTCTTATAATCACCCATAGGGCCCTACCTGATCTAGCCCCTGCCTACTCCACCCTGCCTGATTCTCCCCTCCTTTGTCTTTTTATATAGTGGAAATGAGCATATAATTTTGTTTGATAAAGAAATCATACTACTGGAAAAAGTTTGAAAATACGAGATGCATATTATTTCAAAGATATGTGCTATCTCAAAGATTCCCGTTTCAGAATCTCTGCTTACGGGAGCTTTACGTAAGGCGAAAGGCTCTCCCATTTGCTCAGCACTGGTTATGACAGAAAAGGAATGAATAGCAAATCAAGAGGAAGGGGAACAGAAATGACAGATAAGACATTTCCCTCAGTAGTCTCTCAGTAGCCTGCCTGGTCACCTGTCTGCACACATGCATGCAGGAAGATACTCATTGGTTTATGGAAATACAGAAATGATCCCAAACCTTTAAGAACTAAGCTCATGGGCCCTTCGCCCTCACCCATACCTGCTAAACACATCCAGTTTCTCGTCATGAGAATTGAGATGCTGCTGCAACTGCTCCGAGCTGATGAACCGGCGATTACACTCATAGCAGGGCCAGTTCTTCTCTTGTTCTCGGAGAACTGCAGTCACAGGAGAGAAATCATGATGGCCAGTGACCAACAGGCACCACTAAAGTTCAGCTGCCTGCCATCTCCACCATTCTTAGCTCACTGTAGACCGTATCTGCTATTTGCATTACTTTCTAATTATAAAATCAAAAGTAAAATTCGGCAGAGACATCGTTTGTCAGATCCTATTTTCTGACAATTCATGCAAAGCATCAAAGCAACACACCCTCACACTATACTCTCACCCATCAGTACACACACACACACATACACACACACCCTCACCACCGTGGAAAGACATAAAGTGCTACAAAGGGGATCTGTATCCAGATAACTTAGTGATTCAGATCCAAGTTTTATAATTGAGGGTATGTTTTATAGCAAATAACTTAAGAGTCAATGACAAATACAATCACTTTAGCAAATGTTCAGAAACAGCTCCTAAGGCTGACTATACGAACACCCTACGGCCCAGCAATTCCTCCCCTAAGCTGTATACCCAGCCAAAGTGTGCGCAGACGTTCGCGAAAAGGCATGTATAAGAAAAGTCACGGCTGCACTCTTCAAATAGCCAAAAACCTGTAAACAATTCTGCTGTATGATAAAGAATCTGGCTGGTCTTTTCCCCAGTCCATAGGAGGTAACCAAGTTACTGGAATTTCCTGGGTGACAGGAAGGTCTTTGCTGTTTGTGGTGGGCCCAGCACCCTCCTGGAGTTTATTCCAATCAGATGTCGCAGACTGAGGGCTACCCATGTGAGAGAGTCCAACCTTGTGATAAGAAGGTTGAGGCTTTGGGCCAGGTGGTATCAGTCCTACTGGCGGAGGGGAGTGGGAGCTAGAGACTGAGGTAAATCCACGGCCAGTGATTCAATCAGTCGTGCCTATGCAATGAAGACTCAATAAGCTCTGGGCAGCAAAGCTCAGGTGAGTTTCTATAGTCGGTGAGGACATATCACTGTGCTAGGAAGGTGGCACGTCCTGAGGACGTGGAAGTTTCATTCTAGGACCCTCCCAGACCTCACTCTATGTATCTCCTCATTTGGTTGGTCCTGATATGCATCCTTTGTAATATGACTGTAATTGAAGTGCTTTCCTGAGTTCTGAGAGCACTGAGGGGGTCCTGAAAGCCTCCTAGATTGTAACTAGTTGGTCAGACATGTAGCTGGGTTGGGAACCACGGGACTTGTAGCTGGTACCTGCAGTGAGGGGAGTCAAGACTCTGCCCTTAACCTGTGAGAGCTGAGCTAATTCTGGTAATTGCTTTGCACAGCCAAATGAATAATAAAATGGATAAACAGTGACATATTCATACAGCAGAATACGAAAAAGCAATGAGAATGAACAAAGTACAATTAAATACAACAATGCGGACGAATAGTAAAAATACAGTGTTGAGCAAAGTATCATATAACAGTATTCTCTTGATGAACAATTCATTAACAAGGAGCTTGTGTGGTACTGGAAGTCAGGAGAGTAATTACACTTGGAAATTTATACAGCTGTGTTCACTGTGCAAATTCAACATGCTGTACACTTCATGATTTGTGCACCTTACTGCATATATTACATTGCAATCTCATTTACATTAAAAGCAAAATGAATCCTACCTTGCCGTGTCCTCACAGATGAATAAATCCAGATAGGAATTGTCCTGGGATGCTAAGATACTTATTTAATATTTGGAGGTTTTCATTATATTAATGACTACTTTCCAGCACCCGTGGAAGAAATGTACATATGTCATTGTAATTTGATCCTAGAATTAGATAGAGATACACAGCTCCAGAAAACCTACTGGAAGCCAGACGTGGTGGCACACGCCTGTCATCTCAGCACTCAGGAGGCTGAGGCAGAAGGACTGACACGAGTTCAAGGCCAGCCTGGTCTACACAGCAAGTTGTAGGCCAGTCTGGGCTACCCAACAAGACCCTGTCTCAAAACCAAAACAACAACAAAAACCTACTAGAATATTTTCTGAAATATAAGAAGGAAAACTCAGAGGTTGCATAAAGATGGAATATACATAACTAAGAATCCGTGTGGAAAGGGTACAATATAAAAGTCCAACCACCTTTTCTTTCTTCCTCAGAAATGTCATGAATTTTCTGGTTCACGAACTCAGCATAAGATGCCGCATACCACACCTGCAAGAACCAAGGACATCATCAGGCGCTAAGGGACGCCACCCGCTGTGCTCTGCATGCTTAACGCGTGTTCTCGCATCTAACCCGCACCCCTTGGACAGCTGCAGAGGGCTACAAACTCAAGTGCGGATTAGAATAGTGCGTGGACTGGGTTCTCGGCGCAGAACTGGGAGCTCTGGTATTGTCGCCCTCTAAAACCGTGGAAGAGGTGCAGATTAGATTTGAGAATATACGGTACTTCTCCTGCTTCCCTGAAACAACACAGGCTTTTCCCGTCATTAAAAAAAGAAGGAAAGAAAGAAAGAAAGAAAGAAAGAAAGAAAGAAAGAAAGAAATCATACTGCGAGCCTCCCCCTGTGATACCCATTTGGCAGAGCATCCGTCAGGAAGTCCATTTGTCAACACACACTGCCTGTTTTCTTCTTCCTTTCTGAAAAATTGTTTTTGTTATTAGGACAACTTCGTAAAAATAATATTCTTGCTCTCTTTGTCTAAATAAAATGGCCTCTTCTGGCTTTTTAGTCTTTATTTTGACACAGGTTTTTATTCAGTTGTAATCACAGGAGCTGTCACCAAACAGCTCACCCTGGGATCGTCAACGAGACCGTGGCAAACACGTCCACGTTCTCCTGGGGCTCTTCTTCCCTCCTATGCCCCTGGCTTTTCTTCTCACTCTCCTTAGCCAGCTCCTCTTTCTCCACCTAACTTCTAAATATTGCTGCTCCTAAAAGCTTAGTCCACGTCCTGGGCCGCCTTATTTCCTTCCAGTGACGATACCCGTTTCCAACCAACTCTCTGCTAATGATTCCCCAGTTATTCTCTCCCTCCCAGACGCCCCTTCTCTGTTCCCTGCAGGTGCATCCTACTGCCGATCTGATACTTTGAGCGTCTTATCAAACTTAGTGAGTTCAGAACGGAATTCTCAGTGCTTACCAATTCACACACACACACTCCCCACCTGCCTTCTCCATCTCAAATTTTAAATTCTCTATCTTCCACCCAGTGGAAGTGGGGTGTAACTCAGTTGGTAGAGCACTGCTCTGCACTCTCTGAGGACTTCCGGTTCAATGCCCAGCACTGCAAAAACAGGAGAAGGATGTGGCAGCCCACTCCCAAAGCAATCCCTAAACAATCAGCCATTGAAAACCCTATGAGGGTCGACAGTGAGTCAGACTCCACACTGTGGTACCTATCAGCAATAACATCTACCCAGATACTTGGACTTGAATCCTTTCTTATTTTTTATTTATTTTTTTTTAGCTGTACCGGGGTGTTGAACCCGGGGCCTCATAAATTCTTTGCAAGCACCAGGGCGTCACTGAGCTGCACTGCCGCCTCCTTTTTCATGTTCTACCCTGCGGCAGGGCCTGGCTGAGTTACACAGGCTGCCTCTGGCCTGGACCTTGCGATCCTCCTGCCTCCACCTCTTGGGTTGCTGGGATCACAGGCGTGAGCCACCACACTCGGCGCGGACTCGAACCCTAAAAGGTGTGTTTCGCTTCTTCCTTGGCTTCTGGAATCCGTTGGTGACAGCTGTCCTCAGATGTGATACACTGCCTGTTCGGTGCTCCAGCCTCCTGGATGCATGCTAACACCATCTCTGGCCTACACTACCACCTGGCCTTTTAACTAGCCTCTCCTTTTCCTTGCAATCCCCATAGGAACTGGAGTGGTCTTAGAACAGTTAGATTTCACTTTGCCAGAAATGGCTTCTCCTTTCATTGTTGTTGTTGTTGTTGTTGTTAGGTGCTGTCGAGTCCGTATCCAACTCAGCAACCCTTCGATTCATAGCAACCCTCATAAGGTTTTCAATGGCTGACTGTTTCGGGATTGCCTTGGGAGTGGATTGCCAGGTCCTTCTCCCATTTTTGCGGTGCTGGGAATTGAACTTGGGACCTCAGAGACTGCAGCGCAGTGCTCTACCAACTGAGCTAAATCCCAGCCCTTCTCCTTTCATAATAAACCTGAAATGCTCCATGATGGTTACCAAAGGGCTCCATGATCTCCCATACGGCAACCACAGCCCTTGTCACTTTCCCCACCCTTGAGCCAGGAGGGCCTGCTCCTCGCTCGTGCCCCGTGCATTCCCACCCCAGGGCGTAGCCTTGCTGCCTCACTCTTGGGAATGCGGGGTGCTTCCCCTTTGCCCTTCCTGGAACCCCGTGGGTTGCTCCCTTCTCCTTCCACAGTCCAGGGCCTACCACCTCTTCAGCAAGGCCGTCCCTATCGAGCATGCCCAACTCTGTGCCTTCCCTGTCATTTGCTCTGTCTGCACGGTGGCACTTACCCCTATTTGATATTATTTGCTCGTTTACATCTTTCTGTTCACTTCCCCTCTAGAATACGCATTCCTTGGACATAGGGAAACAGTCCATTTTTCCCTAGTGTCTGAAATGCAATAGCAGTTTAATATGTTAATCAGTAAGTGGGTCAGTCAGACGTAATTTTATGGAACATTAAACGTATAGGAATATTTATATAGGGAGACTTCATTCTGAACCGTGGAATAATATTTTGTAGAGTCTATATTCCATAGCTGACTTAACAATGCCCTGGTGACTGTGCTATTTTACTTTATTTAGTTTATTTGGTTTATTTAGTTTCGTTTATTTAGTTTAGTTTAGTTTGGTTTATCATTTTGCCGATAAACACTCTACCCTAATCTATCAATTCCAAAATGTATTTTTTTTTTTCATATTTAAGCATCTCAGAAACCAGAATGTGTCTCATACCTTGGCATTCTACACGGCCTCCATGATTACTAACGCTCACTACTACTCCACCTCGCTCCTGCACAAGCCTGGACCAGCTGTTTGCACTCTATTCACACCTCCCCCTGTTAGGAGCCACACGGGGCTCCATGACTTGTTGACACTTGTCAGACAATGCAAATGAAGACCAAATCACTGCCACAAAAGAAATTTCCAAGTGATACAGGCTGGTGAGCATCCCATAGGGTCTCTCAGTAAGGTATCAGACAGAATTCTCAGAAACTTCCCACTGATTCGCTGAAAAGCCATTTAACTTCCGAGGATATGTGATGCCATTCAGGAAAAAGACACAGAATTCAAACAAATGGGAAATCACAGCATCCAAACTTACAGGCTATCTGTGACGAGGGAAAACATGTCAGAGGCAATAGGGGAACACTTATTTTTAAAATTGCAGGGAGCCAGGTGTGGTGGCACACATCTATAATCTCAGCCCTTGGGAGGCTGAAGCTGGAGAATTTTGAGTTTGAAGCAAGCCTGAGTTACACAGTGAGTCTCTGTCTCAAAAAAACAAAACAAAACAAAATTTTTTGCAGGGGCTAGGGATGTAGCTCATTGGTAGAACACATGTTTAGCATGCTCTAGGACATTATATATACACACACACACACACACACACACACACACACACACACACACATATAAATATATACATACATAAAATACAAATATAAATATAAATATATATAAAATATAAATATAAATATAAAATATACACATGTATGTATATATGTATAATACATATATGTATTTGTATGTATATGCATGTAATATGCATAATATAGTATGTATAATTTATGCATATACACACATGTATTATATATGAAATGTACGTATGTATATACATTATATATAAAATCTGTCTGTATACGTGTGTGCGTACGTGTGTGTGTCAGCGTCATCAACACACGCTTCTTTGGGGTGCTGCTATCACAGCATGTGCCACTGTGCCCAGCTGCATCAGGACTCTGGATGGCACAGAAGATGACAGCAAATAGAAAAGCACAGATGCCCATGATAAACTAAAACTGCGATGCAGAAGGGACGCAAAGTCACACTGCACACAAGACAGCTCACACCTTAACCCATTTACTTTGCCTTTTTACGCATGGACAAGCATACCAGGATTTTTTAAATTATTTCTGATCAAATCTGAAAACGTCCCTTCAATAAGTATAAAACCACCATTTCTGCTGATGTTTGAGAGGGACTATAACTGGCAACATTTTTTTCTTAATGGTACATGAAATAATTGTGCATCTTAAAGTTGTTGGTGTTTTCGTATCAGGAAGATACGGTTTTACCAAATTCTAATGTATCGAGTTTTATCTTTGTTTATAATTATTTCCTCAGACTGCTTTCCAAAGATTTGGTTTACTTAGCCAAGAATGTTTTTGTTATATGTATCTAGAAATATTGGACAGAAAGCTGTGGGACAAACCTGTAATGCCAGGACTCAGGAGGCTGAGGCAGGAAGATGGTGAGTTCAAGGCCAGCCTGGGTTATATAGCAAGACCCTGTCTCAAAAAATAAATAAATAAATAAATAAATAAATAAATAAATATTTTTATAGAATGCAATTCTGTAGAGAGCCCCTGTTTTTGTTTATTTGCTTTGTTTTTGTTGTTGTTGTTGTTTTTAGTACTAGCGGTTTGAACCTAGGGCCTTGCACATGCTAGGTAAGCACTCCACCACTGAGCTGCACCACCAGCCCCTTTTGTATTTTTTATTTTGAGCAAAGGTCTTGCTAAGTTCGGCAGGCTGCCTCTGGTCTCAAATTCATGATTCTTCTGCCAGTGCCTTCCAAGTCACTGGGATTACAGATGGGGGCCACAGCACCCAGCTCAATGTCTTTGTTTTATAAAACTTTCATATTCATTGTAATTTTTGCTAATTTAATTAGCAGAATAGAAACTCATTGTTTAAGGAGGTTTTGCTGCTTCTTGTTTGTTTTGTTTGCAGAGCTGGGAAGTCAACAAAGAGCAGCATGCATAGTAGGTAGACACTCTACCACTCAGCTACACCCCTAGCCCTTTATTGTTGTTGTTGTTAGGTGTCGTCGAGTGGGTATACGACTCATAGCGACCCTCTGTACAACAGGGGAAACACTATTGTCGGTGCTTCTCTGCTGTTCATAGGGTTTTCAATGGCAGATTGATTTTTGGGAGGGGGTTGCCAGGTCCTTCTCCCAAGCCTACAGCTTCTGGTTTTCCCAGGCGGTCTCCCATCTAGGTACTAACCAGGCCCGACCCTGCTTAGCTTCCGAGATCTGACAGGATCGGATGCCACAGGGCTACGGCTGCAGGCTAGCCCTCTAAGCATTTTTAAAATTATTAATATTAAGAAGGTATTTAAACACTTCTTTAGTATTTGTTTCCTCCAAATAGAGTCATTTGTTCCCCTAGGTGTAGTAAGATAGGAGGTATCAAACTCTCTCTGTTTTCACAGTTAAACCTCTTAACGTATATTACAAATATTTCCCCCATTCTATTGCTTTCTTTGTCTCTACTTGTATTTATTTATTTTTATTTTTATTTATTCTCCCTTTCCAGTGTTGGAGATCAAACCCAGAGCCTTGCACATTTTAGGCAAGCACTCTACCATTGAGCTACATCCCCCCAGCCTTGGCTATGTATTATATTGCACTATTATATTCCTAGTTATTTGTTTCTGTCCATCTTTAACTGTATGGCCCTATTTACTCATTTAAAACAGAAAATAGGGCTGAGGCTTAGCCCAGTATTTCAGTTCCCAGGACCACGAAAACAGAAAAAAGAAAAAAAGAAAAAAAAAAAAAAAGGATAGCTGAGGGGAGGGAATCTCATTTCCACAGGTAAGAAGCATTCACTTCAGTTTTCTTCTAATCAAAAACGCACTGGAGCTAGTTAGGTGTGGTGACGCACATCTATAATCCCGGCAATGAGGAAGCAGATGAAGGATCCTGAGTTCAAGAACAGCCTGGGTGACGTAGTCAGACTCTCAATCAAAAATTACTGGGAGGCTGGGAGTGTAGCTCCCTGGTGGAACACTTGTCTCACGTGCCTTGGGTTTGATCCTCAGCACCGAGGAGAAAAAATGTATTGGGATAGATGGTGCCAGATATGAAGCTCCCTTTATATATTTCCTCCAGGGTTTTTGGATTATCTGGCGAATGGTTTCAAAGACAGAGGTTTTATAGTTTTTGAACAAAATCCAGGACTTTGTTCTCTGCTCAAAGAGGTATCGATTTTTAACTTTTATCACATTGAGGCGCCACGCAATTCACTGCTCATGTACTAATATCATCGGTCCTTGCCTATTTTTAAATTTATGTAAGGAAGCTGAAGAGCACTTTGATCTCTTCTTTTGACCATGTCCACAACATAAGCTTGGGGGCGGGGGTGGGGAAGAAGCGTGGTACGCAGGAGCACGCCTGGAATCCCCGCATGCAAGAGGATCACAAATTCAAGGCCAGCCTGGGCTGCATAGGGAGACCCTAACGCAAAAAAAGCGCAGAGAAACAAATGCAAAAGGAATCTTGGGCTGGAGGTATGTATCAGCGGAAGACTGCTTGCTCATCATGTGCACGGCCCTGGGTTTGATCCCCAGGGCCCCCAGAAAAAAAAAGAAAAAAAAAAAGAATGTTTCACTTACACATAGAATGAGAGCAGCATTTTTATTATGTCATCGAGTTAATATTTAGACAAATTCTAACAGAGTCATCCTTCAAAAATATATTTCTGAAATGAGAAGTCAGCACATAGAATTCTTTAAACAAAATGAAATGCTCAGATAGAGAAAAGGAGTCTTGCCCATACATCTGAATTTCATTTTACAAAAATCTCCTGTTTCACAACTAAGTCTTCTTTAGCACAGGTACACAGAAGTGACATGAAGTGATGCCATCGTTCATCACCCCATCACGGAAGCCAGTCTGTTCCCCAAGACAATTACTTCCTTACCCTTGGACCTAATGCCTTCGTGTGGGCCCCTGATGAGCACAAGAGCCATCCACTTTTCACTGTTTTATTTATAGGATTATTGTAATTATACAGTACATAGTATAGTCAGCCTTCCACATCCACGGGTTCTACCAACCACAGATCCAAAATATTTGTGGAAAAAAAAACCTGTATCTATTTTGAACATGTATCATCTTTCTCCCTTATTATTGCCTAAACAATTCAGTATAACAACTATTTACAAATCATTTATATTGTAGTAGGTATTATAAATAGGTTTAGCTCAGTTGGTAGAATGCTACTCTGCACTCTCTGAGGCTCCAAGTTCAATCTTCAGCACCACAAAAATAGGAGAGGGACCTGGCAACCCACTCTTAATCCTGAAACAATCAGCCATTGGAAACCCTATGAATATCAGAGAAGCACTGGCACAGCCAGGCATGGCACGGTGTCAGGGAGGGTTTCGTTCTGTTGTACATAGGGTAGCTATGAGTTGTCAGGTGCTGTCGAGTCAGCACCTGACAACAACAACAAAGAGATGATTTAAAATATATGGGAGGCTATGCACAGGTTCTATGCAAATAATATGCTATGTTATATAAGGGACTTGAGCATCCAGAGAACTTGGTATCTGTGGGGGGTGTCCTGGAACCAATCCCCTTAGCAAAGGCTGCAGCTACTCAAAGAGTGGATCATCAGGAAAGAATCATTTTGTAGGGAGAACAATTAGAAAAAGCCCCAAACAATCACTTGCTGGCAGGCAGCACCGTGGGTCCAGCCTGTACCTTCAGTTCCTGCTTGGGCTCCACGTTCTTTATGGTCGTGTAATACACGTGATGGCCATACTGGTAAGCCACCAGGTTCTGCTCCAGGTGGTTCTGGGCTGGGCGCACAAACATCATCCAGTTACAAAGGGTCTCATCGGACAATTCAAACCAGAGGTCTTCATGCAAATCCCTGTCTTTCCTGTCCCCTTTATCCAGAGAGACCTGCAACCAAACAGAAGGTAAAAAAACCCACCAAAGCAAACAAAATCCTCAATATCATGTGCATTCGTATCTAAAATATCATTGCTTGAATTAATCATACAGCCTGAGTCTTCCCTCTGTAACTCCCTTTATCCAGAGAAACCTGCAACCAAACAGAAGGTTAAAAAAACCACAGCAAAAACAAACAAAACCCTCAATATCATGTGCATTAATACCTAAAATATCATTCCTTAAATTAATCATACAGTCTGAGCCTTCCCTCTGTCACTAGGTACTAGAATTGTGACTTGCCAACCATAAAGGGAAAGGATATTTCCTGAAGCCTCAAATGTACAATTACCTGGAAAAACCTAAAAGTTCACAATCGAACTCCAGGATTTTAGTTAACGTTCCACAGAACTAACACAACAAAACCAAGCCAGAAAATGCAAGCGTAATACTCTGCAGCTCATTATAATTTGCTTCCTTTGGAGATTCAATTATATTTATTTTTAATATGCAGCCCAGAGAGAGGTATTTTTCCTTATAAAGTAACATTCTTGCTTGGAGATCTTGAGCACTTAGCAAAAAAAACCTCCACATGAGAGTAACTAATCTCTAAAAAAAAAAAAAACAAAAAAACCTCAGATATTTACCCCCTCCTATTGTCCTTTTTTAGCTCTCCAGGGTAGCTATTCAAAAAAGCAGCCAGCAAAAAGATTGGACAGAAGCAAAAGCATCAAATGTGAAGAATATATATCAAAGTAAATATACCTCAACATACAGTGAACTATTCTTTAAGCAAAAAACGCAATAGGACAGATGTGTTCCAAAATTGAAAAGTAACTTGCAAAAATTATAGGCACACAGCAAATTACACACATCTACATAATTTTCTTTGTATTCCAGTCAAAGTTACTTTGAAAAAGAAAATGCAAAAGGAAAAATATAGCCAATGCCTCTGTGATGGGCTGAATTTTGTGTCCTTCCCCCTAAATGTATGTGGAAGCCCATACCACAGAATGTGACTGCACTTGGAGACAGGGCCTTTAAAAAGGTGACTAGGTTAACATGACATCATCAGGGCAGGCTCTAATCCAACACAACTGGGCCTCACAAGCATAGAGAAGGACATGGACATGCACACGCAGAGGAAAGACTGTGAGGACACAGCGAAGGGGCGGCCATCTGCAGGCCAAGCAGAGAGGCCTCAGAAGGAGCCAACCCTGTTGATACCTTGATCTTGGACTTGCAAACTCCAAAGCTATGAGGAAATCAAGTTCTATTGTTTAAGCCGCCCACTCTATGGCATTTTATCACAGCAGCCCAAGAAAACGAGTGTGGCCCTGAAGAACTACACCTCTCAGAATTATTCATATAATGCCATAGCAAAGGAAATGATCATCTCTAGAGAAAAAGTTTCCACTTAAATTAAGCATAAAAAGGCCTCAGCCGTACCACCCTGACATCCAATCTCATCAGATCTCAGGAGCTAAGCAGGGTTGAGCCTGGTTAGTCCTTCAGTGGGAGAATGCCTTGGAATACTGGGTGCTGTAGGCTTGGGAGAAGAACCCAGCACCCTACTCCCGAAACAATCAGCCATAGAAAACCCTATGAACAGCAGATAAACGCTAACAGTAGTGCTGGGCATGGCACAGTGTTGGGCAGTGTTCTGTTCTGTTACATATAGGGTCGCTAGGAGTCAGACCCAACTCAATGACACCTAACAATAAGAAACATAGAAAGAAAAATACTAGCACATAAAGGCTTTGCAGTGGAAACGAGACACTCAACAGAAAAAGGAGTGCCGTTGAAAAGCTTTAACAGAACAGGAGTGAAGTAGGAGAAAGCATAAATTACCTTGAGATGAATGTAACAGTCTTTCAGCTCGGAGCCCCTGACCAGGGGTCCCTCCACAGGGCCAAACTGGGTGCGCTTGGGAATGCGCCTTTTGGAGAACACTCCTCCGAGGAACCTGTCTATGTAGAGGACCAAGGGCAGGCTTGCTCGCGCTCGAGTGAGCACAGGCCGGTTGGGGATGGGGTGCAATGGGCCGTGCTTTGGGCACACTGAAGAATGCGCGTTATTACACTCCTCACACCCTACAAAAGAAAGAAGGCCTTAAGAAGAGTCAAATTCCTCCACACAAGTCCGTCTCAGGTAAAAAGTTCTTACCCAAAGGACCCCCAGCTTTCAGTTATCAGACCAAAATTCAGTGAGCTCCCCTAAGAGCACGACCTATTCCACTATAATTTAGTAGCTTCCTGAGACCAAGAGAATCATGGTAATGTTCTTCTAAAATCAGGCAGAATTTGCTTTTGCCTGCCAAAAATAATATGCAGGCTGTGACTTACTTTGCTGCTGGGCAGTAATTCGAATAGTGGGCACCAAATTTGCAAATCAATTACAAGAATAAAAGAAGAGCTTATTAGGCTAAATGTTGCAAAATCTGATGAGACAAAATTAGCTCAATAAAGCTGTTGGGGAAAAAAAAACCAACCTTAACAATATTGTTTAGTCAATTTCCTCAAAGGGAGTTAGAGAAGCTTCCTTGCCGGGGAGGGCATAACTAAAACACAGAAAGCGGTGTACAGTGTGAGAAGGTGTCGCAGACTGTCTAACAATGCTAGGAGGAGTGAGGTCAGCATCCCTCCTTCGTTGCCTTGGGTGGCACAATTGGCCCAGCTCCGACGGACACACCTGCATTTTCAGCTCATGCTAGCACTCAGTTTGCCCCAAGCCAGCCCACTCACTCTCTCTCTGTCGGGAGCCCCCATCTGTGAGTTACCTGCCTGAGTGAGACACTCATGGCCATGAAACGGGGGACAGTGACTGGGCCACATAGAGCTCATACTTGTCACGTTTTACCTCCCCTGGCTATGTGGGGACCTGGTTTAGGTATTTTCAATTTCTATAGTTCTCAAATAATACAGAGTGACTTTGTGTTAATATTTATAAGCTAAAGTGATTCCTTAGCTTTGACTTAGGAGTTGCCTTGAAGACTTATCAATTCAAGGGGAAATGAAAATGAGGAAGTTCTCTGTTGGATCAGGATTAGATATGGAGCCGAATGATGGACCCACATAGACAGGTCTTACCAGCCCCATGCAGAAGGCCCAGGAGGATGGCACGGGGCTGCAAAACTGATCAGGCTGGTTACTCAAATGAATGAGTTCGGACTTTGCCACTAGAGCACCAAAATCCACAGAAAAAACAATGATTTGACAGGTGGCAGCTGAATCCTGAGCAGGGAGGACAGAGGGGCAGTGGCCATAGGGCCAGAGCTCAGCTGGGCTGCAGACCCCCAAGGCACCAGCACACCCTTGGCAAAGAGCCTGGCCAGCTAAGGCTGTGGAAGGCACCAGGTGCATTTGTAAGGCTTGAGCGCCAGCTCCTAGGACTCAATGAGCATTTTTAAGAGGACAAATGAAAGTGACGAAGGGGCAAAGCAACCTTGTTAGAGTTGAGATAGTGGAAGAGTCCAGGACCGGCGGGCTTACCACAGTGGTTTGGCATCAGAGAGACCCAGGCGCAGACCCCTGGTCCTCCCTCACCCCTGCGCGACTCTGGACAGGCTGCCTAACCTCTCATGGGCTTCAGTTTCTCCATGAGTAAAACTAGAAAACAAAGGCGGGTATCAGGGCCTCCCTCCTGGGGCTGCTGGGAAGGCACTGAGCAGGTGGGGCCACATAGGGGCGGGACGGTCTCTGTGCACTCGATCTAGGTTCACACTCACACACGCTCTCGAGGAAAGGCACGCAGCTTGCTCTGGGAGTTCAGGGCCTGCACTTACACAAGTCGTGGGGGTCAAAGGGCCGGGGCGGGTCTGGCTCCCAGTCGTCCAGATCAGTGTCTTCCCCGTCTTCCTCCTCCTCTTCCTCTGTGTCTTCATCCTCCTCCTCGTCCTCCTCCTCTTTTGCCTCCAACCGAGTGATCGGATTCTGCAGTGTCGCCAGAGGGTCGGAGCCGTCCACACTCTCGATGGAAGGCAGCACCTGGTTGGGCACAGGTAATGAGGCCTGGGCGAGGTTAAGGCGCAAAGGGAGCGAGCGCCTGCCCTTGGTCAGCTGGGACACTCGCGTACACACACAGACACAGCTGGCGCAGAACATATTCTTCTCACCAGCTCCCTGCAAAGCCCTGCAACGGTGGCTTCCCACAGGCCATTTGCATCTCCTAAAATGGTCTTCCCGCACCAATCTTCTAAACACAATCCTGACTCAGTTTCCACAAGAGCCATGCCTGATGCCCAGGCCGCCCTGAGCCTCCTGTGCCAGACGGCAGCCGTCCCCAGTGTTTTTCCACCAGGGGCCAGTTTTGCGGAAGACAATCTAACAGCCCCTCCGACCTGACAGCAGGCGGAGCTCAGATGGTAACAAGAGCGATGGAGCAGCTGGAGATACAGACGAAGCTTCTCCCGCGCTCCCCTGCTCCTGCGCTGGCCAGGAGAATGGCCGGTTGAGGACCCCTGCTTTCTAGCACTCATGTCATGAGCTCTGGCTCCCTAGGCAGCCCGATCACTGGGAGCAGTCCAATGACAGCTACCGGGGAGGTCACCCTGCCTGCACACGCCTCCCAGTCTCTGGCTGGCACCAGCACTTTCCTCTGGGGTTAGGAAGGAAGGTCTAACTTCCACCCTCTGCCACGTGAATCAAATATTTGGGGACCGAAACCCCAAATCCATTCCATCATTTTTCCCATAGCTGAACTCCCAGCTCCCTGATCATCCAGTCTTCATTTACTCCTCGGTGGATTGCATGCTTTTAGGAAAACAACATCAAGCCATGTTACTATTTATGATAGCCACTATTCTACTGTGAACTTGGCTTGAATTTGTAGATAACTAAATCACTGCAGCTGTACCACTATGACGTCCAACCCCATCAGATCTCAGAAGCTAAAAGGGTCCAGATCTCCGAATCTAAACAGGGTCAGGCCTGGTTAGTACTTGGATGGGAGACCGCCTAGGAACACCAGGCGCTGCAGGCTTGGGAGAAGGACCTGGCAGCCCACTTCCAAAAAACAATCAGCCATTGAAAACCCTATGAAGAGCAGAGAAGCACTGACAATAGTGTTTTGTCTGTTGTATGTAGGGTCGCTACGAGTCAGACACAGACCAGATGGCACCTAACAACAACACATCACTGAGGCCTTTTTTTCCCTTCATAGAGTGCTATGAAACTAGTGTTCCCTCCTTGGGACTTAAACAGCTTCTTTTTACTTAAAAAGGGGTTTTGTACTTATCTCCAGCAAATTTCATTTTAATATTGCTTTGTTCTGTTCTTCCAGTATACCAAGATCTTTCAGAATCTTGATCCTGATAGCGCACACATAGCTACCCTCACAGCTTCATATCCATTGCCAAGCACTGTCCCTTCTGCCCATGAGTGTGTACGTTTGCCAGAGTCCCTCTTGTGTCTCCAACTGTACCCAGACACTAGACCATGGGCTGTGGAGTCAGACAGCATTAGAATATAATCCTGGCTCCATTACTTAGCAATTTACTAACTTCTCTGGGCCTCAGTTTGTCTGTACAATAAATACATAAATATATACCACATTAGCTGTTGTGAAGAGTAAATGAAACAGCATGTACATAAGGCCGGTAGGAGAATGTTTGGCATTTAATAAATGCTGGGTATTGATAAGGGATTACTCTTACTATTATGGAGGGCTTTTTCAGTACTGGGGATTGAACCCAGGGCCTTGCACATGCTACGCAGTGCTCTACCACTGAGCTACAGACTTAGCCCTTGTTTTTTGGAGACAGAATCTCACCAAGTAGCCCAGGCTGGCCCAAAACTCACTATGTAGCCCAGACTGGCTTCAAACTCATGGTTCTCCTGTCTCCAACTGCATGCTAGAATTACAGGTATATGCTATCATGCCTGGTGCTTATACTAAGTACTTTAAGGACCAAGGTGACATTATATACTTCCACAGCTTTAAAAGATAAGACTGCTATGCATGTAAAACATACTCGGTCCTTTGAGAAATGACATCAGTCCCTTTAGCAGGGATTCTCTGCTGCTGTTGACAGAAGCATCCTTTCTCTGTTCTGTATCTAACAACTTTTTTTATTTTTTTTTAAGGCCCATGTATTTTTTTTAAGACTTAGAAGCCAGGCCGACCTAGGCTCCTAAGTGATGGGATTACAGGTGCCAGACCCACCTTTATCACTATTAAAAACAAAAAACAAAAAAACAGTGTTGAGTGTGTTTATAGAGCCTGATCTGTTACAGCATTACAGCAGTTTAAGATCACTGCTCAACATCTGAAACACTTAGGCTCCAAGAAACACATAAATTAGCTACTCCAAGTAGCTTGCATATGTTTTATTTTCATTTATTTTCTTGCAGTGCTAGGGATTTAACCCAGGACCTTGTGCATGACAGGTAAGCACTTTAGTATTAAGCTACATCCCCAACCCTTGGTTCTTTGAGACAGGGTCTATCTATGCAGTCCAGGCTGGCCTAGAACTTGCTGCATAGCCCAATCTGTTTTCAAATTTGTCATCCTCCTGCCTCAGCTTCCCAACTGTGGACATTACAGGTGTGTACCATCAGCTTGGTGCCTATTTTTATTATTTTTAATTACTTTTTTTATTGAGACACAGAGGTGTTGCTAGATTGCCTATGCAAGCCTCAAATTTCTGGGCGCCACAACTATCTTACATGCATTTTATTTAGTTAGCTTTTTTTTTTTTTTTTTTTTTTTTTGCGGTACTAGGGGTTGAACCCAGGGCCTGGACCACTGAGCCCATTTTGTAGATCTTATTGTTTTCTGAGACAGGGTCTCGCTAAATTACACTGACTGTCTCTGGTCTTGAACTTGCGATCCTCCTGCCTCCGCCTCCGCAGCCGCTGGGATTACAGGCGTGCGCCACCACGCCCGGCGTTTAGTTAGCTATTTTTAAAACAGTACTGGGGATTGAACCCAGGGCCCTGCATGCTGGGTAAGAGCTCCACCACCAAGCTCCCTCCCCAGCCATTTCTTTATTTTTTTATTTTGAGACAAGGTCTCACTAAGTTGCTCAGGCTGCTCTTGAAATCACAATCTTCCTGCTTCAGCCTCCCAAGTAGCTGAGATTCCTGGCGTGCACTACCATGTTTTGCATACACGTGTTTTAACATTCATTCTCTTAACTAGAAGGCATGGCATTTTGTCTCTGTAACTCTGGGCCACTCAAGAAGGTTTTGATGACATGGTAAGATCCTGGGAGACGCTCTGCCTCAGCTTTGATAAACACAGAATAAAATGCCTGCTGAGGGTGAGGACTGCAGAAGGAGAGGCACGGGGGACTGTGGCGGGGCGGCCTCCTCGGCCTACTCACCACCTCCCACAAGGAAGCAATGTCATCCACACTCATCACTGCAGAGCGGTTTACTACACCGCCCTTTATCCTAAGCCACTTACACGGGATGCCAGAGTCACTGATGAATGTTATCACACGCTGAGCCAACCAAAGCACGCGCGCACCTCCGCTCCTCACAAACCCTTCATCTCTCTGCAGAGCCAACCCGAAAGAATGCATTCGGCAGCTCGCGGTTATTCTAGCAAAGCTGTGATGATGTGTTTTTCCTCAACAGATGCTGTCAGAAGGACTCTGGTTCACCAAGGCTGTTTCTGGCTTTTTGCCCGTGCTGAGAAAGCTGAACTCAAAATAGTACCAACAACCTGCACCTTCCCCGGGCAGGAATGCTCCTGAAAGGCTGGCTAAGGGAGAGACTCGACTGTTTCCATGTTATCTCTAAGGACTGATGCGAAAGCAGGCTTGAACAGATGCCAAAATCACAAAAAATGGCTGTTGGAAAAGAATAAAAAGGATTGATGATGATCATTATGAAGAACTGTGTATTTATAGACAGCAGAGACCTAAGCACATAGTAGGATGCATTGCAAATTAGCTTAACTAATTTAAATTCAACTGGCATTCACGGAGTGCTAGGCGTTTATTTAAATTCCTCTGAGGCCTGGTGTCATCACACAGCTCCTGAGTGGCAGAGATGAGATTCAAATTCTGCCTCTTGTCCTGCTTTTGCACTGTGTCACAATGGCCCCAGTGGAGTTTGGTCCATTACAGGAGGGCAGCAGAGAAGGTAAACATGCCCCTCCCTTCCCCCTAGCACCGAGCACCAGGGAAACAAGCTAACACACAGGAGCTCCTAAGGTAATAGCCAGGAGGTGGGTGGGTAAGCAATGTGTGCCCATTTTACTTAAGAGGAAAAGAACAGGAAACAAAACTGCCATATTTTAGTCCTGTATATTTTGTCATTTATAATCAAACACAGTAAAAGGAAAAAAATTGCTAAGCTTATGGTATACGCTCTCCTTCCTGCATAAAGTCCCTCTGTTTCTGAAAGTACACAGTGCACTTAAGGATACCATTCATCTGAGAAGCAGAATGTGAAACGCCACTGGACAGCAGTACACACGCCAGAACGCGCTTGCTTCCTACTGAGACCAATTACCAGTGCCGCAGATTTTCTTCTCAGTGTGTGAGGAGCCGCACATGTTCATCTTAGCAACAGAGAGGAGACTATGCGTCCATGTCTGGAGACCACTGGGGCCTTCCTTTGGGACATGGTAATGCACACATGAAAAGGGGTTCAAATGGATCTTGCCATCAACAAAAACAAAGTGAAAGTAGAAATATTTTAGCTAAGACAAAACTGAGAAAGAGAGAGACAGAATAAGAACCATCTGTGTTAAGCCCTCACCCCAACCTTCCATCCAGAATGTATCCAGTTCACCGAGTAAACTGACAACTGCTGAGGTGTGACAGCCAGAAATAAAAGCTATGCTGGTTGAAAGGAAATTGCAATAAAGGAAGACGCTGGGACTTGGGTTGTAGCTCAGTGGTAAAGCACGCATTTAGCATTTGCAAGCCCCTGGGTTCAATCTCAAGGGAAGGAAGGAAGGAAGAAAGGAAGGGAGGAAGGAAATAAGGAAGGAAGGAAGGACAAAGATATAAAACCAACAGTTATAACGCCTCATAATGCCACGGTTCATGAAGATATCTGAGTACAACTTTCCTTTTATGCAAAACACGAAAGAAGCAGATTGTTTCTAGAGATTGGAGAAGATGAAGGGTCCTTTAATGTTTGTTAGGTAACAAAACCATTAATTAAAACTATGCCTTAACATTAAAACAACAAAATACCATTTTGCCTATCAGATTGGCAAAATTTGAAAAGAACACAAATGCCCGGTGTGGCAAGGGTGTGTGGAAATGGGCATTCTCATATATTGTTGGTGGGTGCATAAATATTTCTCAGTATCCAAAAAGCAATTTAGAAAGTCTTATCAAAATAGTTTTTCTAAACTAGGTGTGGTGGTGCACACCTGTAATCCCAGAACTCAATAGGCTGAGGGAAGAGGGTCTCAAGTTTGGGGTCAGCCTAGACTATATAACAAATCTGAGGCCAGCTTGGGCTACATAGCAAGACCTGTCTCAAAACAAAACAAAAAAATAAAGGAAAAAAAAACACACAATAAACAAAATCCCCTGTTTTTCCATATTGAAGGACAAATGTCAAATGTCTATCATAAAGAATAGTATCATAAACCAATCTTATTTCAGCTAATCTCCCACTTCCCTTTTCTCTTACTATATTATTTTGAAGCAAAACCTAGATACAATACCTTTTTTTTTTTTTTTTCAGTACTGGAGGTTGAACCGAGGGCCTCACACTTGCATGCTCTGCAAATGCTGGACCACTGAACTGCATTCTCAGCCCATTTTTACTTTTTGAGACAGGGTCTCGCTAAGTTATACAGACTGCCTCTGGTCTCAAACTTGGGATCCTCCTGCCTCTGCCTCCCGAGCCGCTGGGATTACAGGTGTGTACCACCACACCCAGATCAATATAATACATTTTCATGTGTAATAGTTCAGTATACATCTCTAAAAGAAATGACTTTTATTTCATATATTGTCATTCCTTAAAAATTAGCTATTCTTAGTATTATCAAATATCCAGTTAGTGTTACTATTTCCCTCATTGTCCCATAATTTTTTTTTTGCATTTGATTTGTTCAAATCAGGATACAAACAAGGGTCGCACAGGCACTGGACTGATACATCCTTGAAGTCTTCTTTAGTCCGTTTGCTAGCCTTCCTCTTCTTTCCCTTGGCACTTTCTTTGTGGGAAAGAAATCAGGGGCTGGGGTTGTAGCTCAGTGATAGAACACTTTCTTCACACGTGTAAGGCCATGTGTTCATTTCTCAACCGCAAAAAACAACAATTGCAGGGGCACAAAAACAGAGCATTTGTCTTAGAGTTTCCCACAGGCTAGATTTTGCCAAGTGCATTCTTGGTTTTTTTGTTTTGTTTTGTTTTGTTTTGTTTTGGGGACAGGGTCTCACTATGTACACCAGCCTGTCCTTGAACTCACTGCAATCCTCCTGCCTCAGCCTCCCCACAGCTGGGATGACGGTGATATGCCACCACACCCAGCTCCAACTGCATTCTTGTATGTCTTTTACCTTGTTCCATTGGTCTGCAATGCTTCCTATAAACTGGCAGTTCAATCTACAATGGGATTCCGGTTTGATTTGGAGGATGGATATTTCACACATGAGACAATGTAACAGGAAGCATACCACACCAGGAGTCATATGATGCATGGCTCTTTCTCTTTGAATCGTATTAAGAATAGTTAGAAAGTTACGTTGCTACCATCCTGATCTGTCCATCATAGAGTTCTTCACCAGCCTTTTCCCAGTGGCCTCAGACTGGTGTTGATAATCATTGCCAAGGTCCTCATTTCATTAGGGGATATAAATGGGACTACGTAAATTGGGATGCTTCTACAAGGAAATTTCCCTCATCAAATAGCTAAGTACCTGAGTACCTCCAGGCAGAAAGGCTGGACTCTTTCCCTTCATTTGCCAGGTTTTAGAGTCATGTGGTGGTCCCTAGCAGTCCCTAAAAGTGACCCCTGAGTTATGTGCTTCAACACCAGCATGAGCCAGGCACAGTGGCGCACGCCTATAATCCCAGCGACTAGGGAGGCAGAGGCAGGAGGATCGCAAGTTCCAGAGGCAGTCTGTGTAATTTAGTGAGACCCTGTCTCAAAAAAGTAAAAAAAAAAGGGGGGGGGGGGGCGGAGGACACAGCTCAATGGTCCAGCACTTGCAAAGCATGCAAGCACGAGGCCCTGGGTTCAACCCCCAGTACTGCAAAAAAAAAAAAAAAAAAAACCCAAAAAAAAACCAAAAAACCACATCAGTATGAACATGGGATGGTAGGACCTTCTATTATAGATACTATCCTTTTCAACTGGTCAAATTGTCCCATTTTGGTCCCTTCAAGTTACACCTTGAGCTCCTTCCACAGGACATCAGAAATTTTTAACAGTTCTTTTGCATTCTGAGAAGACAAAATGCTCTAAGTCCATCTTCACATTCTCTGCCCCAGCACTGGAATCAGCCATTTCTCTAAGGAGCCCTGATTCCTTTCACTAGAGAAGTGAATTTAGAGACCACATTGTGGACAGTCATAGCTGCTCAGTGCTACTGGACTGAATCTCTTCAGTGGCCAGAACTAGAAAATGTGTGTATATGTGTGTGTGTGTGGGGGGGTATTTCTTTGTGGTGCTAGGGATGAGAGCCAGGGCCTCACATATGCTAGGCACTCTACCAACAAGCTTTTACCTAACCCTCAAAACATGTTTTCTTATTTATTTTTTTTCTTTTTCTTTTCTTCTTTTTTTTTTTTTTTGTTGTTGTTGTTGTTGTTGTAGACAAGGTTTCTCCATTTAACCCAGTATGGACTTGAGTTCACAATCCTATCTTCCTGCCTCAGCCTCCTGAGTACTGGGATTACAGGCAGGGGCCACTGTGTTCAGCTTTGAAAATATGTTTCTGGAAAGAAAACATATGAGTTCATACTGATATTCTAATTTGAATTTAGGATTCTAAATTTTTATTTAATTTATTTGGTGTTTATACCTCTATTATTTTTCACTTTCACACAAAAACTTGGTTCCTAAATACCTTAAAATCTGAATATCTTTTGCCTGTATGCTTGTTCCTTGTGGAATTTATCCTAAAAAAATAATTCGATGTAATATCCATGACAGTGTTTTTTGTTTCCTCGATTGTTTTTGCCCAGTACTGGGGATTGAATCCTGGGCCTTGCACATACTATGCAAGTACTCTACCACTGAGCTGCATTCCCAGACCCTTTTTAAATTTTTACTTGGAGATAGGATCTTGCAAAGTTGTGCAGGCTGCCTCTGGCTTCATATCTGCAATCCTCCTGCCTCAGCTTCTGGAGTTGCTGGGATTATAAGGTATATGCCACAGCCCCCAGCTAGACAATGTTCTTTCTAATAGTTTACAAAACAATCTATAAACTAAAAAAACTAAAAATGCTAAAAAAGAAACACAAAAATCTTTTAAAAACTAAATAAAGTTAAAAACCCTTAAGAAGCTAAAAAAAAACTAAAAAAGCTAAAATAAAAACTAAAAAAGCTAAAATAAAGACTAAAGAAACTAAAAAACCAAAACACAAAACAAAAAACACAAAAAAACTAAAAAACCTAAAAAGAAACTTAAAAAACCTACATGTACAAGAATATAAACTATAACAGTATCTCCTATAATAGATACACATACATAATAATGTATTACTTGCATGATATAATTAACAAATGTTCACAAACCCCCCAATTTATTAAAATAATTCTCATTCAAGTTCACCGACTCAACATTACAGTTCATTGCTGGTCAGGAATTAATTCAGCCAGACCTATATAACAAAAACTCCTGAGGACCCCTTTTATCTTTCATAGATAGATTAATTATTAACACAATTACTCTTCAGCTTTCAATTTTGTTTTGTTTTGTTTTTTTGTTTTGATTTGTTTTGTTTTGTTGAGAGAGGGCCTTGCTGGGTCGCCCAGGCTGGCCTTGAACTCTTGTCGATCCTCCTGCCTCAACCTCCCAAGTGCTGGAATTCCAAATATGAGCCACTACTCCTGGCTTCAGTTTTCAGTTTTAAAATGAAAGTATATAAATCACCTACTAAAAGATAAAAAAGCAGAAAGTGCTTCCCAATGTGAGTTTAATTATTAGTTGTTCATGGGACTCAGGTGTACACATAAAGAACAGCCATACTAACTGACATAAAAACAAGCCCAACTGAGAGCCAGGTGCGGTGGCGCACGCCTGTAATCCCAGGGGCTCGGGAGGCGGAGGCAGGAGGATCACAAGTTCAAAACCAAAGGCAGTCTGCCCAATTTAGCAAGACCCTGTCTCAGAAAGTAAAAAAAAATGGGCTGGGGGGTGCAGCTCAGTGGTCCAGCACTTGCAGAGCATGCAAGCACGAGGCCCTGGGTTCAACCCCCAGTGCCGAAAAAATAAACAAACAAACAAACCCACCCATCTGAATTCACAGTCCCTTCAGTAAAGTTGGGCACTCATGTAGACAATAAGGAAGAAGTCAGGCAAAGTCAAATAAGACATATAGTATTAAAAATGAGGTAAAGGGAAAGAAATGTTTTAAAAGAAAATCAAGAGGAATCTCAATTTTTCAGAAGCCAGGATGAGGAACATTGCCAAGAAGTTTATATAAAATGTACGCAGGACTTTTTCCAATATTTAAAAATAGAACAAGTAAAAAAAATTTCCAAATTCCCCCTCCCCCCAAAAAAGGACACTTGTAAATCTCGTGTTAATTCTTTGGAACTTAGACCAATATCTTGTTTTGTTTTGTAGACAGGGTCTCACTAGATTAACCAGGCTGGTGGGCTCACCAGCCCATAGTCCTGCTTCAGCCTCCCCTTAAGCATATGCTTATCTTCAACACTTCCCTTTAAAACCACTTTTTATTACCATGCTATTCCAATACATACTGATTGGAGTATGTTAGCATTATGTTATGTTTTGCTTTGCCTCCATTAAAAGAGTTGGGAGAATGTTCTTAGTACGTAAGAAACAAGCACTCAGAGATGAAACAGGGCAGAGGACTAGAGGGTCATCCCAGGGAACAACAACAGTCACAGTATTATCCCCAAGCCACAGGAAAGCAGAGGCCACTAATTACCTGCTGGGCTGCAGTATCCTGCTGGACATAAGCTACCTGGCCTGGGTCTGTAAATAGAGTCTAAACAAAACAAAACAAAAGCAAATCAATAGGTCATTAGACTACTCACCTACACAGGAAAAATTATCCTACTACTAAGCACCAACCCTTGAGAGAGATATCTGAATTATAGCTAGTGATCCTTCATTAACAAAGCACATACAGACAGTAATCTTATTGTTGGCTAAAGCTTCTCATTCAGATGGCTCCAAAGAGATTGCATAAGCTAACCATCTCAAGTGGCTACCACATTTCACTATTCTACTTTAGCAAAGCCTCTTTTTTGTGTGTGGTAATGGGGGTTGAACCCAGGGCCTTGCGGTTGCATGCTCTGCAAGTGCTGGACCACTGAGCTGCGCCCTCAGCCCATTCTTTAACTTTTCTGAGACAGGGTCTCGCTAAATTACGCAGACTGCCACTGGTCTCGAACTTGTGATCCTCCTGTCTCCGCCTCCCGAGCCGAGGGGATTACAGGCGTGTGCCACCGCACCCGGCTCGCAAAGTCTCTTTTGAAGTTGACTCTCACTGCCAATTAAAAAGGCATGTCATGAAAACATAAAAGACATGTCACAAAGTGTACATATATTCACACTGAATACCACTCAGAGGAAGAGATTGGTGATCCAGTGAAAATTGATGGAAATATACAAAAAAGCAGAAGAATATTATAAACACAGGGTTTATAACTCTTTCATATATAAATGCATGTTTATTACCAGAAGAAAAGGAGAAGGCCCATAAATTGAACTTAATGTCCTATAGGTTCTTTTCTAGATAAGGCAGTATCATCTTTTTTTTAAAAAAAATCATTACAAACATACATTAAGCACAGCCACACTGCAGTAATGCTAACTAGGGAAGGAAAA
Source organism: Pedetes capensis (assembly GCA_007922755.1). Lineage (NCBI taxonomy): Eukaryota > Metazoa > Chordata > Mammalia > Rodentia > Pedetidae > Pedetes > Pedetes capensis. The sequence goes on from VMDO01000035.1 coordinate 512,582, forward strand.
TACTCAAAATGATTACCGTCAAGGCACCATGGTTAACATTGACAAACCAGAAAGATGCCCTCTTTTCTAAAGCTCTTAAAAGACATTAATTTGCCCAAGGTTTTAGCAAACCTATGGGAATAAGACCTTTGGTTAAGTTTTAATTCCAGAGGAGAATCTGAAGCAGTATCAGATCTCTCAGATTTAACATTTAAAAGTTATCAAAAATCAGACATTTAATAACATCATCATAAAGCAAAAGTTGGGCAAAGGACATTCTTTATACAAGCTATCTGACTAAATTTTAATATAGTCAGGAGACGAAAATTAAGCCCAAGCATTCCAAAAGTACCATCGGAGATTCTGGCAATTTCATCTTTACATAGATTAGAAATGTATTGATTAGGTGAATCTCATTTCTTCTTAGAAGCCATTTGAGCCTCTTGGTTAAATATTGCATGAGGGCTTGTGATGTAGCTCACTGAGTGCTGGCACAGCATGTGT
>VMDO01000035.1:513164-578822 GCA_007922755.1 Pedetes capensis
AAAAAAAAAAAAAAAAAAGGGCTTGGGAGGTAGCTCAGTGGTCCAGCACTTGCAAAACATGCAAGTGCAAGGCCCTGGGTTCAACCCCCAGTACTGTAAAAATAAATGAATAAATAAATAAACAAACAAACAAACACGGACAAATTTTTATGACAAGGATCCTGCTACAAAAATATGCAATTTCTCTGGGCTCAGTGGCGCACACCTGTAATCCCAACAACTCAGGAGGTGGAGGCAGGATTTTGAGTGTGAGGCTAGAGGCAGTCTGCACCACTTAGTGAGATCCTGTCTCCAAATAAAAATATAAAAAATGGGCTGGGGGTGCACCCATGTGGTAGAGCACTTGCAAAGTATGTGCAAGGCACTGGTTTCAACCGTCAAGTACTTTTATAAAAGAAAAAAAATAATAATAATAATAAATAAGTAACTTGTTTTTTAAAAAACATATGTTTGAGGAGCCGGGCGCGGTGGCGCATGCCTGTAATCCCAGTGGCTCGGGAGGCGGAGGCAGGAGGATCGTAAGTTCGAGACCAGAGGCAGTCTGGGTAACTTAGCGAGACCCTATCTCAAAAAGTAAAAAATGGGCTGGGGGTGCAGCTTAGTGGTCCAGCACTTGCAGAGCACTCAAGTGTGAGGCCCTGGGTCCAACCCCCACTACCACCAAAACAAAACAAAACAAAACAAAACAAAAAAATATATGTTAGGGGGCTTAAGGTATATGATCGGTGGCAGAGTGTGTACTCAGCATGTGCAAAGCCCTGAATTCGATCCCTAGCATTCAAAAATAAATAATAAGTAAATGTTTAAAAGCACTTTGTACCTTGCTAAAGTACTAACAATAGGAAACTATATACTTATATTGGGAATACTTGCCTCATTTGTTTGGAAACTCGAAGTCACTGGCAAAAAATAAAAGTAGCTATTACTGTATAACTTTTACTAGTAAATATCTTGGCTCCTATTATAGTCCTTTGTCAGTGGAGAGAAGAGCTGATACAAGACTAGTGCTCTAATTCCTTATTCTACTTAATTTAAATAAATGAACCATCTCTCCCTCTAAGATGGCTATAACATCTTTATGAGTAAAAATTTTATCTGAATATTTTTGGCACCACCAGCACCTAGCACAATGACTAGGAGAGAGTAAATGTAAGTCATTGGTGAGTTAATTGATAAGCAAATTTTAAAAAATAATCCTTCACATGCCTGTGCAGCTTCCACAGGATGGATGTAGACCAGTGTGTGCTCTGGACCATCCACTGACGTGTAGGAGGCACCATCTGCTGTGTACACCACCTGCTGGGGTGGGCGGACCTGGTCATCAGTGTAGACAATCTGGGCCACAGTTCCAGCATCCGGAACAAAGTGCACCTGGGGTAAAAAGCAAGTTAGTATGTAGCAACTATCCCTGTAAAATGAAGTCAATTTCACAAAGGGACATGCAAGCTCTACACCCTTGAGCGGCTAAAATATCCCCAATGAAAGAAGAATGAGGATTTCCATGCCCTCATCTATGCTGCGCCAGAGACGAGGAGGCAGGATGCCAGGACCTCGCCACTGATTTACTGCTTAACGTTAGGCAACTGACTTGAATCCCTTTGCCTCAAAAGTGCCATGTAGATAACCCTTTTGGGGAGTCATGAGGGGGCAGTTAACTGATGCTGGAAAAGTGATTGTAGACTCCTGCATGACACTACCAGCAAAATGCAAAATACAAATTATGAAAAAATATGGCAAGACCCCAAAGCTAATTGCTTTCAACATATCATAAAAATTCTGTTTAATAATGAACAGTGCCTTCTGACAGACACATTAAAATAGGGTCACATTCCTACAAGTTCTTTTATATTTGAAGGACATTCTGAAGGCACATCAGGAAATGTCTGCTGAATTAACGAGTATAACAGCTCTTCTTGCTAGCCAGGTAAAGAAACAGAAAACCTTAATAAGGTACTTTTAAGAAATTCTAGATAATCCCTTCAGCTGTCACCAGGGTACATAATTTTCTATATCCTAAAACGGAGATAACTAAAAGCGGAAACTGAGTTTTGTAAGATTGAATGTGATTGATCAGCTCTGGTAGATTGAATCTGTGAAGGCTTCAGCTTGGCGTGGAGCCTAATGCCTGATACGGAAGGTATGGAAGGAGATGACCAAAGCACACATTTGGAGGAGAAATAATTTATGTGCTGATTCTGAAGTTAGGCACTCTTAGGATGGAATCCTCGCTCTACTGACTTGGCACTGTACCAAATTTTTTTATGTCAGTTTTGTCCAGTAGGGAATAATAGATTCCAGGCACTTAATCACCAGACAGAAACCTAGAGGCCAAGTGTAGTCAAGCACCATAGAAATACAACAAACTGCACTTCCATACTAAATGATGAGTCTTTCTTCTACATACATTTGCTTTTCCCATGAAGATAAAGTTTACCTAACGACAACATTGGGGAAATTAGGCTCATAACACAACTGCACAGTTTTCATTGCTGTAAGAAAACTTTGTGACTTTAGATTTATAATTTTGTGACTTTACATTGGTCAACATGTCTGTTTTGAGCCAGTACTATGTTTTTTGTTGTTTTGTTTTGTCTTGTTTACTATTGACCAGGCTTAGAAAGAAATCAGGAAAACAATCTCATTCACAATAGCGTCAAAAATAATAAAATTCCTTGGAATTAAAAAATCTAACCAAGGAGGTGATAGGGCTGGGATTTAGCTCAGTTGGTACAGCACTGCTCTATAGTCTCTGAGGTCCCGGGTTCAATTCCCACCACTGCAAAAATGGGAGAAGGACGTGGCAATCCACTCCCGAGGCAATCCTGAAAATAATCAGCCAATGAAAACCCTATGAGGGTTGCTATGAGTCGGACATGACTCAATGGCACCTAATAACAACAAGGAAGTGAAAGACCTCTACAATGAAAACTTTAAAACACTAAAGAAAGGAACTGCAGAAGACAGTAGAAGATGGAAAGACCTCCCATGCTCATGAATCAGAAAAATTAATATTGTGAAAATGGCCATATTTCCAAAAGTAATATACAGATTTAATGCAATCTTCATCAAAATCCCAATAATACTCTCCACAGAAATTTTAAAAATAACTATCTTAAAATTCATATGGAACACAAAAGACCCCAAATTGCTAAAGCAAGCCTGAGTAGAAAAAATAATGCAGTGGATATGACAATATCTGATTTCAAATTATACTACAGAGCCATAGTAACAAAATCTGCATGATACTGGCACAAAAACAGACATGTTGACCAATGGAATAGAATAGAAGATCCAGAAATAAACCCATGTAGCTACAGCCACCTGATGTTTGACAAAGGTGTCAAAAATGTAAGTTGGAGAAAATATAGCCTCTAAAACAAATAGAGCTGGGAGAACTGTATATTCTCATGTAGAAGACCAAAACTAGATCTCTCTCTCTCCCCCCCCCACCTTGTACAAAAATCAGTTCAAATTGGATCAAAGACTTTAAAGTAAGACCTGAAAATTGCTCAAGGACAACATAAGGAAAATACTTTAAGACATAGGCATAACCAAGGTTTCCTTTAAAAGACCTCAAGAGCACAGGAAACAAGAATTGACAAATGAGATTACATGAAATCAAAACACATTTGCATAGCAAAGGAGACAATTATCAGAGTGAAGAGACAAGGTACCAAATATGAAAAAAAATCTTTGCCAGCTATAGGTCTTTATATATCTACAATATATGAAGAGCTCAAAAAATTAAACATTAAAAAAGCAAATTACCCAATCAAAAAATGGGGAATTACACTGAACAGAGTTTTGAAAAGAAGAAATACAAATGGCCAACAATCATATGAAGAAATGTTCTTTCAGGGAAATGCAAATCAAAACTACACTGAGATACCATCTCATCAGGCACAGCAGTGCGCATCTGCAATCCTAGGGACTCGGGACATGGGATGCAGAGCCAGGAGGATAGAAAGTTAGCAGTCAGAGGCAGCCTCTATAACTTAGTGAGACGCTGACTCAAAATTTAAAAGAGTAAAAATGGGCTGGAGGTATAGCTCAGTGGTCAAGCAGTTGCAAGGCATGTATAAGGCCTTGGTTTCAACCCCCAAGTCCCACAATATATTCAATATTCAAGTAGAAAGGGCCTACGTTGGGGGAGAAAAGGGGCTAAAGAGAATGCAAAAGGTGCAATAAGAAAAAGTAATAGGAGGCCAGGCTGGGCATCTGGGCACAGGGGCACACGCTGTAATCCCAGTGACTCAGAAGGCAGAGGCAGGAGGACCGAGAATTCAAAGTCAGAGGCAGCCTTCATAATTTAGCAAGACCCTAACCCAAAATAAAAAAGAAAAAACAGGGTGGGAGTCCAGCCTAGTGGTAGAGCACTTGCAAAGTATGTGTGAGGCCCTAGTTAACTCCCAAGTACCATAAAAAGGCAACATCTGGGGGTATGTGTGTGTGTATATATATATATAATATATATATATAAATATAGATAGATAGATAGATAGATAGATAGATAGATAGATGACATATGTTGTTATTGTTGTTAGGTGCTGTCGAGTCGGTATCTGACTCACAGTGACCCTCATAGGGTTTTCAATGGCTGACTGTTTCGGGATTGCCTTGGTTGTGGATTGCCAGGCCCTTCTCCCATTTTTGCAGTGCTGGGAATTGAACTCGGGACCTCAGAGACTGCAGCGCAGCGCTCTACCCACTGAGCTAAGTCCCAACCCCTATATGACGTATATATACATGACGTATGTAAAATACACATGCAAATAAGACAGGCATGTAGAAGACGACCACTGCTAGAGAGGAAGGGAATGGGGGGAGGGGTCATGACAAGTACTGGGGGAGGAGAACGCGTGCAAGGTACAGTGATATGCACGGATGGAAATGTCATAATGAAACCCATTAGGTTGTACACTAACAAAAAATTACTAATAAAAGTAAAAGTTAAAAATTTCAAATTGAGATTTAAATCATTCCAAATAATTTTATCTATTAGACTATTTATTATACTGCTTTAATAAGATTTGCATATTTAAAGGCTTTAAGGTTAAAATCTTAGTTTTGATGGTAGTACTGTGGTTATATAATTTAATGAAAAGTTCTACAAAAACTTCACATTTGTCCTAATGGATGAAAAAATAAGTTTTAGACTTTGTTGTTGTTGTTGTTGTTGTTGTTGTTGTTAGCGACCCTCATAGGGTTTTCAATGGCTGACTGTTTCGGGATTGCCTTGGAAGTGGATTGCCAGGTCTTCTCCCATTTTTGCAGTGCTGGGAATCGAACTCAGGACCTCAGAGACTGCAGAGCAGCGCTAACTGCTAACTGAGCTAAATCCCAGGCAGTTTTAGACTTTAGTCACATATAAATCATAGCTCCATATGACTGCTGACCCATCCCAAAATTCAAATCCATACCAAAAAATGCAAATATTTGCCTTTGCTACAGAGAGTCAAAGGAACAGGCAGCTGATTCTGATAGCAATTCAAAAGGCAGAGATCATCAATGACAGCAGGGTGTGAATCAATATCTAACCACTAAAACTGGTGACTCATAATGGGACGACTTGCACTTAGAAGTTCACATTCTAAATTTTAAAAGAAAAGGCCACTCACGTTATAAACATACCTTGTACTTCATTACTCACAAACAAAACTCTGTACTCGATAACATGAAAGAAATAATAGTTTGCTGCTTTTCAAAACCAGTAAGTTAAAATAAGGCAGGGTAGTGAAATACATTCTGACGGTAAGTTGCACAGAAGGTGAAGCCTAAATGTGGCAGATGAGTTCTTCTAAGGCACAGTGAACCACGGTGATAAAGCATTGAATGCGCTAAAGCACTCCCTACTCCTTAGGTGGAAGTTCTTCATGTCAGCTCCACCCCACCCACTCGTCGCTACAGCAGAGGGGTTATTTCTTTAGCTGTCAGCAAACCACCACTACCACCATCGAGCTGGAAAAGACCACCCTTCACCTGCGTGGCATTCTGTTCGTGCTCTGCAGACGTCGGCCACACGTGTGAGCTTTCATCTTTGGAGTCCATCTTCTCCCTGCTGGACAGCTCCAAGGCTGGGCCACCTAGAGCAGCAGGAAAGGGCAGGGGACAGTCATCTGTCCAGCATATGTGCGTTCATGAAGGACGGAAAGGTCTCTCTGCAATGTGCCTGAGAAGAGACAGAAAAGGAACCAAGATTTTAAGTAGACGAATACATTTTAATAAATTATGGCTCAACCACAAACGGAAAAAGAAAAAAGCTTTGTTAAAAGGCAACACACTGGGGCAAAAAAATAAAGAAAAATGAAGAAATTATTTGTGATAATAATACAAAGTACTGCATGCTTGCAATGGGTTAGGTACTTAATAAGGGTATACTGAGTATGGATATACACTGTATATATAGTATAACACTTATTAAAAACACTAAAGGTATTCTTAGTGCTCTTGAGAAGAAGGAGTCTCCCAGATGCTAAATGCTGATAAGTGATGAGTTAACACTCAAATCTGATTGCTTTGTAACCCAAGCTCTTTCATGGTAGACAATGATTACTATACTACCTCCACTCAAAATGAACAGTACAATTATAAAAGTGAGGGTTGAGGGAGCTGAATTTTCTGGGACACAATTTGGTGGATGCAAACATAAAATTTATTTCCCATTTCAACAGGAGTGATTAGTGACTAAATCAATAACTTTACCAGACATCAACATGCACAAAATCTACATTTCAAAGTCTTATTGTTTTCCAAAACAGACTTGTTAAGGTAATGATCCTCCCTTCTGATGAGGGTGATAAAATGATGACATTTTTAAACTTCACATGAGATTTGCTGAGTTAACAGGACAGCAGGCAGGCTTAATACACTTCCTCCCAGACTCCCATTAAAGTCATGTACATTCACAGGAAAAGATAGGACCGTCAGACCACCGTTAAAGTCAGATAACAAAGACCGCTGGCCAACATCTGGCCAGAATTTTCTCCAATGTTAATATGCTGAGAAGCACATTCTTCAATCACATGTGCTCCAATCTCTGAGCCAGAACAAAGCCCAAAAGAGAAAGATGCTGGAACACCCTATGTCTATGTATGTGTCTAACTCTGCAATGCCGGAACTGCCATGTCCACACTGCATGGGAGCCACCTTCTATGCTATTGAGGAGCCTGCTCTCACTCTTGTACTACACCATCTCCCACTCCCCCAGCCCTCACACACATCCTGCTTTTCCTATCCTTTAGCTCAGTTGGTAGAATGCAGCTTTGCAGTCTCTGAGGTCCTGAGTTCGATTCCCAGCACCGCAAAAATGGGAGAAGGACGTGGCAACCCACTCCCAAGGCAATCAATCCCAAAACAATCTGCCATTGAAAACCCTATGAGGGTCACTATGAGTCGGACACGACTCGACGGCACCTAACAACAACAACAATTCAAGGGTACTTGAAACAATGCCCTCTTCCACCAAAAGCTGAATGTACAAACAAGAGGGCATAAGGGAACTTTCTGGAGGAATGGGAAGAGCCTGTTTCTTAAAGCTGGATTGGGGAAGTGGTTACACGGGGAATGTATATGTCAAAAGTCATCAACCAGCTATGTATGGCCGATCACACCTGTAATCCCAGCACTCAGTGAGGCTGAAAGAGGAGAATCTGGAGGTCAAAGCCAGCCTGTGCTACATTGTGAGACCCTGTCGCAAAATGAAAAAGAAAGTCATCAACCTATTCAATCAAATGTAAATTATGTCCCAATCAAGTTGATTTTTGGAAAAACACTTCCCTTATATAGTAGTATCACTTTCAACATACATAAAAAAGATATTCAGGGTGAATTTCATAGGGCATATAAATTATACTTCAACAAAGTTGTTATTTTTTTAAAAAACAAAAATATTAAGAAAACTAGGAATAAATGTCATGAATACATAAAGATCTATATGAAGAAAATTACAAAAATACACAAAAGGACATAAACGCTCATTAATTTTAAAATCAAAACATGTTCCATGTAGGAAACCTTTTAAGAAATTTTTTATTTTGAAATAATTTCAAACAGAAAAGTGGCAGAAACAATATAATTTCTATATTTCCTCACTCAGACTTTTCAAATGCTAACGTTTGATCATGTTTACCATTCTCTTCCATTCCTTTTCTTTCACCTGAACAACCTGAAAGTAAGTTGCAGACACCATACCCATTCACCCATTAAATCCTATTTCATTTTATTTTTTTGGAGACAGGGTCTCTCCATGTTGCACAGGCTGGTCTCAAACTCCTGGGGCCCCAGTGATCCTCCTGCTTCAGCCTCCTGAGTGGCTGGAACTACAGGCGCCTGCTCTCACATCTGGTTTATCCTACATTCTTAAGCCCCTAATTCCTGAAACTAAACCCATTTTTTTTTATAACCACAGTAGTGTTATCAAAATTGGGCAGATAACACTGAAATAGCAATCTTACCCTACTTACAGACCTAATTCAAATTACATCAATTGTCTCACTATTGTCCTTAATATCTGAAGGAACATTTTTCCTTATGGCTCTGATCCCGTAGGGTGTCCCGCACTGGGCACCCTGCACATTTAATCAATCATCATGTCCCCTCAGACTCCTTCAATCCAAGTCTCCTGTCCTTTTTCAGTCTTCTGTGACCTTGACATTTTTGAAGCGCACAGGCCATTTACCTTTTGGACTGCTCAATTTCAGCTGGTCTGTTGCTTCTTCATGGTTAGATTCAGGATATGTATTTTAAGCAGGAATACCACAAAAGACATGTTGTATGCGTCCTAGAAAGGAATTTCAGGGCTTTTCTTAACTTGATTCCTTGATTGCACAAATACGCAAGTGCACACTATGCCAGGCACCAGAATGTGGCATGATCAGGCAGGCATGGCCTGAGCATGTCCTCACAACATGCACTTTCGTTTCATTTCTAGAAAGGTGCTGTGCATTTGTTTTTTAACACTTTTGGCAGGGGGAGGGAAGAATCAAACCAAGGCCCTCACACATATTAGGCAAGTACTCTACTACTAAGCCAATCCCCAGCCCATTTGATTATTTTCCTTTGATTTATATCTTTTTAAAGAGATAGTAAATGCAGTTAGTTTAAAATTGATAAGGCACACAAAGGTGTACAATGGACAATCACCCTACCTGGAATCCCCCAGCTACTCCTCAGAAACAACTTGTATTATCAATTTTTTTTTTTTTTTTTTTTTTTTTGGCGGTACTGGGGGTTGAACCCAGGGCTTCGCACTTACATGCTCTGCAAGTGCTGGATCACTGAGCTGCACCCTCAGCCCATTTTTTTACTTTTTTTTTTTTTTGAAACAGGGTCTCGCTAAATTTCTCAGACTGCCTCTGGTCTCGAACTTGCGATCCTCCTGCCTCTGCCTCCCAAGCCGCTGGGATTATAGGCATGCGCCACCACGCACAGCTCGTATTATCAGTTCGATGTCTCTCTTTCCAAAAAACATTTTTTGCACATACAAACAAATATTCTCTTCCTCTCCAACTACAAACAGAAATGAACTGCTGGTTCCTTACAAGGTAACATCTCTTCGGCACCTGGTTTAGTCCACATAATATCATATCTGTGTACTGTTGTATATCCATGTATAATATCATATCTGTGTACTGTTGTATATCCATGTATACTTTCCTCATTCTTTATTACAGCTGCATAGTCTCATTGTATGAATGTAGTATAATTTAGTCAATCTTGCATTGATAAACACTGAGGCTCTTTCTAACCTTTTTTGATTACCTATGATGCCATGATCATTAACTTTGGTATCTGTTGCTTTATGCACATTAGTATCTTATATTCTTTTGGCATCACCAAGGGAAGATACGGAAGCAGGTAAACTGGTTATACCTAACTGAGGTCAGCATTAGTTTCTGAACTCCCACACTGTTCTCATCTACCCTAAGCCTAGTGTTTAAGGGCACTTGAGAGAGAAGTAGAAGGTCACAGGCACTGACTGGGGCATGGACAGGCAGCAACTAGAAGAGGTTAGTAGAAAAGGACATGGGCTCTGGACCTGATTTTTGTTGTTGTTGTTGTTGTGGTGGTGGTGGTGGTCCTGGGGGTTGAACCCAGGGCCTCCCGCCTGCATGCTCTGCAAGTGCTGGACCACTGAGCTGCACCCTCAGCCCATTTTTTTATTTTTTGAGACAGGGTCTCACTAAATTACACAGACTGCCTTTGGTCTCAAACTTGCAATCCTCCTGCCTCCACCTCCCAAACCGCTGGGATTACAGGAGTGTGCCACCACGCCCGGCTGGACCTGAATTTCAGTAGCAGCTCTCAGGCTTAACTGACATCAGGCAAATCCCAAAAGGCCTCTAAATTTTTCTTCCTTCTCTGTAAAATGGGGATCATAAGACTGGTGAGAGAATGATGTGAAATAATGCATGTAAAGTGCTTGGTACAGTGTTGCTACACAGTAAGTAATCACTTTTCAAAAGTTATCCAATCATATTACATTTTCCTGCCTACTTGTCTGCCTCCCCTGAATTCTTTAAAGTCAAGAAATGTGTTAACTCTTGACATGTGGTGGTGGTGGCGGTGGTTGTTAGGTGCCATGGAGTCGGTATCCGACTCAAAGCAACCCTACATACCACAGATGAAACAGTATTATTACTGCTTCTCTGCTATTCATAGGGTTTTCAATGGCTGATTGTTTTTTGGGAGGGGGTTGCCAGGTCCTTCTCCCACGCCTACAGCACCTGGTTTTCCCAGGCGGTCTCCCATCCAAGTCCTAACTAGGCCCAACCCTGCTTAGCTTCCGAAATCTGACAGGATTGGATGCTACTGTGGTACGCCTGCAGGCATGACATATGATTTTTGTTGAGTAGTTTAAAGATATCATGATGTGGGAGGGGGATACCTAATCCTACAAGGGGTGCTCAGACGTAATTTCTTGGATAAGATGAAATAGATGAATGGAGGAAGAAAGCAGAAATAAGAACAAAACGATCATCCCAAATAGAAATCTCTTTTTTAAAAAAAAAAAAATTTTTTTTTGGTAGTACTTGGGAGTTGAACCCTGGGCCTCACACATACTTTGTAAATGCTCTACCAATGGGCTACATCCCTAGCCCAGTAATTTTTTATTTTGAGACAGGTTCCCACTAAGTTGCACAGGCTGCCTCTGACAGGCGTATGCCACCATGTTAGGCCTGCAATCTCTTTTCTAATCTTGTCCGTATTAGGAAATAGTAAAATGAAATACTAGCAAACTACATGAGGCAAGGTTTGGGAGTGGCAGGCAGGGGGTTGGGCAGAGGATAACTATGAGCAGATGAAAAGGAAACAAAAAAAGAACAGTATACAGGTATACCAGTAAAACTTAGCAACAAGGATGTGAATTACTGCCCACAGTGGCAGTTCCCAATAAAGATGGAGTACTGTTAACAAAGAAAGCCCAATGCGATATCATAAAACACGTATTTGGTCTTTGCCCCCTCTACCTGGCATATAAATCTGAAATCCTTGGGATCATCAAAGGGCGTCTTGTGTGCTGCTGCCATGACCGATGGCTGGCAATCCCCACAGCTTCAGGATGGGAGGGGTTGCCCAAAAGACCAACACAGAATCAGAAGGTGAGGCCTTCCAGCCCCCATCCCTAATGGGGGCGTGGGGGAGAGCTGAAGGCTAAAGCTGATCACCAAAGGCCAATGACTTAATCAGTCGTGCCATAATGGTAAAGCCTCCCTGAAAACCCTAAAGGAGCCGGGCATGGTGGCGCATGCCTGTAATCCCAGCAGCTCGGGAGGCGGAGGCAGGAGGATCGAAAGTTCGAGACCAGAGGCAGCCTGAGAAACTTAGCGAGACCCTGTTTCAAAAAAAAAAAAAAAGTAAAAAAAAAAAATGGGCTGAAGGTGCAGCTCAGTGGACCAGCACTTGCAGAGCATGCAGGCACAAGGTCCTGGGTTCAACCCCCAGTACCGCAAAAAAAAAAAAAAAAAAAAAAAAAAAGAAAGAAAAAGAAAAACCCTAAAGGATGGATTTCAGAGAGCTTCCAGATAGTTGAGCCTGAGAAGGCTCACGGAGCGTGGCACACCCAGGCAAGGCCCGCCCTCCCCACTTGGCCCTCTGCAGGTCTCCATCTGGGGTTCGTTGGCAACCTTTGCAACGCCCTTAGCGATAAGCCAGCGAACATTAAGTAAGTGTTCCCTGCGATCTGCAAGGCACTCTGACAAATTACTGGAACCCGAGGAGGAGACTGTGGGATGCCAATTTACAGTGGGTCATCAGAAGTGCCGGCCAAAACAACCTGGGGCTTGTGGTTGGCATTTGAGGTGGGCAGCAGGCAGACTGTGTCACCACTGAGTTGGATTTGAGAGTGCCCAGCTGATGTGGGCTGCTGTGAATTACTAGCTGGCTGGGTAGAGGCTGGGAGGCTCCCACACACTTAGGCACAGTTTTCTGCATTGATTATTGACTGAGAGCATAAAAGAAAAGTGAGTTTGTTATTTATTTATTTCTGCTCACTCAAGATGATAAAAACACTAATTCAAAAGGTGTCTGGGCTGGCTCCGTGGCAAAGCACCATGTCCTGGGTTTGACCCACAGCACCATAAGGAAAAGGTGTCTAGAATCCCAAACAGTGATTTAGGACTCCCAGTCAGCAGTTCTTATTCTTTACGATATGGCTACAAGACTTATTAATTTATATAACTACTAAAGTATTTGAAATATACATGGCTAGGCATGGTAGCACTCAACTGTAATCCTAACTGCTTGGTGGGAAGCAGAGGCAAGAGGATCACAGGTTCAAGGCTATAGGCAGCCTGCGCAAGTAAGCGAGCCCCTGACACAAAATGAAAAAAAAGGGGCTGGGGCTGCAGCTCAGTGGTAGAGCACTTGCCCAGCATCTACAAGGCCCTGGGTTCACTCCCCAGCAGTGTGGGGTGGGGGGAAAGAAAAAAACAAAAAACCCTGTGTAACCTTCTGCAATTATTTATCCTTTAATAAATTGTTCAGGAAAACTGAATGGTAGGCATGACTCTGCTACTAAGCAAGCAGGTCACTTTAAATCCTCTGGGGATTCGTGTTTTCCTCTGCAAATTGAAGTATAAAACGGATTCCAGAGTCTTTTCTAAGAGTTGGGGTGTAGCTCAGTGCTAGAGCACTTGCCTAGCATGTGCAGATCCAGCCCACGTTTCTCTTTTTTTTTGGTGGGGGGAGCGTAGGACACGTGTGTGAGATAGGGTCTCCTGATGGAGCATGGGCTGCCCTCACCCTGGCAATCGTCCTGCCTCTGCCTCTTGAGTGCGGGGATTACAGGTGTCTGTCACCACACATGGCCCATACTTATTTCCTTTTTAGCTGCACAATTTATAGAGCCCTGTTGATTCCAGTTTGTAGGAGACAGAGGAAGAATCCCAGGAGCCACTCGGGCGCTGTCCAGCAGGCGGGTGCTGAGGGGCTTGGGTATGGGAGGGACTTACTTCCCGCCACGCCTCTCCCACAGAGCAGACGCAACGAGAGAGCCACACCTACGCTGTGTCTAAAAGTGATCCCATCTTCCCTCCTTTTCCCTTAGGGAAGTCCCTAACTCCCGAGAAGAGTTAGGGACTTCACTCCCAGCAGAGAAGGACAAGCTTGCATTTCTATCTCCTCTTTAATGACTTACTTCATGCAACAAGTATTTTTGAGTACTTTGTAGGAGGTCCTGTCCTTGACCTGTAAGAAATATCAATATAAGGGCTTGGGGTGTAGCCCAGGGGTAGAGCACTTGCCTAGCCTGCGTGAGGCCCTGGGTTCCATCCCCAGAACACCACACACACACACACACACAAATCAGTATATCTGAAATTTAAAAAAACAAAAACAAAAACTAAAAAGCCAGGCACAGTGGCACATATCTATAGTCCTATTTGGGAGACTGAGGCAGCAGAATCGCTTGAGCCTAGGAATTTGAGGCTTGCCTTGGTGACATAGCGAGACCTTGTCTCAAAGAAAGATAAACCTGCTTTCCTGAAGCTTCCAGTCAAGTGTTTTTGTTTGCTTGGGTTTTTGTTTTGTTTTGTTCTGTTTTGTGGTGTGGTGTTGTTGTTGTTGTTGTTGTTTGTTTTGGTTTGGTGTTTTTTGTTTTTTGTTTTGGTTTGTTTGGTTTAGTTTGGTTTGGGTATTTGAGGCAGGGTCTTGCTGTGTAGCCCAGGCTGACCTTGAATACAGGTCAACCCTCCTGCCTCTGTTGTTTGCATGCTGGGATTACAGGCCTGGGCCTCCACCACACCCAGCTAGTTTTTTGTTCTGTTTTGTTTTGTTTTGTTTTCTTGAACAGTGTTGTATAGTGGAAAATGCAAGCTTTAGAATCGGACAAATCTGGGTCCTGGGCCCCCAAGTCGGCCATGAACTTAACAGCTGTGACACGAGCAGTCACCCACTCTGGGCCTCGGTATCCTCACTGGAAAACCCAAATAATCTGCCCTGCGTGGCTGTCATAAGAATTAGTGATCTGTATGTATTTCGGCCTGTCAGTGACGTACCTTCCCCCACATGGCAACTATGTTGAAACAGGCACCTAGCCCACACTCAGTGGTAGCCCACAGCTATGACAATCCAGGTACAGTCAGGATACAGGGTCTCTACCAGCCCGCATGGGACCTTATTCACTGCTGCTCATTATTAGGTCTGACCTCGCTTTGACTGACTCAGGTGCATTATTGGCACTGGACACACTGTGTCTAACTGCTATGTTAAGTGTCTTCAAAGGACTGCACTATAATTTGATATTGGAACTGAAAGGCTTGGAGACAGTAGTAGGACATACATTTGATTAGGGAAACAAGTATCCATTACTGGAATCATAATCTTAACCACCACAGCCTTTATGGAACTTGGGTATAAGACGGCCCCTGTGGATGAAGCTGCATGATGTGTTGCTATTTCTGAGATTGTGGAAAAGAATGGCCTGCCACAGGCAGGGTGAGAAAACCCCAGGATCAAAACATACAGAACGGGTATTAGATGCTTGGAATAGCGTCCTGGAGACAGTGGTGTGCCCTCTTTTAAGAAATGCCATGTCACTCCCACTTCTTACAGTTTTGTTTTGTTTTTGTTTTTTGAGGCAGGATTGTGCTATATACCTGCAAACTTCCTGCCTCCGCCTCCTGAGTGCCGGGATTACAGGAGTATGCCCACACTCAGCCACTCACACTCTCCAAATCTGAAGTATCAGACGCTCAAAGAAATTTTAGGCATTACTTAACCAATTTGTTTCACTTACATTTTTCCTTTCATGAATGCATAAGAATGATTTGACAAAAGTCTAGGTATCAATAAATCTCAGACAGCTCTTTAAATAAGTATACACCAGGACTGGGGATGTAGGTTAACGGCAGACACTTGCCTAGCATGCATGAGGAGGCTATCCATGGTTTGATCCCCAGCACCATGACAAGAAAAACTGCATAAAAATAAAATCTAGGTGGAAAAAGCACTAGTGTCTGAGTTTAATTGGCAACGTTTTTTTTTTTCCTTTCTTACTGATACATAATGGTGTCCCTCACTATCAGCATCTTAGATTGAATAAAACATGGAAACATTTGTGATTGCACAGCATAATGCTGGACATTCAAGAAATGGTAGCGACGTTTTTCATGCCTGGTAAACACCCAACACATTTCTTAGTCCATGGTAATTAAGCACTGGGGATTAAAAAGGTGACCAAATCCTGCTCCTGTGGAATGCTCCCGCTTCCTGGCTCACTGCAGGTAACGCCTGTGTGGTCAGGCTGCTGGGAACAGAGAACATGAGGAATCAGGAAGAAAGAAACCTCAACCACAGGGTACGGCAGACACAGGCCACGGCGTACCCTAGCCAGCTGTCCTGTGTCCACCCACAACCCCATCCCGCATGCACTGCCTAGTGCCCATCATCATGGGGCCCTTCCTGGCTAAAGCCACTGCTCCAGGACTCACAGCCTTCAAGTCCCAGACATTCCCATCTTCCTTGTCAGTGAGTATGAGAGGAAGAAGAGACTCCGCTCTGCCTTCAAAGCCACCCATGTGCAGGGATTTCAGGTGAACTATGAACCCGACTTCACTCTAACATGTGATCCACAGTGGTGACGCTCCCCAGGACGACTCACACACGACTAACCTCAGAACCATTCAAAGTAAACAGCGGCTTCTGCACCGCCCCGGCGCCTCGATGCCGCACATCTTTACCGCTGTGGAAGGAAGGGGCCACTCTCTCCGCACGACACTCTTACAAATGACTGTGCCTCGCTCCTCCCTAATTAACTAACCAGCATAACCTGCTGGTTCCCTCTGGGAAAGCCAACACTAGGCATGCCGCAGGAAGAAGGTATAGCGAGAATGATGGGCCTGCAAGATGACGATCAAAACTTTGAGAAGGACAAGGGAGGAAGCAGGCTGGCGTCCCATCCCTGAGAGGGAGCTGTGGGCAGGCCATGAGGCAATCTGGCACTACAGATGGGAAGGTGGAGGCAAACACACACACACGTATATACACACATACGGAGGAGTACTACCCAGCAATGAAAAGGAAGAAAGTCCTGGCATGTATTATAACATCGATGAGCCCTGAGGACATCAGGCTAGGGGAAATAAGCAGGACAGCAAATATTATATGTCTCCACTTGTATGTCTTGTGTGACAGAAAGTAAAATAGAGGTTATCAGGGGCCCCAGAGAGAGAACAGCAGGGAGTCAGTCTTCAGTGGGGACAGAGTTTCTGCCTGGGATGATGGAAGAGTTTTGAAAATTGATGGTGGTGGTAACTGAACAATATTATAAGTGTACACAGTGTCACTGCATCACCCATTTAAAATGGCTGGATGGTAAGTTTTATTTCATGTATATTTTACTACAATAAGAAAATGAAATGGGCCTTCGAAGGGCCCAGTAGCAATCACCCCACCCCCTATGGTGGAGATGGGACTTCGCTGGCCTCTCTCCAATCACAACCATGAACAACCCTGTGGCCATCCAGGGCAGCTACTCTTCATCATTCAAGATGCACCCTGCCTCCCCAAAGCCCCTCCTCTGCCCGGCCAAACAGGTGCTGCTTTCTTCTCGCTTCCATCACAATCTCTCCAGCTCTGGTCAAAGGAGCTGGTCCAACACACTCGTCCCGGAACCCCTGGGCTCCAGTGGGCTGCTCTGGTAGCAGGCCGGCTGCACCATACCATGCCTTGCAAGAAGCATGGCACACGGGAGGTGAATAACATGACAGCAGCAGCGGCCGCCACAGCCAGGGCTCCACCAAGCTCCACCGCAGGCTCTTCTACTTCCTAAGCTGTAGTCAGCCGTACTGGAAGGGGTGTCATGGAGAAAGGCAATGACATGTGGCTTAATGTAACACCTCAGTTACGTCAGGTGCCCCTAGACATTTTTAGGGGGTGGGGAGAGCAGAGGGGAAGGAGAGGGCAAAGGGCTACAAGAGGCCCCCTGTCCAGTTCACTAATGAGTCTGCACTGCTTGGCTTTTCTCTACCCGCTGGTTTCCTTCCTCATAGATTCTAAGGCTGTGGTTCTAGGTTTATTTCTTGGATCTCTGGCCCCTGACCTGACTCACATTTCTACAAAAGGTTTGGGAAACTCCCTATCCCACTGGATCCCACTGGCCATACTGGAACCTACCTTAGCCCAACACTGTGACCCTGGCCACAGTCAAGGGGAAGACAGCAGGTCCAGGGCCAGTCACAGGGATAGGACATGAAGACAGCTAACAGCACCAGGCATGCAGACCCTGGTCCAAGCAGTTCACATTCAACTGATTAATGAATCCAGTTAATTTAATACCCGTACCAACCCAAAGAAGTTATTTTAAACCCATGTTCAGGAAACATATAATAGTAGAGAATAATAAACGAGTGCTCTACTCTGAGCAGTGATGAGAACCACAAGACCATGACGTGCCACCTTAAATCTGAGAACTAGAAAATGACACCAAAGAGCTGCTCAGTGGCACACAGGCCTGTAATCCCAGCAGGGCTCTGGAGGTGGAGGCAGTGGCGCAGGTGGGAGGATCAAGTCTGAGACCAGAGGCAGTCTGTGTAACTTAGCGAGACCCTGTCTCAAAAAGTAAAAAAACGGGCTGGGGGTGCAGCTCAGTGGTCCAGCACTTGCAGAGCATGCAAGCGAGAGGCCCTGGGTTCAACCCCCAGTACCACAAAAAAAAAAAAAAAAAAGAAAGAAAGAAAGAAAGAAAGAAAGAAAGAAAATGACACCAAGTAGAGTGAAAACAAAGAGCTTCTATTATGCTCACTCATTTGGAATGGGAAGTAGAGATTTTATATTTAACTGATTTCTGTAAAAGATAGTTTTAGAACTTGAAAGAAAAGTCCCAGACCTAAAAAAGTCCCAGATTCTAAATGGTGAGCAGGAACTGGCAGCAGAAGTAGCAATGTACAAATAACAAAATAATACAAATTTCAGCACAAATTCCCCGTTCATGCTAAGAGGAGGAAGCCTGTATGATCCCTCCTAAACATTTCTCAATTTCAAAAAGAATTTCAACACGTTGTTAGCACTCCTGTGAGAAAACGGAAATCAGTAGTTATAAAAATGACACCCTAACTTTGCCTGGGCTGGGGTTTAGCTCAGTTGGTAGTGTGCTGTTCCATACTCTCTGAGGACCTGAGTTCGATCCCCAGAACAGCAAAAATGGGAGAAGGATGTGGCAGCCCACTCCCGAAGCAATCCCGAAATGGTCAGCCATTGAAAACCCTATGAGAGTGGCTATATGAGTCAGACACAACTCCAAGGCACCTAACAACAACAACTTTGCCCAGCAAGATGTTCCAAGTGCCTTCTGAGACTCTTGTTTCATTTGCTCTTGACCTCAGTAGAGCTAAAGGTGTCTGGTTTCAGTCTGTGTTTTTTACGGAGGAAACTACTTTGGAGAGAGGTGACCAAAGCACCCACTTGTCCTTGTCTGGTGAGCATTCCCTTCATCTGTCACAGCATGGTGCCATCTGTGCCACTCTGACCCCACTAAGGAGCGACCTAGACATTAAGGCAGAAGAATATGGCTAAAATGTTTTTTCATTTCTACCAGAACGTAAAACAGAAGATTTTAGCTAGGGGAAATAGGACCCAGAAGCTAAAAACTTCTGAGAAATTAAATAAGCAAAGAAATCAGGCTTTCATGAAGGGTTTCAACAAATTAAAATAGGAAATGAGGGCTGAGGGTATACCTTAGTGGTAGAGCACTTACCTAGCACATGCAAGGCCCTGGGTTCCACGGCCGGTATTGCAAAAATAAGTAAATAAATAAAAGTAGGAGAAAAGAATAAGCCAGTAATCCTGTGACTAAGAAAATTGTTTATTTGCTTCTTTGTTTGCTTTTTTAATTAAACCATTATGGGCTTGGAATATTTCTGTATGAACGGGGAAGTCTAAAGGTAAAGATAAGGAATGAGAAAGTGACAATAATGGGGTGTTTCAGGCCTTTCTAGCAGGGCCACTCCCTTTTAATAACTATTATAAATGTTAACAATGAAGCAAACAATGAAAAGTTCAGTACTGCAGAAAAACTTCTCCAGATAATAAAATTTTATTATCTGGAGCAAACAAGCCTTCAGTAACTGGGTGAGCAATGGCAGATCAATTTTAGAGTAAAAGGCACTTTTGAGAGTAAGCTGTTTCAACTCAAAAGGTATTGCCTAATACCTCCTAAAGAAATGTTCCTGATTTGTTTCTGGCCATGATCAAGAAAGATACTGTGTAACCAGAAGAGAATTGAACTAAGGTTTAAAAACAACAGCAGCAAAAATAGGTTAGAAAACAGAGGGCAAAAGCGGGCTGGAGAGTGAGGCTATGGGGAGAGCGGCAGGAGTGACCTTGGTGCTGCTTTCTCCCTCTCCACTCAGGAGTCCCCTCGCCCTTCCTGCCAGGCAATAATTCCTCTTACTTTTCTTGCGCACAAAGGGCTTCCAAGACTGTCAATGAGGGTTTTCTTCTAGGAAGGGCTTTTTTCCCCCTAGTCAAGGTTGCGGCACTCCTTTAGTCACGCCTCCAAAGACGTGCAAGCAAACCTTTTTTCATGTTAAACCAAAGAATGTGAAGGCGTTTTTTTTTTTTTTCCTGGTTCAGAAGAGAACTTTCCATGTGCCAAAAGACAAAGGTGGATCCTCCCACCCCATTTGATAGTCTGTACTCGATGCATTACGCATCACGGACCCATCAGGTCCTTCAAAAGGGCCCTTAGTATTCACTCAAAGAAAAGAAAAATCCAGGCTAAGAGACTTGGGGGCCTGAGCCTGACAAGCCTACATGAAACTGCTTGAGAGTTCAAAAGGACTCGGTAGGAGTTCTAAGGCATGACAAACCTTGATGTTTGCCTTTTCATTCCCATGAAGAATAGCTGGCTGGCTGCTAAAACATGAAGGAAGTTTCAAAGAGAAGTCTGGGGGGGCGGGCTCTGCTCTACTCCCACAAGACATTAGGTGGGAACCTCAAAGCAGCAGTGTATTCCGTGCTATGAGTACACAAACCATAAGCCTCTGACTTGGGACCTGTTCACAAAGTAAACAACATTGGGCTAACCGTACAGAACCCCACGGTATGCGCAAGGCTCCTGGTACCCTTTGCCAAGGGCGCCACCCCATCCTTCTCTGAGATCCACCTGTCCTTGGGCAGGCTGCCAAGGGCAGAGCTCCTCAGTGCCCTGTGCTGCCTGGAGGCTGGTCTGTGGTCTCTTACACTGCAAGACTGGCTCTGCCCCAGGGTTTGCCCCTCCAGGGTTCCAAGGGAAATTCTGCAGTGTATCTTAGGGTCCCATCTCCTTGAGGGGCCCTGGACTCCAATTTCTGGGTAGCCAGCAACATGAGACTACCCAACACCCTGCTCTTCTATTCAGCTGCTTTTTTGGTTGACTTCTTAGCCTTCGTGGGGCTGGGATTTAGCTCAGTTGGTAGAACACTGTTCTGCAGTCTCTGAGGTCCCAAGTTCGATTCCCAGCACCGCAAAATGGGAGAAGGACGTTGCAACCCACTCCTAACACTCCCAAAAGTCAGCCATTGAAAACCCTATGAGGGTCACTATGAGTCGGACATAACTTGATGGCACCTAACAACAACAACAACATCTTAGCCTTCAGACCAGCACTGCTTGGTCAGCAGTTAGCTTGAGGACACTTTAGGCTCCCTTCCCTACCTCTGGAGTGTTGGCCCCTACGTTGTGACTGCGTTAGCAGCCCTTAGACTCTAATTTCTTATCTCCCAGGCCCCATGAGATTGTCTCAAGGTATGCAGACTTCTCTGCCCTCAGCAGCCCTGTTGCTGACCAGCTCCCCAGCCTCCTGTCCCACGTCGAAGACTGAAAAATGCCCCATCGCGAAAAAGCAGGTACAGGAAGCTGGGCTTATTTTCCTAAACATCCCCTTTTTCCAGCTCTGACCAAGACCGACTGCCTTAGCAGGAAACTGAAAGAGATAGCAAAGATCTGAGACTGTCAAAAACACAGCCACGTTTATCAAAAACTTGAAGATTCATGGCCACCAGAATGGGCAAACCTCAGTAAGAAAAATAGCCAGGTATGGTAGTGTGCCTGTAAACCTAGCACTCAGAAGGCGGAAGCAGAAGGATGGCAAATCCTAGGCCAGCCAGCGTAGGTTATATAGTAAGACCCTGTCCCAAAAAAGAAAAGAAATAAAAAGAAAAACCAGAAAAACAAAACAAAAAAATTAATATCCACTGTCATTCGACAAATCTGACATGACCAAGTAATCTTGTAATAAAGATACAACTGGAATCACGGAATATGTCTTTTCTGTTTCAAGGAGCACAAAACAAAATGAGAAACCTTTACAGTGTAAGTAGTATTTAAAATACCATGTTATTAATGAAATCTAACTCTAGTAACTTTGAAATTAAATGTGTTGAATAACAAATTCTTTCCATATGCTTTCTTTCTCACAAACTCTCCTAAAAACTATTTGCAGAATATAAATGAAATCTACCTATTTAATTATTGTAAACTAGATGTCCACAGGGCTGGCCTTTAGCTCAGTTGATAGAGTGCTGGTCTGCAGTCTCTGAGGGCTGGAGTTTGATTCCCAGCACTGCAAAAATGGGGAAAGGACCTGGCAACCACTCCCAAGGCCGTCCCGAAACAGTCAGCCGCTGAAAACTATGAGGGTCGCTGTGAGTCAGACAGGACTAAATGGCACCTAACTACAACAACAACAACAACAACAACAACAACAACAACAACGTATGTGAACAGAATGTCCGTCGCAGTCTGCATGTGATCAAGCTCTTTTAGCACTCCAGAGACAAGCTTCCTCCCAGTCTTTGGACTGCAGTCCTGATGGGTGGATTTTTTTCTTTAGTTTTTTTTTTTTTTTTTTTAATACAATGAGTATGTATTACTTCTCAAGTAAACTTTCAAAATTCTGACAGGAATGTAAGGCTGGTTCAATATCTAAAAATTAGTTAAGGTACAAAAAGACAATAAAAGGCAAGGTGAGGGTTCACACCTCTAATCCCAGTGACTCAGGAGGCAGTGGCAGGAAGACAGCAGGTTCAATGCCAGGGGCAATCTGTGTAAGAAGACCCCATCTAAAGACAAAAAATGATAAAAGAGGCTGGGGGTCCAGATCAGTGGTAGAGCACTTGCAAAGTATGCACAAGACTCTGGATTCAGCCCCCACTGCCACAAAAAAAGAGAGTGATAAAAGGAAAAAAAATAATGAAAATAAATAAAATAAAAATCAAAGTAATACATCAAAAGAATAAAAACAAAATCATATAATCATCTCTCCAGGCAACATCCTTTCATAATAAAAACACTCAGCAAATTAGGAGAGAAGGGATGTTCCTCAGCATAATAAAAGGCACTAATAAAAATAGCTAATTGCATAGTTGATGCTGAAAGACTGAATGCTGCCCCATAAGATTAGGAACAAGATAAGGATGTCTATTCTTGCCATTTCTTTTTTTATTTTTAACTGATATATAAAATCTGTACATACTTCTGGGGTACCATGTGATGTCTGGATACACATATACATGGTATAATGTTCAAATCAGGGGAGGCACACCTTGCTCATGTTACACCTGCTCAACATTGAACTGAAGGTTCTACCCAAGGCAATTAGGCAAGATGAAGCAATAAGACATCAGGATTAAAAAGGAAAAAGTAAAACTCTCCCTTCCACAGATGGCATGATCTTATAATAGAAAATCCTAAGAAATTCACTAAAAAACTATTAGAACTAATAAGCAAGTTCAACAGGTTGCAGAATATAAGAACAATACACAAAAATCAATTGTATTTTTTGGTTTTTGCAGCTTAAACATTAATTTATTGTGTTCTCTTAGGATTGTTAAATAATCTATTGTATTTTTAAATACTTGTAATGAGCAACTCAAAAATTAAATTAAGAAAACAATTCCAGTCACAGTAACATAGAAAGAATAAAACATTTAGGAATAAATTTAACAAATGAAATGCAAAACTTGTACTCTGTAAAGCATTGTTGAAGAAAATAAACACAATCTAAACAAATGACAGAACATCCTATGCTCAGAGATCAGAAGATTTAACGTGTTAAGATGGTATTACCCAAGCTGATCAGCAGATTCAACAGAATCCCTATTGAAATTCCAGCTGATTTCTCTGTAAAAACTGACAAAATGATGAAAATTTATGCAGACTGGCAAGGGACCCAGAACAGTAAAATCAATCCTGAAAACTCAATCCAAATTTCAAAACTTCCTATGAAACAATGGTAATAAAGACATTGTCATACTGGCACAAAGGTAGACATACAGCTCACTAGAATAAATTAAGAGCCCAGAAATAAACCCATAAAATATCTATGCTCAAGTGACTTTCAACAGGGGTGCCAAGATCATTCACTGCAGAAAAAAAAAATAGTGTTTTGAACAAAATAGTGCTGAGACAATGGAATTTCCACAAGAATTAAATTGAACCCTTACCTCACATTATATATAAAATTTAACTCAAAAGGGATTGAATACCTAAATATAAGGGCAAAAACTATAAAATTCTTAAAAGAAAACATAGGAGTAAATCTTCATAGCCTTGTAATTGGCAAAGTATCCTTAGACATGAAACCAAAAGCATGACCATGGGGGGAAAAAAAACAGATAAATTGGACTTTATCAAAATAAAAAACTTTTGGGCTGGTGGTGTTTTTTGCTCAATGTCAGAGTGCTGGCCTAGTATGTGCAAGGCTCTGGGTTCAATTCATGGAACTACAAAAAATAAATACATAAATACATAAATAAGAACATCTGAACACCATCAAAGACAATGAAAAGAAAGCCTAACATGGTGGTACATAGCTGTAATCCCAACACTTGGGAGGTTGAGGCAGGAGATCTCAAGTTCAAAGCAAGCCTGAGCTACATAGGATGACTCTGTCTCAAGAAAACAAGGGCTAGGGATCTAGTTCAGTAGTGGAGAGGCTAGCACAAGGCCCTGCGTTTGATCCACAGCACCGCATGCCCCCCCCCCAAAAAAAAAAGAATGAAAAGACAACCCAGATAGAGCCGGGCGTGGTGGCGCACGCCTGTAATCCCAGCAGCTGTGGAGGCGGAGGCAGGAGAATCTCAAGTTTGAGACCAGAGGCAGTCTGCGTAACTTAGCGAGACCCTGTCTCAAGAAAGTAAAAAAATGGGCCGAGAGTGCAGCTCAGTGGTCCAGCACTTGCAGAGCATACAGGCGTAAGGCCCTGGGTTCAACCCCCAGAACCGCAAAAAAAAAAAAAAAAAAAAAAAAAAAAAAGACAACCCAGATAGCAGGAGAAAAAACTTGCAATTCTTATTTCTAACAAGGTATTTATATCTACAATATATAAAGAACTCTAATAAAAAGACAAAATAACAACAGATCTGAATAAACATTTTTCCAAGATATATATGGGTTGGGGTTTAGCTCAGTGGGTAGAGTGCTGCTCTGCACTCTCTGATGCCCTGGGCTTGATCCCCAGAACCACAAAAATGGGAGAAGGACCTGGCAACCCACTCTAGAAACAATTAGCCACTGAAAACCCTACGAATCGCAAAAAAGCACGGACATAGTGCCAGGCATGGCACAGTGTCAGGGAGTGTTTTGTTCTGTTGTACATGGGGTCACTACGAGTTGGATCTGACTCAACTGGCACCTAACAACAATACATATAAACAAATGGCCAATACCATATGAAAAGAAGCTTAAGGGCTGAGGGTAGCTCAGTGGTAGAGCATGAGTTTAACATATGCAAAGTTCTGGGTTTAAGCAGCAGGGGAAAAAAAAGATGCTCAATATCATTAACTATAAGGAAATATAAATCAAAGCCGCATTGAGAGCTGGGTATGGTGGCACACACCTGTACATCCCAGAACTTGTGAGGCTGATGCAGAAGGGTCTCGGTCAGAACACTAGCCTGAGCTACACAGTGAGACCCTGTCTCAAAAAAACAAAAACAGCCAGGCACAGTAGTATGCACCTGTAGTCCTAGCAACTCGAGAGGCAGAGGCAGAAGGATTGCAGGTTCAAGGCCCGAGACAGCCTGCATGACTTAGCAAGACCCTGTCTCAAAATAAAAAGCAAAAAAATGGGGTGGGAGTGCAGCTCAGTGGTAGAGTGCTTGCAAAGCATGTGTGAGGCCCTCTCTTCAACCTCTGGTCCTGCAAACAAACAACAAAAATGCCTCACTGAGACACCACTTCATGACCACTAGCATGGTTTGAATCAAAAAATCAGGTAAAGCTAGGGAGATAGCTCAGTGGCAACACCAATATTTATAGCAGCATTATTCATAATAGCAAATGATGAAAAGAACTCAAGTGTGCCTTAATGGAGGAATACATAAACAAAAGACTGCAGCCTGTTGGCATCTGATCCTGTCAGATCTTGGAAGCTAAGCAGGGTCAGGCCTGTTTAGTACTTGGATGGGAGACCGCCTGGGAACACCAGGTGCTGTAGGTTTGGGAGACAGACCCGGCAACCTACTCCCAAAAAACAATCCGCCATTGAAAACCCTATGAACAGCAGAGAAGCACTGACAATAGTGTTTCTCCTGTTGTATATAGGGTCACTATGAGTGAGATGGGGGTGGGACTTAGCTCAGTTGGTAGAGCACTGCGCTGCAGTCTCTGAGGTACTGAGTTCAATTCCCAGCACCACAAAAATGGGAGAAGGCCTGGCAATCCACTCCCAAGGCAATCCCAAAACAGTCAGCCATTGAAAACCCTATGAGGGTCACTATGAGTTGGATACCGACTCGACGGCACCTAACAACAAGAATGAGTCAGATACCGACTCAACAGGACCTAACAACAACAATAATACTTAACAATATTTAACAGTGCCTAACTCCTGCCCCAAAGAGAGGCAGGGCTCTCTGATTTGTCTTAGAGTTATCTCAGACTTGAGGATACTGAGTGATGAGTACTCAGGACCTCTTCTTGTAATCTTGTCACTTTTAATACAATACACACGCCAATCACTTATTTATATATTCCTATATTCCCTTGCTTATGGACTTTTTTTTGTTTTTGTTTTTGTTTTTGTTTTGCAGTGCTGGGGATCAGACCTGTGGCCTTGCACATGCTAGGCAAGCACTCTACCACTGAGCTATGTCCCTAGCCCAACATTTTCTTTTTTACCTTAGTCTTAAAAAGATTTTATAATATTCATGTTGTCCTGGTTGACCGACTGATTATGATGTAGAAAGATATCTGTATATGCACACATGAAGAATGTCTTAGGAGTGGGCACTGTGGGGTGCGCCTGTAGTCCCAGCTACTCAAGAAACCGAGGAAGGGCGACCACTTGAGCCCGGGAGTTCACAGGGAACACTTACCAGACGTTAACCACAGTTATCTCTAGAAAGCTGAATTAACTTTTACTTTCTTATTATCTTATTTGTCTTTTGGCAGCGCTGGGGATTGAAAGGGCCTGGCAATGCAGTTCAGTGGTAGAGCACTTGTCTAGCACGCGTGAGGCCCTGGGTTCAACCTCCAGTACTGGAAAGGAAGGAAGGGAAGGAGGAAGAAACGAAGAAACGAAGGAAAGAGGGAGAGAGAGAGGGAGGGAGAGAGGGAGGGAGGAAGGCAGGAGGGCAGGGAGGAGAGAGAAAGCAGAGCCCCACCTGTGCACATCCGTCCTCTCCTCCCAATGGGATGCACCGAGCCGAGGGGCCGCCTCCCTGGCCTTGATGCTGCAGTAGCCGTCCATAAATGCTCCCGAGTGAATGTGCTCCAGCCTTTTCCTGTCTTAGGAGGGCAACTTGATACTTAACAAAAATCCTCTCAGGATGAATTCTCATAAATTAAAAATGCATCACCATTAAAAATGATGGCATGCAACCACTACCAATGTGAAGAAACTGTGTACACATATTAATGTTTGTAATTGAACTTTAATGAGCTGGAAAGGGGGGAAAAACCACTACGGGGGGGAAAGCAAATTACAGATGACATTATCTAGCACCAGCACCTAGCAAATGAGAATATTCTGGGGGAACCTGAACTCACGCCAACTCCACAACTGCAAAGGGACGTGGAGCTCAGCTGTTCCTGAATTACAAAAAATCAAAACCAAAATCAGTGCTGATAAATGCGAAGAATACACTGGGAGGCAAATATGGGATTAAAGGGAATTCTTGGAGAAGCTCCATTCTTATAATGCAAGGTGTACTTCCTCACGCGTGACTACACAGTTCTGAATGGACCTCGTGACATTTCCGTGACAACACTGTAAGATTCTTCTCAATATTTCCATCCCCACTGCCTCCTTACTCGGGGCCTCCAACTTGCTTGGCTAATAGGAAAGAGCAGAGACCTAGGACAACCATGAGAACCACTGGAAATAAACAGTCCTACCACAGCGCAGTGGTAGGGTATGTGCTTAGCATGCACAAGGGTTCAATCTTCAGCACCAAAAATGGATGAATGAATGAATGAATGAATGAACAAGCTATGCAAATGGAAAACTGTGGGAAATGCTCAATACCACACGTGCCATACAAGAAGCACTCCAAAATGCTCATTGTTGGGATTGTGGCGCTCACTAATATAATTAACATTCTCTGACAACTCATGCTCATCCCTAGGGTTCAATGGAATGAGGAGAGCCATAAGAAAATGAACATTGCAGATTGCTGTCTGCTCTTGTGTAGGCAAAATATACTGGAAATTCAAATCGTACAAGTCACAGATTATAAATTCTCCACTAACAGTAAAGAGCTGTCCAGTTAAAAAAAAAATACAGAAAAAAAAAAATACAGCATATTGCAGCTTCAGAAAAATAGTTGAACCCAGGGCTGGAGATGTGGTTTAAGTGGTAGAACACTTGCCTTGCACGCACGAGGCTCTTGGTTTGATCCTCAGCACAAGAAAAATAAGTTGAACATAGATTTTGTGGCATCGATTTTGACTTTTTTTTTCAGTACCTTAGAGGTTGAACCCAGGGCCTTGCACATACTTTTCAAGTGCTGCACCCCAGCCCTTTTTTTTTTTTTTTTTATCTTGAGACAGAGTCTCACTAAATTACACAGACTCCCTCTGGCCTTGATTCTGCTGCAATCCTTCTGCCTCAGCCTCCTGAGTTGCTGGGATTATAGGCGTGCGCCATCAGACCAGGGCTATTTTAGGAAAATATTAATCTACATGTTTTATCCTTTGGAGAGCTCCCAACATAATCTGAGGCAACATCTTTCATGCCATGTCAATACACCGCACAATACACTGCTTTGCTAATGACATCCTGCTTTCTATTACGCTCATTTTTGTAGTATATTTTCATTTTCTCAATTCCACTCAGCATTTTGATCTAGTAACAGATCAGAAGAAGTGGTGCGAGGATATGCAGAAACTGAAACTCAAATACTGCCGGTGAGAATATAAAATGCTGGAGCCAGTTTGGAAAACAGGCTGACAATTTCTAAAACGGATCAACAGAGTTACCGAATGACCCAGTGGTTCCTTAGCGAGGTGGAATAAATCCCAAAGAAATAATATCTGGCCCCCTAAAACTTGTACATAAATATTCATAGCAGCATTATTCATATGAGCTGAAAAATGGAAACAATCCAAATACCCATCAACTAATGAGTGGATACATAAAATCTGCTATATCCACATAATAGAATATTACCTGCTCATAAGAAAGGAGTGAGCTATGCCAAGTATGATGGCGTATGCCTATAATCCTAGCCGAGGCAGGAGGATGTTAAATTCGAGGCCAGAGGCAACCTGTGCAATTTAGTGAGACTTTCACTCAAAAAAAATAAAAAATGGGTTGGGGGGTGCAGCTTAGCAGTAGAACACTTGCAAAGTATGTGTGAGGCCCTAGGTTCAACCCTCTAGTACCCCCTCAAAAAAAAGGAATGAAAAATTGGGGAGTAGAAACAGGAGGATCATGAGTTCCACGCCACCCATGGCTACACAGTGAGACTTCATCTCAAAAAAAAAAAAAAAAAAAAAGCAAAAAACCAAAAAGTAGAGAATAAAGAATTGATATACACAACATGAATGAACCCTAAAAATATTATGCTAAGTGAAAGAAGCTAGTCACAAGGTACCATATACTGAATGATTCGATTAATATGAAATATGTGGAATAGAGAAACCAACAGAGATCCAAGATGGACTAGAGACTGGCTATGATTTGGGAGGCCATGGGAGAATTAATGGTGACAGGTAAGGAGGATGAGGCTTGGTTTTGAAGTAATGAAAATATTCTAATATTGGCTGAGGTACCAGTGACTATGGCACAGCTCTGAGCATATGGAAGCCACTTTCAGTGAGTAAGCGCACAGGATGCGAGTTCCCTTCCCCTCCCCCCCACCCCCCACCTTTCTGAGGCACAGTCACGCTGTATAGCGAGAGCTTGAATTCCCTATGTGGCCCAGCCTGGCCTTGAACTTGCCACCCTCCTGCCTCCACCTCCAAACTGCTGGATTACGGGCATGAGCCACCATGCTTGGCTCCAAAGCTGTTTTTTTAAAAAAGATAAAGACTGACTAGGGAGCAATCCGGCAATAAACATCAAAAATCTTTAC
The DNA here is from genome assembly GCA_007922755.1 of Pedetes capensis. Lineage (NCBI taxonomy): Eukaryota > Metazoa > Chordata > Mammalia > Rodentia > Pedetidae > Pedetes > Pedetes capensis. Next base: position 543,160 of record VMDO01000035.1, read on the forward strand.
AGAGAGAGAAGGAGACGAGGAGAGGAGAGGAGAGGAGAGGAGAGGAGAGGAGAGGAGAGGAGAGGAGAGACGAGCAGGGAATGAATGAACGTATACTACACACCACCAGGATAAACATGACAGCATTTCTGATTAGTTTCTCAAGAAAGTCCCAGAGCAAACAAAATTGAGGGACTGGTTTCAGATGAGTAAGTATCAGAGAGAGAAGCCTCAAAGAGTAGTTAGGACGGGCCTTACAGGCCCCAAGTGCAAAGTGGAGAATTTCAAGTTCAATCAGTTGGTCTACACTTCCAGAGTTCATGACGGGGTTTACCAGAATCAAGTAGAAAGCTGGTGAAAGACAAATTCCAAGGTCTCACCCTGAAGATTCTGATGCAATCAATTGCAGCGGTGAAGAAAGCACAGAAATCTTTATCAACCTTCTGGGTGATCCTAGTGCCAGCTAGATCTGGCAAGCACTTGCCCAACAGGAAAAGAAAAATACCATGTCATCACGGCAGAGACATGGCATGCTGCAAAATCATTCTAGAACTAATAGGAGGGATTGATGACAATGAGGCCAAGACATGCCTTGGTAAGAGCAGGACCAGGATTAGAGCTCTGAATTCTTATACCAACCTAACGACGTTAGCAAATATTCAAATAGCCAAAGCCACCTTCTAAACAAAAACCTACCAAGAACCAGCATACCTTCCTTCAAAATATGCAACTCACCAGCTTCCCTAACATATTTACATGGTATTTATGTCTCAAAATCCTCCACCAGCTGGGGTAGGGGCAACCGGATTGCTCCCTGGGGAATTTACTTTCCAGCTCCCCTCCACTATCCAGTAACAGGTAAATCTATACCATACCTATCAGGGTACCTGCGATGAACTTTGAATGTAAAAATGAATTTAATGGAGGTCACTTGAAGTGACCTCCAGCACTTGGGAAGTGGAGGCTGGAGGATCACAAGTTCAAGGCCTGGGCTAGATATCAAGTTCAAGGCCAGCCTGATCTATATAGTGGGACCCTATCTCAAAATAAATAAATAAATAAAAATAAAACAACAAAACAACCTCTTGTCTGGAGCCGGGAGGTAGCGCTGCCAGAGCACTTGCCTAGCATGCTTGAGACCTTGAGTTTGAGCCCCAGCACAGCAAAAAAAAAAAAAAAAAAAAAAAAAAAAATGAAACAATTCTATATTGGGGTGAGGACATAGCTCAGTGGTGCAGCATGTACTCTGCATAAACAAGGCCGTGTGTTCAATCCCCAGTCTTATAAAAACAAAACAAAACAAAAAAATACTTTATCTTGCTGTTGTTAGGTGCCATCGAGTCTCACTGGACTCAGAGCAATCCCCCTAGGGTTTTCAGTGGCTGATTCTTTTGGGATTGCCACACCCTTCTCCCATTTCTCTCTTACTGGTATGTAATTAAGAGCTATAGTCACCAAATTTCAATCTCCTCCATCTTTTTAAGAAATGTCCTGGCTGGTAGAAGACAATCTGAATACGAGTCAAGAGACTGCTGACCTACTATAGTAATTTTATTAAAGTGCTTTCTCAGTATGGAGTATTGGGAAAATAATGAATTTGAAAGCAAGCAAGATTTTCATTATCTTGACAAATAATACCACTTTGCTGGGCCGGGTGGTGCATGCCTGAAATCTCAGCTACTTGGAGGCTGGGATAGGAGGATCACAGGTGCAAGGCCAGAGGCAGCTTGTGCAACAAAGTGAGACCATGTCTCAAAAGTAAAAAAAAAAAAAAAAAAAAAAGGCTAGGGGTGCAGTTCATGGTAGAGCACTCACCTATCATGCACAAATTCCTGGGTTCAACCTCTAATACTGACAAAAAAAGCCTGTATTGGGGGATAAATATTTTTCAACAAGCATAAGTTTTCTCTTACCTGATGTATTTCACAGAAAATGTCTCAATTTCAAACTGACAGAATTTCAGAACTATATGATTAGCATTTTTTCCCAAATGGAGAGACAAAACAGAGACATTCAGGTTTAGAAATTTCAGCCATAACTGTTTTTTACAATCGATTAACTGGATCGTTTCATTCAGGTGTACAGACTGGATTCATTTGCAAATACACGGAAGGAGTTAAATGAGATCACAAAATTAGAATCCCTTGACTGATGCAGCTCTTTATTTTAAAATTCAGCATAATCACAGCCCATCTGATTCAAAATGCATACTGTGGAAGTTCAAAGTTACTTAAGTAAACAACTAGTGGAATAGTAATAATTATAGCTGCTGTCACTTACTAAGCACCTATCCAGCACCAGATGCCCTTTAAATACAGCTTTCAAAAAAAATCCTCACCACAACCAAAAATGGTTAATTGTCCAAGGTCATAGCACTAAGCAGAATTTAATTCCCAATCCCTGTTTCCACAGAGCTTGGACCATTTTTCCCCTAGGCAGCAACAGCTTTCCTCCTAGGCAAAGCTGCCAGGACCACAGAAGGTCTGGACCTGCTGCTGTCTCCCTGGTCTCCCATCAGATGATGCAATCAGGAGGCTAGACTTCACCTCAAGGGAAGGAGAAGAGATTGTAATTTACTCAACCCACAAAGAGCTCTAATTGAGCAAATGGCTCAATAGCCAAAGAGCTGAGTAACTACAAAGCTATAGCGAAGGGTTCCCATTGTGAACATTCAATAAGAATTTTTTAAAAACACGATATTTATCAAATGTCTATTCTCAATACAGAATTGTTTTAGGAACTGAAGAACACATTGGATGGAAGATTTTACTAAAATGTCCCTCAAGAAAAAATACAGAGGAGAGATGGAAAGTATAAATAACATTTACTCACCATTGTTTAAAAAAACCTATGTGCATAGGACTATGTGTACAGAACACTGCAGATATGAATTTAACCAATTCCTATCATGAAAATGGGCTGGGATTTAGCTCAGTTGGTAGAGCGCTGCACTGCAGTCTCTGAGGCCCCCGAGTTCAATTCCCAGCACCGCAAAAATGGGAGAAGGGCCTGGCAATTCACTCCCAAGGCAATCCTGAAACAGTCAGCCATTGAAAACCCTATGAGGGTCGCTATGAGTCGGACACCGACTCGATGGCACCTAACAAGAACAACAATCGTGAAAATAAACTGCTCCAATTTTTTTTCTGGTTCGTGTGTATGTATTTCTCTAGTAGTGGACATTAGGATAGATATATTTTTTACTTTCTTGATAATGCTGAGCTGTTGTTCTCCAAAGGAGTCATACTAATATATATTCCTACCAGCCGTATGAAAGCCCCTATTCTTCATCCTCAGGATTTGGTATTGCCTACTTTTAGGTGAACAGGGAAATGGCATTATGGTGGTAATTTACTTATTAGATATGTCGGTTTCTGTTTTTGTTTTTGTTTTCTTCAGTACTGAAGGGTTTGAACACAGGGTCCCCACCATGCTATGCAAGTCCTCTACTGCCAAACTACACCCCAGCCCCCTTTTATTTTGGGAGGTCTTGGTAAAATGTGTAGGCTGCCTCTGGCTTCGAACTTGCAACCCTCCTGCCTCAGCCTCCCAAGTTGCTGGGGTTATGGGCATGCACTGTGGTACCTGGCTTGGGGTTCTCCTTGTCTGAAGTACCCGAAAGGCATCTGCTAAGGTTGCAGTCTAAGGTGCTTGTCTGTGATCCCAGCACTCGGGAGGCTGAAGCGGGAGGACAGCGAGCTCAAGGCCAGCCTGGGCTGCATAGCAACGCCCTGTATCACACACACAAAAAAAGCTGCCTATCAGCGTATGCAGCAGCTTTCATAAGACTCCCTTCTCAGTACTACTGAGGTCATGAATATACTCTCCTATATGAACTTGTAAAAGCTTTGTTTTGCTTTTCATCTGCCATGCCTCCTGGGGCACAAATCAAGTGTTCAAAAATGTACAAGACAATTTCTGGATTCCATATGGTGGGTGGTTTTTTTGTTTTGTTTTGTTTTGAGAAAGGGTCTCCCTAACCCGGGCTGGCTGGCCTCAAACTTGGAATTGTCCTGCCCCAGCCTCCCAAATGCTAGGATTACAGTTGTGCGCCACCATGCCCAAACTTATGGTGTTCTATTGACTATCATCATGAATCTATCCAGTGCCAATATCACACTATCTTTAATTATTAGATCTCTGTCTCTGGCAGAAGTTTCCTAACTTCTTTCTTTTCCATGAGTGTTTTGCCTTATCTTGGGCCATGGTAAAAATTTTAGAATTACACAGCAGCTTGTCTAGTTTTTGAAAATTTGCTAGGATTACACCTAATCAATAAATCAGTTCCCAGAGGACTGACATCCTTACAATATTGACCTGCAGACCTTGAACCCCTGGGTTGAAAATTTTTGTAGGTTTCATTTAAAGTTGCCAGGGTGGTGGTGCACACCTCTAATACCAGCAACTTGGGAGGCAGAGGCAGGAGCATGACAAGTTGGAGGCCAGAGGCAGCCTGTGTAACTTAGCGAGACCCTATCTCAAGATAAAAAAAAAAAATGAAAAGGTGCTGGGCATGCACCTCAGTGGTAGAGCGCTTATAAAAGGATGTGTAAGGTCCTGGGTTAAACACCCCCAGTACTGCAAACAAAACAAAACAAAACAAAAACTTAAAGTCACTCGATAAAGTTTCAGATCTTTTTCTTCAAAACCTTACACATATTTTGTTAGATTAGAATATATCTGTCAGGCCGGAGATGTAGCTCATCAGTAAAGTGGATGCCTAGCAAGAGTGAGGCCCTGCATTTGTTCTCCAGCATCAGAAATATACATACATTCCTGCCACAATCTATTCCTGAAAGAGGTATTGTTTTTTCAATGGAGTATGAAAAGATTTTCTTTTTGTGCAGTGCTAGGGATTGAACCCAGGGCCTTGTGCATACTTTGCAAGCGCTCCACCACTGAGCAGCACCGCAGAACCTTTTTTATTTTTTAAAATTGAGAGAAGAACAAAACAAACAATAACAAATACTAGTGAGGATGTGGTGGGAACGCAGGTTGGCGCAGCCACTTTGGGAATCAGGTAAGGCAGTTCCTCAAAACACTAAAAACAAAACTACTATATGACCTGACTATATTACTCCTGCGTATGTATATCTAAAGGAATACAGTCAATATAAGCACAGAAATACCTACCCCTCCATGTTTATTGTGACATTATTCATGATAACCAAGATACGGAATCAGCCTAGGTGTCTATCAATAGATGAGTGGATAAGAAAATTGTGGTATATTTACACCATGGAGTTTTATTCAGCCATAAAGAAGGACAAAATTATGGCATTTGCTGGAAAATGGAAGTAGAAATCATTTTAAACAAAATAAACCAGACCCAGAGAGATAAATATCATGTTTTTGCTCATATGCAGATGTTAGACTTCAGTATATATTCATTATGAAAACATGTGGGCTGGGATTTGGCTCAGTTGGTAGAGCGCTGCGCTGTAGTCTCTGAAGTCCGGAGTTCAATTCCCAGCACCACAAAAATGGGAGAAGGGCCTGGCAATCCACTCCCAAGGCAATCCCGAAACAGCCACTGAAAACCCCATGAGGGTCACTATGAGTCGGATACCGACTCAACGGCACCTAACAACAACAACAACATGAAAACATCTAGGTCCTGAAAGTAGAAGGGACCTATGTAGGGAAAGAACAGACGAAAGAATAGGGCAAGAGGGTGAGAAGAAAAGGTAAGGGGAAAAAGGAAAGGAAAAATATCACATATTTTGCCATTAAGGCAACATCGGCATGTATATACATAGATAAACACACAGAAAAGGCACTCAAGCAGAAGGGGACCACTGGAGGAGAGGGAGGGGATGGGAGTGCTGGACATGAGGAGGTAATTGGGGAGTGGAACTTGAGCAATGTACAATGGAATGCATGTATGGAAATGTCAAAATGAGACCCATGAAGTTGTATACTAAAAATTAATAATAAAGTAATATTACTCTAGGAAAAACGTTTGAGACAAGGCCTCACTGAGGTGCACAGGCTGCCTGGCCTCAGACTTGTGATCCTCCTGTCTTAGCCTCTCAGGTAGCTGGGGTTACAGGAATGTGCCACAGTGCCTGGCTAAAAGGAGTTTTGTTTTTTTTTTTTTTGTTTTTTTTTTTGGTTAAGTATCTCCCAAAGGCCCACGTGGTAAAGGCTTGGTTCCCAGCTTAGCACTATTAGGAGGTGGTGTCTGATGGGAGGTCTTCATGTCAGAGGTGAACCTTTGAGGGGGATTGGCGGACCCCAGTCTCTCCCTCTTTTTCACTTCCCAGCCATAAGATAAGTGGGTTTGCTCCGATAAAATGCTGCTGCCGTGATTTGCTGCCTTATTATGGGTCCAAATGCAATGAAGCCAACCAATCATGGACTGGAACCCTGGAACCTGCAAAACTGTGAGCCAAAACAAACCTTTTCTCTTTGTAAGTTGATTATCTCAGATATTTGTTATAGTGATGGAAAGCTAACAACTGGCTCTCACGCAAATCCAATCTGCAAGTGATTTTAATCCACATCTCATTTTTGTAGCCCGCTAAAACTGTTGAAAAGGTGATACTTAAAATCCAGGGGCTAGAGGTCTGGGGAGGTAGCTCAGTGGTAGAGCACTTGCATCACATGCCTGTGGTTCCATCCCCAGCACCACAAAAACAAAATCCAGAACAATGTTCAATTCATCAACTTCAAGAGAATACAGGAATTGATGAATAAATGGTGACAAGGACACTGAAACCTCATTAGCATAAGCAACAATGTCTGAAATTGAGAATCCAGAGCACTTGTTCCTATTGGCCAACTCCCCACTCTAGTCTAACTCACTAAAACTCTGTCTCCTTTTCCTCATTTGTAAAATTGAATGCTGTTCTGTCATTGTCACATGTTAAGAACTGAATGTAAATAGGTGGTTTGGAAAGGACACTTGAAAAGTCAAACTGAAAGCAATAACTAGTCAAAGGGATTGTAGCTATTCACCTATCAGAAGAACATTGTATTAAGGTTGCCCGTTATCATGGTTTGTGTAAGAATGAAACTAATCCCCAATAAATTGCCTTCAGGATCCTCAAGGAATGCCAAAAACATGGTAGGGTTTGCTTTAAAATATAAGAATTTTTGGTTTTGCCATGTGATGTCTTCTCCATGTTATGATGGAGGAAGAAGACCCTTGCCAGATGCTAACAGCTTGCTCTTCCTATTCCTGGCATCCAGAACCAGGAGTCAGGCTGGTGTTTAGCTCAGTTGGTAGAATGCTGCACTGTGCTCTCTGAGACCCTGAGTTTGATCTCTAGCACCACAGAAACGGAGAAGGACCTGACAGCCCACTCCCAAAACAATCTGGAAACAATCAGTGATTGAAAACCCTATGGATATAGTGCCAGGCATGGAACAGTGTTGGGGAGTGTTTCATTCTGTTGTACAGAGGGTTGCTATGAGTCAGCACCAAACAACAGGTCCATGAGCTAAATAAACTTTTTTTTTTTTTCCAGTGCTGGGGATTAAACCCAGGACATCATACGTGCTAGACAAGAACTCTACCACTGAACCATATCCCTAGCCAACTTCTATTCTTTATAAGTTAAAAAACAAAACAAATAAACAAACAAAAATAACACAGAAGACAAAGAACCTTGTGGGGGATAAAAACAAAAAAAACTTCAGAAAGCATTTTGAATGTCTTCTTAATTATATTTACTCCTTTATTCCCCATAGTACTTTAGAATCCTCTAAATAAAAGGTACTCTTTTAAGCTGTAGGCTATATGAGGAGGTTAAAAAAAATCTGTAGCTTCTAAGAATTTACAATTGCATAGGAAGAAAGAAAAAAGCATAAATAATTGCAATGCAATATAATACAAAATTAAGCACTCCCTGTTACTATTATTACAAAGCAGTACAAAAATCCTGTAGGACCTTTTGAAACAAAAAGGATCACTCTCAAATAAGATGGTCAATAAGACCCCAATGCGGGATGGGTGGTTTCTGCTTGCTCTAACACAAGACTGGGCAAACTGTAGCCCGTGGGGAGTCCAACACTGGTTTTGGTACAGTCTGTAAGCAAAGAATGATTTTTATATTTTAAAATCATTGAAAAATCTCAAAAGAATAATATTTCATGACACATGAAATATGAGTTCAAATTTCAGGGTCCAACATAAAGTTGTATTGGTTCACAGCCATATGTTCTAGAGCAGAGTATTTTTGATAAATATCTTATCACTCACAAGGCCCAAAATATTTATTATTCAGTACTTTACAAAAAAGCTTAGCAATCTGGGAGCCTTGGCAAGTGCTACTTGCAAGACTGACGCAGAAGGGTCACTTAGCCCAGGAAGTCAAGGCCACCTGGGCAACAAAGCCGATACCCATCTCTGAAGAGGGGTGGGGAGCCTAGCAGCTGTTGATGCTGTTGATGGGCAGAATGCAGAGAGGGAGAGGATGGAAGAGAAAACCAAAGAGTTCACTGAGTAATGAAGGAGTAAGAACATGAAAGGGCTTGTACAAGGCCTGGGGTTTGATGTCCAGCACCACAAAGAAAGGAAAGGAAAGGAAGGGAAAGGAAAAAGAGAAAGAAAGAGGGAAAGAGAAAGAAAATATGAAGAGAAAATCCAAAATATCTAAGGGACAGTGGGAAGACCAGTTTGGCTGAACAGAAAGGGAGGTCCAAAGCAGTTGAACATTTATGGAATCAGTACTGTGTATTCTGTTATTGAGCCATTTATACTAAGTATTGTGGTGAGTGATTTACAAGCATCCTCATAGGGAATCTATGAGGTTGGTACGATTATTAACCTATTAATAATTACAGACTTAGCTAAATTATTTGATAAGGAAATTAACACTTACCAGATGTAATTTGCCCAGGATTACAGAAAGCAAATAGAGCAGAACAATGAATCTAGGTTGCTTTGCCCCCAGACCCTATGCTGTTTCTACCACATAGGGTAGAAAAGGGTGGTTAGGGGTAAATTTCCAACATTTTCAAATCTAAGAGTTTGTGGGTGAGGATTTACCAACTGTGTTTAAGAGGACATTTGTCCCAGGAGCGGATCCAAGGTGTCCCACAAACTATTGTGGCCTTTTTGTAAATCACAGGAGAAATAAATGTGAGCTTGATTTTCTCAATTTCAAATCTGTCCTAGAGTTATTTCTTAAACCTTTGACAAATGGTAAGTTATAAGAGTCAATGGGGAGCCAGGCACAATGGCACACACCTATAATCCCAGCACTCAGGAGGCTGAAACAGGAGGATTCAAGGCGAGCCAGGGCTACATACTGAGTTCCAGGCCAGTCTCAGCTACATAGCAAGAAAAAAGAAAAAAGAAAAAGAAAAAGAAAAAAAGAAAGAAAGAAAGAAAGAAAAGAAAAGAAAAGAAAAGAAAAGAAAAAGAAAAAAAGAAAATGAATGGGGGCTGGAGGTATAGCTCAGTGGTACAGCCTATGCTTAGCATTTTCCAAGGCCCTGGGTTCAAACCCAAACAGAAAGAAAAGAAAAGAAAAGGGAGAGAAGGAGGGAAGGAAGGAGCCAGGCACCTTGGTACACACCTGTAATCCCAGCTACTGGGGAGGCTGAGGCAGGAGGATAGCACATTTGATGACAGGGGCAACCTGTGCAATTCATCAAGACCCTGTTTCAACATGAAAACAAACAAAACAAAACAAAAACCACAGCTAGAGGTGCAGCTCAGTGGTGGAGGCCCTTGTTTCAAACCCCAGAATTGCAAAAACAAAAACAGAAACAAAAAACAAAAAAACAAACAAAATCAGTGAATAAGTAGCAGAGCATGTTTGGAGAGCTGATTATACTTAGCTCAACTTTGTAGAGTAGATGATATACTTGTGTCTTTTTTTTTTTTTTTTTTTTTTTTGCGGTACTGGGGTTTGAACCCAGGGCCTTGCGCTTGCATGCTTTGCAAGTGCTGGACCACTGAACTGCACCCCCAACCCCCCTTTTTTTTTTACTTTTTGAGACAGGGTCTCGCTAAGTTACACAGACTGCCTCTAGTCTAGAAATTGCGATCCCCCTGCCTCCGCCTCCTAAACCGCTGGGATTACAGGCATGTGCCACCGTGCCCTCATTTTATTATTTTAAGTTCAAATTATTAATTGAATATATTAATTCAATAATAGTTAATAATCTGGAAGTGGTTCTGAGATTAAGACATTTTTCAAAAGAATAACTGTGGGTTTGTGAGAGTTGTCATAGCACTAGAAAAATCAAGCACAGCTATAAATTATCAGTATCTATTACCTTAAACTATAGGAATTGAAAGATAACAAGTAATTAGGTCTTATTGCTACCTGGGAACACCCTATCCCTAACAGGCTAAGGCTGAGGTGTTCAATGGAAATACGGGAGCCACATAATTTTAAATGTTCCAGGAACTACACTGTTTAAAAACAAGAAACAGGTGAAATTAGTTGTGATGATATATTTTAACTGCTTATCCAACATAGTACTTTAACATGTAATCAATATTTTGTTGTTGTTGTTGTTAGGTGCCGTCAAGTCGGTATCCGACTCATAGCGACCCTCATAGGGTTTTCAATGGCTGTTTCGGGATTGCCTTGGGAGTGGGTTGCCACGTCCTTCTCCCATTTTTGCGGTGCTGGGAATTGAACTCGGGACCTCAGAGACTGCAAAGCAGCGCTCTACCAACTGAGCTAAATCCTAGCCAATCAATATTTTAGATATTGACATATTTTATCTTCTCATACTAAATCTTAGACTCTGGTGCATGTGTGTATATATGTATGTGTGTATACATCTATACATATGTATGCATATATGTGTGCATATGTATGTGTGTATACATATTTCACCCATACAACACTAGCCATATTTCACATGCTCAATAGCCACAGGCAGCTACTAGCTACAACAGTGAAGATTTAAGGAATCACAGTGGGATGTATGGATTGCATCATCAGAATCAGACCATGAAATTGAAGAACACACAAAAACAAGGGAGGATTTAGCTCCAGTATTCTAATGTTTGAAGTAAATGAGAGTTCAACTAAAAAATGAATAACCAACAGTAACAGACTTTTAGCAGATGGTAACCTTTTGGCAATCCTTATGTTAAGTCCTATGTCGTACAGGTTTTGTAACAAATGTTTTCAGCATATTTTAACTAGTTTTGTTATGATTCTAATTTGGGATTATCCCCAGCTTCCTTCTTCCCTCTCCATTTACACACACACACACACACACACACACACACACACACACACACACACACACACACGATTTCCCAAACGGTTTCAAAGTTATCCCAAAAGAACCTACTTCCAGGTGTTTTCTACAACCTGAATAAATTTTAAATCTACACAGGTATGAGTGATGGGAAGACACCAAAGGATTTGGGAAAGGGAATAGAAGAAATGTTTTAGAACTAATAGTGAGGCACAATGCCACAGGAGGTGTAGGAGACAGACTGGAGCTGCATTAGTTCAGAATGTTCTTGAACCTGGGCTTTTTGATTGAGAAATTTGACAGGACAGAGGCCAGATAGCCTTCAGTCCTTTAAGCAGTGACTCAACTAAATCATGTAAACAGTTTAATACTACAGAAAGGAAAAGGAAAGCATCTTCACTATGCACCAAATTAACAAAAGTCAAGAAAAGCTTTCCATTCACCGTCCTGCCTGCACCCCACCCCGCAGGAGAATCCCAGCAGGACTATGCCAAAAAGATCCTTTTTCCCTTCTTTCTAATTTGTGTGTATCTGTGCGTGAGCGTGGAGGATTGAACAGAGTCCTGTACATTCAAGTCACGCACTCTACACTCAGCAACTAACCAAATTTTCCTTTGTTAATCTATTAAGCTGAAATAATAAAATGTGCTTGTGAAAAACAAATTGCTGGACTGGGTGTATGTACACTGGAGCAGAGGTGGGAGAAGACTATGTAGCTAGTGGCAATAGGTCAAAGTACATCAACATTCAAGTTTAAAACAAACTCTGCCACAGCAAGATGCTTAAGAGCTTGTTTTCTAACCAATTCTTACCAAATGAAATTATGCAGTTACCATTTGTTTACCAGTGCTTAAAATGTAAACTCACTGAGGAAATGAAAATTACAGCTCAGTAGTTCTCAGCTGTTTGATCAATTCCTCTTGTTATCCAGAAACCATCTCTGTCAATTAGGTTATGCTTTTAAAAAGTAAAATGAATTCTTTTAGTTCAAAGGACTTCATGAGGCGCCCTTCAAATCATGGGAGAAACTACTGAAAAGGTGGCAAATCATCAGTGAAGTCTTTAGGCACCCATCTACATTAAAACAAAACAGATCCGCAACCCGCCCAAGGTGCCAAGTTTGCAAAGATATTTTATGCACGCACAGATTGGAAACAAACTAAAGATTATCTCTGGCAATTATATTTAGGGTTGTGGGGGTGGTTTGGATTTGTTCTACTTTTTATGCTGTTTCTATATTTTCTGTTTTCTACAATGAACATCCATTATTAAAACTAGAAGAAAAAAATAAACTTAGGCAAGTAAACACTGAGGCAGTGCCAATTTGGCATGACACTGGATTGCCATGCGATAATATCTAGGTAAAAAGCATTCAGGGCCCTTGAAGACAGGGAGCTTGCCTTATCTCGTACACACACTCACCTACATTCAGGTTTCCAATATACAGTGGGCACACTGCTATGTGGTGGAACATGGTAGGGAACAGAAGAAAAAGTAAAAACAGCTTCTTTGGAAAAACAGCAATGTAGCACCCGTGGGAAATTAGTAACAGTATAGCTCACAGAACTAATGAGTAAGAGTCACAAGGTGAAAAAAATGCCTTGATCCAAAATAGAAAATGTAAATCTACGGGTCCTGCTGAATGGTTCACTCTGGTTTTGTTTCACGTCAATTTCACTTCAATTTATTTGTAGCAGGTAAACCTAGTAAAGTGACTAAGTACACCAGTGAATTAAACACTGTACAATGCCTTGCCCTCCCCCCCTCCCCTTCGGCCCAATCAATTTTAATCTTGCTTTCTCGATTCTAAAGCAATACATATGTCTGTTCATCAATCCACAGGCTATTGTGGTGCTGGTGGTGGAGTGGACAGGAATACAAAAGAATATACTGTAATACCCTATACCTTCCTGCCTTGAAAGAGTTTATAGCAGTGGTGGAGTGGTAACAGGTCATAAAGAGGCCACAAAACAGTCTTGGGCAATGTTTTTAATGAGACTACTAATGAGTTTAAAGAGGAGACCCTTGGAGGTGATGAGCAAGCAAGATTTTTAACAGGTGAAAGAAGGACCAGGGCACAGGACTCAGCTGGGTTGGTCTCAACACACGTTTAATCTTTGATGACAGCACAAAGCTACCTTTCCTCTTGCTTAAGTGTACACACACAGCGATTGAAAATGGGTTGGAATCCAACTAATCTACACAGCAAGGCTAAAAGAACAGGCAGCCAAAATTCAACAGGGCTGGAGAGCAGCCGGTGACCATTGCATTTGACTTCGTAGAGCACCCAATACCTAGCTACAGACTTTATTAAAATAAAGGACTCAGTAAAAGCTGACACTGCACTGCAGAACTATACACCATCAACCCAATCTCAAGAGTCCACTGTCCTCCCAGACTTCGCACGGCACCCCGGGCGCAGGTTAGCAGGGCCGAGGCCGCGCGCAGGACCTCCGCCGGGACACTGTTTACCGCCAGACCCACCGCGGCCGGCCCCGCACCCATGCAGGCGGGGCCTCGCCGTCCCGGCGACGCCAATTTACAAATGCGAGCTGGGGAACCAGCTACCCAAGGCAAGGTGGGCGGCCTCGCCAGACAAAGCTGGGCGTCCGGTCCGAGCGCCCCGGGCCCCGCGCGCCCGCCCCGAGGCCCCGCGCAAGCCCGCGGCGCCCGGCCTGCGGAGAGCGGCCCGCGGCACCCCGCGCACCCCGCGCGCCCGCCCAACCGCTGCCGCCGCCCGGGTGCGCGGGCCGCCCAACCGCCGTCCCGGCCCAACCAACGCGGGCAGGGGAGGAGAGGTGCGCGCGGCCGGCGGAGCGGGCGAGCCGCTCGCGGAAGGGGTCGCAGGGGGAAGGCTGCGCGCGGGGCAGACAGGGGCGCGGAGGCGCCGGAGCCATCGCGGAGCGCAGGGCCCGGAGGGCCGCCGGGAGGGGGCTCTACCCCTTTCCCCGTGGAAGGCGCGGATGGTTTGACCCCCCACCCCGAGCGAGGTGCCTCGTCCCAGCCCCGGCTGGACTGTACCATCGGGCGGTGCCGCCGGGATTTTCCCCCCCCCCCCAACCACCACCATCCATTTCCACCCCCCCACCCGGGTCCGCGGTCGGTTGGCCCCGGCCGGGCTCTGAGACGCGGAAAGAGCTGGGCGCCATTTTGGGTGGGACTAAGCAAAGACGAAACACCCTCCCAGTCGATGGGGTACCCTGGACCCTGGCTTATCCGGTTCCCTTAATCCTTTAGGTACTTACACGACGTTGGGTGAGGGGAGCTGGGAGATCAGCGGGTCCCCGATCTTCTCTCCCTAGGGGTGATGGAAATCAAACCCCCCCCGCCGCCTCCAGGTGGTTCTTCCCGCCGCAGAGTGGGAGCAGTATAAAAGGCGGGGTCTTATTAGCATAATCTGCCTGGCAACCTGATCTCGACGTTCTGTGATTGGTTGAACTCTGTAAACCCCATGCCGTGCCTAGAGACGAGGAACGCTGGGCCGAACTGACAGGCCCAGATTTAAGAGTCATGACGACGATCCTGAGACGCTAATTTCAGTCGGCAGAGAAACCAAGTGGAGATTCACCGGATGGCCCAATGACTGAAGGCCTCTTTATTTCGTGCTCTGCTGTTCGTGTAAAACCCAATCAAAGAGCGGGTCTCAAGCGGCGCTCGCCTGCGTTTGTACTCTAAGCCAATCAGAAAGCCTGACTCTTCGCATTCGGGGCCAAGCCCCCTCGGAAGGCCCGGGCGCAGTAGAGGAGGGAAAACGTGGTGGTGCCTGGGTGTGCACGGTGGGGGACCCCGCGCAGGTGTCCCAGCCCATCTCCCAGCACGCCCGAGGGGTTTAGGGTGCCGGGAATGGCATCCAGGGTGTGGCGGGGCAGGCCTCCGCCTGGAGGCCTTGTGCCCCAGCACGGAGTCGCGTCCCAGGCGGCGCGGGCCGAAAGCCGGACACTGGCTGGACATGGTGGACGCCCCTTCCCCAAGAAGGTCTCCAGGGTTCCAGCTAGCGCCCCGCAGCCCAGACGCATCCCACCCACCTTTCTGACCCACGGAACCCAGTTTGATGGGCCTCTGTCGACCCCTAGAGCGCCTTTACTGCATATCTCCTTTCCCCTTTGGGAAATGAAAGGTTTTTTGAGAACCATTCTTACTAGGTGCGGTTGAGTAGGTGTCCGAGTCATGACTCGGACTATAATAGAAGCACTATTGTCAGTGCTTCTCTATCATTCATACAGTTTTCAATGGCTGATTGCTTTTTGGGAGTGGGCTGCCAGGTCCTTCTCCCAAGCCTGCGGCACCTGGTGTTCCCAGGTGGTCTTCCATCCAAGGACTAACCAGGCCAACCCTGCTTAGCTTCCAAGATCAGGGGGGATCGGATGGCAGGGTGCTATGGCTTCCGTCGTCAATGATGATAACACCTACAAAATGGCTAAACTATTAGCTAGCCAAGGGGGAAAAAAAGGAGAAAGTACTCTAAGTAGAAACTGAGAATACAAATATTCTGTTTACTGTTTTATTTGTTTAAATAACTGAAAACAAAAGAAGAGAGCATTCTGTTTTCAAAAATTCAAAAACAGATGACTACCTTGTAAGCCATTTAATGTACAGGCCATATCTTGTTCTTCCATAAACCCCTTTGTGGACAGCACTGGACTTGAAATAAAGGCTATCAGTAACAAGACTTGCTGAATTTAATGGAAAAGAAAATATAAGGCCAGTGTGGCGGCTCACACCTGTAATCCCAAGAACTCAGGAGGCTCAGGCAGGAGGCGGCCATTGTCAGCCTGTATGACTTAGACAGACTCTGTCTCAAAATTAAAAAAATTAAAAATGGGCTGTGGGTACTGCCCAGTGTTAGAGCACTTGCAAAGTATGAGTGAGGCTCTGGGTTCAACCTTCAGAACCACAAGAAAAAAAGAAAGAAAAAATAGTAAAAGAGATCTGATGAAGCAGACCCAAACACTGATAGTAAGAAACGCTGTTCCCTCTTCTCTGGGTATACGGACATGGAAGTCGTTTGCTTTAGGAAGGATTATATGGTCTAAAAAAAAGTCACTAAGATTGTCCTTTTTAATGTCATAGAAGACAAACAATGCCAGATGTTGAGTGGGTGCTTCTGTGACCTCAGAAAAGCTGCCATGCCCTGGACCCTTCGGCCTCTAGTGAGGATTCCTCCTTTTCAGATTTAACCTTATTACTTCATCTCTGATGGATTGGGAGTCTCAGAGGTCGGCCGATCAGAAATGACACAAGAAAAGAGAATTCGCCATAAGAAATGAGGCTTCTGGACTAGAAGCCCAAGTTACCCTCATGGACTTAGAGACATGTTCTAAACCTTTGAAGCGCGCAAATATTACTAGTGGGCACCATCCCACGGGTTTTCTTTTTTCGTTCAGATGGTCTGGAGTGAATCTCAGGAATCTGATGTTTATATGGATTTTTTGTGTGTGTGGT
Source organism: Pedetes capensis (assembly GCA_007922755.1). NCBI lineage: Eukaryota > Metazoa > Chordata > Mammalia > Rodentia > Pedetidae > Pedetes > Pedetes capensis. The sequence continues at coordinate 559,759 of VMDO01000035.1, forward strand.
ATTGGGGGCATTGAACCCAGGGCCTCGCTGTTGCATGCTTTGCAAGTGCTGTACCACTGAGCTGCACCCCCAGCCCATGTTTTTACTTTTTATTTTGAGATAGGGTCTCGCTAAATTACACAGACTGCCTCTGGTCTGGAAATTGCGATCCTCCTGCCTCTACCTCCCAAATCACTGGGATTACAGGCATGAGCCTGGCTGGATTATTTTTTTTTTTAATTTGCATTTTGTAAAATTTACGGTTCATGAAGTATTCATCGAATATTACTAGGTACCAGTCACTGTCCTAAACAATGGGGATAGAAGAGGGAACGACAAAAAGTCCCTGCCCTCGTGGAGCTTCCATTCTAGAGGAAATAAGAGAAGAAATTTCATAAATAATTCCAGGTGCTAAGTGCTATGAGGAAAGTAAAGCAGGAAAATGCAAAGGAGAGGGAGTGCTGACCATTTCAATACTGTGCCAAAGATGTCCTTGCCTAGGTACTAATGTGAGCTGAGACTTGAATGACAGGAAAAATAAATAAAAGCCAGCCATGTTCCCCCATGTTAAGATCTTGAACAATATTCCAGTCTGCAAAAATAGCAAATGTAAAGTCCACAAGGTTAAATTTTAAAAATTAGCATGGTATGCACATGTCCATTCATTCTTTCATTGCAAAAGGATTCACTGGGTGCTTACTATATGCCTGGCACTAGAGTAGGTGATTTGGGATTCATCAACTAACCCTCTAGACAAAAGGAAAAAACACAAAAGTCTGTGACTTTCTGAAGCTTTCACTCTAACACAGGAGAATGTAAAGGGCCAGAGGTGCTAGAACATGGGGCAGAGGGCAACACAGGACAACGTGGGGAAATAGACTGGGGAGAGATCATACAGGGCTCTGAAGGCTGTGGTACTGGAGTTGTTGTAAGTGCATTAGGAGTAACGGAATGAAGCTTTTTTTTTTCCTTCTAAGATAACTCTGATTGCTCTAGGGTGCTTATATTGTTGGGGACTGGGGCAAGACACAAGGATGTCCCAATATACTTTAAGCAAGAAATGATGATGATCTTGACCAAAACAGGAATTTAATGAGAACGGGAAAAGGCGTATGAACACTGCATATATTTGGAGGTGAAGCAACAGAATTTGCAATGGATGACATGCAGGACAAGATGGTGGTTGCTGGTAATGACAAGAATGATCAAGAATGACTTACAAATTTGAGCCTTGAGTGACAAGTAAATGCTGATACCTTAACTGACTGGGAAAAGCAGGAGAGAAATGGTTAGCAAATTAAGACTTCTATTAAAGTTGTTGGGAAGCTTGAAGTATCTTTTCAGAATCCAAGGAAACACCTATAAAGGCAGCTGAGATTTAGGGGAGAGATCAGGGCTAGAAATACAATTTTAGGATTCACCAGATTTTATAGCTATGAGTCAGATACTGACTCGATGGCACCTAACAACAACAACAACAACAATAAATTCCCAGATTCCCCCAAAGTCACTGGGGAAAAAGGTAAAATACATCATTACTGAGAAAAGCAAAAGGAGTGCATAGGATTAGGGCTGGGAATGTAGTTCAGTAGTAGAGCACTTGCCTACATACATAGCATTAGATGAGGTCTAATTACATATGGCCACCTAGTGAAGATTAGAAGAAGGATAGAGTGTATATAGGGAAGACAAGAGTATCTAGGACTAAGCACTTGGGAGCTGCTATTTAGAGGACAGCAGCCACCAAGAGTCTGAGAAGAGCCAGTTCAGTGCTTTGTGTCTATCATCCCAGCTAGGTGGACACTTGAGGATTATCACTTGAGCCCCAGGATTTGAGACCAGCCTGGTCAACATAGTGAAACCCTATCTCAAAAATTAAAAAAAAAAAATTTAAAAAGAGGCTGAACAAGCCAATAAAACAAGAGAACTAGGAGAGGATGGTATTGGAGCAGCCAAGAGATGAACATCTTTCAAGGAAGATACAGTTGCCAGCTGCAGCAAATGTTGCTGAGAGGTAAAGAGGAAGACAGGGTACCTGTGGATCTTGAGGGATGGACGTAAAGTAGCTGATCACTTTGATAAAAGTAGCCTCAAAGGAGAGGTAAGACAACAGGAGTTGCCTGAAGAAAGTATAGGAAGGGTGAGTGACATCTGTCTCTAACACTTTAGCAGACACATTACCAAGACATCAAATGATATAGTTGGGCATAGTGGCACATCGCTGTAATCCCAGGAGGCAGAGGCAGGAGAATGGTAAGTTCAAGGCCAACCCGGGCTACATAGCGAGACTGTCTCTAAGTAAATATTAAAAAAATAAAAATAAAAAGTAAATATGCTGTGCATGCTATTTATAAAAGACTTTTTAAAAATGTATCACAACGCTAGCACTGGAGTGCCTGCCTAGCATGTGAAACACCCTGGGGATCCCCCACATTAAAAAAACAAACAAACAAAACACCAAAGTCACTGGGGAAGAAGAGCGAGCACATCATTACAGAGAAAAGCAAAAGGAGGGCTGAAGAAAAATCACTGGCACAACAATAATAAATATTTTCAAGCAAGAGTTATCAATGGATGCTAAAACTCATGTATGAAAATTTGATACTTCCATACCCATGTGGTTGGTTCAAAGTTTCTCCACAAAGGATACTTTTTTTTTTCTCCCCCCAGTGCTGAGAATGGAATCAGGAGCCTCTTACATGCTAGGCAAGTGCTGTGCCACTAAACTATGCTCCCTTTCCCCTGAAAGATACTTAGTTACAAAGGGAAAAATAATAACTTCATAGTAGGGAAATTTGGCATGTATCATCCAACCTAGCAATCAAAGTTAATGTTCTCACTGCCTGGCTTGTAGTCCCAGCTACTCAAGTGGCTGAGGCAGGAAGATCACTTGAGCCCAGGAGTTCAGGACCAGCCTAGGCAACATAGCAAGACTTCTGAGTTAACATGTTCAGGAAGGGACCAGAGCTATCTTACGCGTCCACATATGATCCTCTGAGAACAGTAACAACTTCACTTCTGTGATAAGCAAAATTGTCCCAAAATTGAGGGATATTCTACAAAATAACTGGCTGTCCTATCCTTAAAAATATTAGTGGATCCTTTTGTGGCCCATCAGCTTGATGGTTGGGTTTTTATCCGATTGTATAAGGTGTTCCTCCCTCAAGCAGAATTATGAGGTGGGCACATTACCCATTTGATGTGAATTTTTAAGAATATTAATGTCATAAAAGACAAAACCTAAGGAGACTAAAAAGGCATAAGTAAATTTGATATATTAGACCGGGAAAAAACTACCCCCCCACACACATGAGGGTTGAACCCAGGGCCTCTCACATTAAGTACTCTACCACTGGGTTGCACCCCCAGGCTGTTTTTAATTTTTTTTATTATCTTGAGACAAGGTTTCACTAAATTACACAAGTGGCCTCTGGCCTCAAATCTCCTGTGATCCTTCTGCCTCTGCCTCCTGAGTTTCTAGGGTTACAGGCGTGTCACCACATCTGGCACCAGGAAAATGCTGCTGCTGCTGCCGCTGCTGCTGCTGCTGCTGCTGCTGCTGCTGCTGCCGCTGCTGCTGCTGCTGCTTCTTTACATATATGAAAGATGTTGATGGGACAATTGGTCACACTGGCATAACATTTGTAAATAAGGGGATAATACCATGTAACTTAATTTTCTGATTTTGATCATTATAGCGTGTTGTTGTTGTTGTTGTTAGGTGCCATCGAGTTGGTATCTGACTCATAGCGACACTACATACAACAGGCAAAACACTATTGACAGTGCTTCTCTGCTGTTCATAGGGTCTTCATTGATTTTTGGGAGTGGGTTGCCAGGTCCTTTTCCCAAGCTTACAGCACCTGGTATTCCCAGGCGGTCTCCCATCCAAGTACTAACCAGGCCGGACCCTGCTTAGCTTCCAAGATCTGACGGGATCGGATGCCACAAGGCTACAGCCATTATATTGTAGATATATGAAAAAATGCCCTTTGAGGAAGTATATCTTGAGTAATTTACACTCAAGCAATCCAGAAAAAGAAGGAATATACACATATATGTGCAGAGAGGGGGTATGCAAGTCAACCATGGTTAAAAAGTTAGTGTACAGAATCTGCATGATAGATAGATGGGAATTCTTATTTTGGGGGGTCGCAGATAAAACTCAGAGCTGCTTCCCCATGCTAAGCACACACTCTGCCACTAAGCTACACACTGAGACATATGTGAGAATTCTTGAACTATTTCTGCAATTTTCCTGGTAAGTTCAAAATAAAACAAGATACTACAACAAACAAACAAACAAGACACCAGAAAAGTCCAGGCATTGTGCTTCAGAGCTACACCATGAGGACCCAGCGAGAGCTGCACAAGTCTCAGATAGGGACTGACTGGGTGGCAGAGTAGGAACCAAGGAATTTGTTTCTGAGCCAGAGTCCTTTAGAGCTTCAAGCTTAGAAACAGGTGGTTCAGGAAGAAGCCAAAAGGTCCAGGTGTGGGCGGCCACGAAAGTAACTGGGTCTTTGACATTTGTGCTTGGTTTCATAGTGTTGCCTCTGTTGTTGTTGTTGTTAGGTGCTGTCAAGTCGATATCCGACTCATAGCAACCCTCATAGGGTTTTCAATGGCTGACTGTTTCGGGATTGCCTTGGGAGTGGATTGCCATGTCCTGCACCCATTTTTGCGGTGCTGGGAGTTGAACTCGGGACCTCAGAGACTGCAGAGCAGCGCTCTATCAACTGAGCTAAATCCCAGCCCAGTGTTGCCTCTACCGCCACCAAATTCATATCAGAAGTCTTTGACCTTATTTGGAAATTGGATCCTTGCACATGTAATTTCCATAGTTTTTTGTTTGGCTTTACTTTGTTTGTTTACTTGTTTTCTTTTGTTCTTTGTTGGTTTCACAATACTGAAGAGCTGAACCCAGGGCCTTGCACATACTTTACAAGATATCTAACCATTGAGCTACACCCCCAGCCCATTTCTTACATTTTATTTTGAGAGAGGGTCAGCACAGGCTGCCTCTGGCCTTGAACTTGTGATCCTCTTGCCTCTACCTCCTGAGTTGTTGGGATCACAGAGTTAAGATGAGGTCATACTGGATAGGGTGCACGCTAACCCTATAGCTAGTGTGCTTACTAGCTATAACAGAAGAAAAAACAAAGGCATAGGCCAGCATGTACACATGAAGCCTGGGCAGAGACGGAGCATTACGCACCACAAGGCAAGGAGGGCTGAGGATTACCAGCATCCACTGGAAGCTGAGGAGGAAAGGAAGGGCCTTCTCCTAGAGATGTCATGGGGAGCATGGCCTGCCCACACTTCACTCTCAAACGTGTAGCTTCTGGAACCAAGGAAGCATCAGTTTCTGTTGCTTTATGCCACTCTGTCTATGGTGCATTTTTATACCTAATTCAATTTTATGCCTAGGAGACTAATCCAACATTGCAAAGTAAGTAAAACCCACATGGTACTAAGGCAGACAAGGATCACCCAGAAAAGGATAAGACAATCAAAGAGTGGAAGGGGTCACCTCAGCGATCCTACCTGGTTTATGCTGTCACAGCAAAGACAAGCAAAAACATGGGCATTAAAAGTGGAATTAAAAATGCAACAGCCATTACACCCAACCTACTAACACAGATGCAAGCAAGAGTCAGTCTCCACTAACCAATGAGCTGCCCACAGCTAGGCTCCATCCCTGACCAGTCAGGACCAGACACCCTCTGCAAGCTTGAGGACCTGACACTGACCAGACGCTGCAGGGCTCTCGCTGGAAGTTTGAATTCATTATTTGCATGAAGGACCTGGATAAGAACTTTAGGGTAGGAACTCATCCTAAGTCAGTTACTCCTTTTGTCTGGGGAGCCACCAGCCTGATTTGCTTTTGGTCAGAGCTATAGCTCTTATTTGCCTTGAGTAGGTGTCCTAATAAAACTGTGCCTGTATTCCTCTCAGTCTGGTCTTGTTTCTACTGTTTCCAGACCCAAGAACTTGACCCTAGTAATGGTACAATATTGTGGGTGGGAGGATGGAGAAATGATCTAAATGTGGATGGCTGGGATTGCTTATTTGTAAGCTAGCAGTGTTTCTGTCTTCCTTTTGAGGTAGGCTAGACAGGTATAGGGAAGAAAGGGACAAACTGCCTGGTGGCTAGAGGCTGGTGCAACCAGTGCACTGTATCACGGCAGGGCATCGTGTACCCCTCCAACTGTAAAGACACAAGACCACTCAAAACCCAACTGGAAACCAAGATGACTGCAAACCATCCTTTTGTTCCTTATAATGGGGTCTACCTATCATTGCCTGTAGTTGTAGGACTGTGAAATCTGATCCCGTCAGATCTTGGAAGCGAAGAATGGCTGGGCCTGGGAGACTGCCTGGGAACACCAGGTGCTGTAGGCTTGGGAGAAGGACCCGGCAACCCGTTCCCTAAAACCAATCCACCATTGAAAACCCTACGAATAGCAGAGAAGCACTGACAAAGTGTTTCACCTGTTGTACGTAGGGTTGCTATGAGTCAGACACCGACTTGATGGCACCTAACAACAACAACAACGTATCATTGGCCTTGCAAAATTGTCTGCTTCCATCATGCATCTGATGCCATGCCACGTCTGAAAACCCCATATGAGGACAGAAAAGGACAGTAAACCCTATTCCAAGAAAGCCTAGACCCATTACTAGAATCCCTTGCCCTGACCCATGGATGATCCTCCCTTCCATTTGGGGCTGGAGTTTAGCTCAGTTGGTAGAGTGCTGCTCTGCCCTCTCTGAAGACCTGGGTTCGATCCCCAGCACCTCAAAAATTGGAGAAGGGCATGGCAATCCACTCCTGGAGCAATCCCGAAACCATCAGCCATTGAAAACCCTATGAGGATGGCTATGAGTCAGACCCAACTCCATAGGACCTAACAACAAACAACAACAACATCATACTGACTACAGAGCAGAAGTCTTGTATGACCAGGTTTAGGGGTGGGATGTCCCCTCAACCCCACCCCCCCCCACTAAGCAGTTCTCTAGCAGACACCAGCTGGGTATCCTCTAATTCAATTCGTTCCGACACAACCTATCTGTCAGATCCCACAGCTTGAGGGCACACTTCCCGAGACTGCCTCCCACTTCAGACACCAGTCATAAGTTGTTGTTGTGGTTGTTAGGTGCTGTCGAGTCAGTATGCGACTCATAGCGACCCTCATAGGGTTTTCAATGGCTGACTGTTTCGGGATTGCCTTGGGAGTGGGTTGCCAGGTCCTTCTCCCATTTCTGTGGTGCTGGGAATTGAACTCGGGACCTCAGAGACTGCAGCGCAGCACTCTAGCAACTGAGCTCAATCCCAGCCTGAGTCATAAGTAGTAGGTTGGAAATATTTTCTGACCAATCTGTTATAAACCAGACTTCCTACAAATCCTTCCATGGGTTTGATTAAGTTGATACGGTGCCTCACAAAACTCAGAGGCTCACAATTACTAGTTTATTATAAAGAACATAACAAAGAGGGGGGTACCGCAGTTCATGCTATAATCCCAGCCACATGCTAGAGAACTGCTTGGTGGGGTGGGGGGGTGGTGAGGGGACATCCCACCCATAAACCTGGTCATAGAAGCCTTGTGCTCTGTATTCAGTATGAAGTTGTTATTGTTTGTTGTTAGGTGCTGTGGAGTTGGGTCCGACTCATAGCAATCTTCACAGGGTTTCCATGGGTTTGATTAATTTGGTAGGATGGCTCACAAAACTCCGAGGCTCACAATTACTAGTTTATTATAAAGAACGTAACAAAGAAGGGGGCACCGCAGTGCACGTCTATAATCCCAGCCACATGAGAGGCTGAGGTAGGAGAATCATGCGTACAAGGCCAGGGGCAGCCTGCTCACCTTAGAAAGACTGTCAAATAAGAAATAGAAAAGGAGCCAGGTGCAGTGGCGCATGCCTATAATCCTAGCGACTTGGGAGGCAGAGGCAGGAGGATTGCAATTTCGAGACCAGAGCAGTCTACGTAATTTAGTGAGACCTTGTCTCAAAAACTAAAAAAAAAAAAAGGGGGGGGCGGGGCTGGGGTGCAGCTCCGTAGTACAGAGCAGTTGCAATGCAAGCTCGAGGCCCTGGGTTCAACCCCTAGTACTGCAATAAATAAATAAATAAATAAATAATAAAAAAAGGAGCTGTGGGTGTAGCTCAGTAATATGGCACTTGCCTAGCATGTGCAAGGGCCCTGGGTTCAATCTCTGGTGAGAAGGCGTGTGGGGGGAGAGAGAAAGAGAGAGAGTGTGTGAAAAAGGATACTGTATGGTAGCCAGATGGAAGAGATGCATGGACAAGGTATATGAAAAAGGCACAGAGCTCCCGGGCCCTCTCGGGGTGCAGGGCTTCCTGTAACCTCCATGTGTGCAGCAGTCTGGGAGCTCTGAACCCGTCCTTTTGAAGATTTTTATGGAGGCAGAATTGATTGCATCATTGGCCATTTCTGATCAAGTTAACTTTTCTCTCCTTCCCCCACCCCAGAGGCTGACAAGGTATAGATAGATAGGCGTGCGCCACCGTGCCTAGCTTCTCTCTCTCTCTCTTTCTTTTTCCCGGCCCAGCTCTACCACTGGGATGCACCCTCAACTCAATTTAAAACAAATATTTTGGGAGTGAGAGTCTCACTAAATTGCACAGGCTGCTTCTGGCCTCGAACTCCTGATCCTCTTGCCTCAGCCTCCGGAGTCACTGGGATTACAGGGGTGTGCCACCACTCTCAACCTTAAGTTTTAATTCATGAGAACACACATACACTGTATTATACTACTTTTATAAAAACTCAGGAGCATTTTGTTTAGAATTTCTGCTTCCAGCCAAGACAGAATAACAGGACTATATTTATCTTGTTACCTAAAACTAGGGGAAAAAAAGATGAAATACATAAAACAACTTTTAAGAAACCAAACACAGGAGAACCAAGGGCAGTGGCCCAAGAGCTCTGCATCGCAGTTGCTCTGGCTTACTTCCTGGAGAGAATGACAGGCTGCGGAGCAGGGTGAAAAAACCCAGACGCCTTCCCTGAACTGAGGAGATGCTTAGGATGTTCGACTTTGCAGGACACGGTACCAGAGGGAAAGTTCCAGAAATAGCTCCACAAACAAAGAGAACTGCGCAGGTCTGCAGAGGGCCCTCTCTGAGTCTTCAGCAGAGTACTGACTGGGTTATGTACTGGGGAGCAAACATAAGAAAGACAGGCTTCTCATTGTAAGCAATGCAAGTGAGATGGCCATAGCACCAAAGACTTATGCAGAAGAAGTACATGAAAGGATGTAGACACCATTAGCCACTAGGGAAGTGCGCATGAAGACTTCATGAGACGTCACTACACACCTGTTAGAATGTCCAAAAACGGGGACTGATCTCATCAAATGTCCACAAAGCCATGGAGCAACTGAAGCTCACATACACTGCTAGTGGGAATATGAAACGGTACAAGCAATCTGGAGAAAGGTTGTCACCTTCTTGAAACATTGAACAGAACTCACTTCACATGCCTCAGTCCTACTCTTAGGTATTTACCGAAGGGGAATGAAAGGATATGTCCATGCAAAGATTTGTGCGTGAATGTTCATAAAATTTTATTTGTAATAGCCCCAAACTGAAATGTCCATTTACAGATGGGTAAGTATACAGCAGGGCTGCGATTTAGCTCAGTTGGTAGAGTGCTGCACTGCAGTCTCTGAGGTCCCAAGTTTGATTCCCAGCACCACAAAAATGGGAGAAGGGCCTGGCAATCCACTCCCAAGGCAATCCTGAAACAGTCAGCCATTGAAAACCCTATGAGGGTTGCTATGAGTCGGATACCGACTCGACAGCACCTAACAACAACAACAAGTATACAGCAGTATATCCATACCACACAGTGCTGTTTAGCAATAAAAACAAACGAACTATTGATTCATACAACAATATGGATTAGTCTCAAAATTATTACATTAAATAAAAGCCAGTCCCCCTCAAAAAGAGCTTCCTGCACAAATCTATTTGTATAAAACTCCAGAAAATGCAAACTAATCTGTACTGATAAGAAGCAGATTATGAATGGCCTGGGTAGTGGTGTAGTGGGCAGGGAATAGAAAAAGTTCAAAAGAAAACTTTTGAAGATCATGACTGCGTTCACTTTCACGACTGCAGAGATAGACTCCTAGGTGTGTACTTATTGCAAATGCTACTAATTTGCGTACATTCATTTATTTATTTATTTAGCAGTACTGGGGAGTTGAATCCAGGGCCTCATGCATGCTTTTTGCAAGTGGTCAACCATTTCTCGCTTTATATTTTGAGTCAGGGTCTCCCTAAGTTAAGTAGGATGGCTGCTTCTGGCCTCCAACTTGCAATCCTCCTGCCTCTGCTTCCAGAGTCACTACAATTAAAGGTGAGCGCCACCACATCCGGCAACTTGCCTACTTTAAACAAGTGCAGTTTAACGTATTTAGTTCTACCCCAAGTGGGCAATAATGCTGTTTTAGGATTTCTGAAAATTATAAGCCAAGAAAAATTTATATTTGTTAAGAATTTGAAAAGGAGAATAAAATCTCTATCATATGATTAAAATTTATTAAGATGTCTTAGGTTGCAACTTAATTTTATAAGATGCTAGATAGTTCTAATAAGAAGAAGTTCCACTGAATAATAGAAACTGGGTTTCAAAAGCTATTGCAACCAGCACTGTGCTAAGCTTTTTAAAGCATTCTATTTGAATGTCAGTGACCAGTGACGGATGTTGTACCCTACTGCTAATTAACACGGTCCTGGAGAGATTACGTAATGCAATCTCTCTGTATGTTTATAAACATATAAAGAAAGGAAAGACTAAGTAAAAGACTGAAATATAAAAAAATTTGCAAGACACACAAGGATGTACTACTTCTTCTACAGACATTGTGACCTTTTGTCACAAAGATTTGAAGTCAAGAAACTATAACAGAAAAGGGGGGAAAAGTTACAATGGAGACAGAATGTTTTAATTAAATGTAAATCAACATTTTGGCCATGTATATCATAAACAAAGTCAATAAACAATACATTAAATTTTTTGCTGTACATGGCCATAATCCCAGTGACTTGGGAAAGTGAGGCAGGGGGATCACAGGTTTGAGGCCAGAGGCAGCCTGCTCAACTTAGTGAGACTGTCTCAAGATAAAATACAAAATTAAAAATGGGGCTGGGAGTGTGGCTCAGTGGTAGAGTACTTGCCTAGCGTTTGTGGAGCCCACTAGTTAAAAAAAATTATTTTTATTTTTTTTACTATACAGAGATGAAAGAGTAATTTCTTTCTTTTTTCTTCTTTTCTTTTTTTCTTTCTTTCTTTTTTCTTTTTTCTTTTCTTTCTTTCTTTTTTTTTTTTTTGATGCTGGGTCTTGACTCCAGGGCCTCATGCGTGCTGAGTACATGATCTACAACTGAGTGGCATTCCCAGCCTCCCATGATTTCCTACAAATTTATAAAAAGAGGCAAAGAACCTAATGGTAAAACAGAAAGAGATGTTAGAAAGATTCAGGGAAAGGCAAGTTCAAATATTCAAAAGCCTATTTTAAATGCTCACACTTGAAGCAACATGGAAATGAAAATTATTAGATATCACTTTATATTCATCAGAGAAAAAATTTAAAAGAACAGTAGTACCTATTGTGAGAATACTTGCATATGATGTTAATGGCAGTATGAACGGCTCTAGTCTGTATAGAAGGCAAAGGAGTAGCATCAATTAAAATGAAATATGCTGAGTCCAGTGTGGTGGTGGTGGTTGTTAGGTGCCATCAAGCTGGATCTGACTCATAGTGGCCCTAAGTATAGCAGAACAAAACACTACCCAACATTGTGCTGCACACAAGATCTTTTTATGTTTGAGCCCATTGTTGCAGTCACTGTGTGTCTTCTCATTTTCAGTCATGCCACATCAGCAAGTTGAGGTCCCAGGGGCTTTACTCCATTATCTTCATTATGGTTGACTCTACTTTGAGGAGGCAACTCTTCCCCAGTCATCTCTTGAATGCCTTCCAGCCAGGGAGGGTTGCCAGGGCTCATTTTCTCGCACTATATTTGACAGTAACTGGGCTGGGATTTAGCTCAGTTGGTAGAGCACTGTGCTGCAGTTTCTGAGGCCCCAAGTTCAATTCTCAACACCACAAAAATGGGAGAAGGACCTGGCAATCTGCTCCCAAGGCAATCCCGAAAGAGTCAGCCATTGAAAACCCTACGAGGGTCACTATGAGTCAGATACCAACTGGACGCCACCTAACAGCAACAACATATTTGACAGTGCTTCCCTGGTATTCATAGGATTTTTAATGGCTAATTGTTTTGGGAGGGGGCTGCTGGGTCCTTCTCCCTAGTCTGTCTTAATCTGGAAGCTCACCTGAAACCTGTCCACCGTGAGTGGCCCTGCTGGTATCTGAGATACCAGTGGCGTAGCTTTCAGTATCACAGCCACATGCAAGCCCCCACAGCACAAGCTGATAGGCACGTGGGGGAGTGTGGTGGTGCACACATGTAGTTCCAGTACTTGGGAGGCTGAAGCAGGAGGATCGTGAGTTTCAGATCAGCCTGGGCTACCTAGTGACACTCTACCTCAAAAAATAAATAAATAAATAAATAAATAAATAAAAATAAAGCAAAACAAAAAATTTAAAATATGCTTGCAGGTATATAGATATTATAGGAGATGTCTGTGTCAGGGCTCAGAAAAAATCTTCCCAACATGTCGCACTCTAGTGCGCTGATTATTTTAAATTAAAGGCTCTTGGAGAACAGCAGACTCTGGAAGATGCTTTACTCTGACCTTCTCTTATCTGCCTGAAACCAGGCCCTCCGAGGAGTAAAACTGTTACCTTTGGTCCCTTCCCTGAGTTTTCCTTCACTAAGCTCACGTCTGTAGGAAGGAAGGTTACAGAACGTTACTGCACTTGGACAGATTTTGACCCAGCCCTTGGCCATCTCCTGGGTCCATTCATTCACCCCAAATTATTTACTATGCCTCAGAATCGTTTCCTTGCTTATCACGCCTTTCTCCGAGGAATACATGAGCCTCAGGACCTCATTGGGCTACGGGGGTAATCATAATCCTGTGCCTGTCCCCCACGTGCTCTGACAAATGTGCTTACCTTCCCCTCTGACTGGATGAACTGCCCATTGTTAGCAGCCAATCTTTACTGGAGACAGGGGAAACTTTCCTTCCCTTTGCTCGCACATCTATATGATCATTTACCTTAGTAGGACCCACTGTGGATTCTACCTGCAAGAAAGAAAAGCACCAACACAAGGCAGTTAATGCAGCATTTTCCACAATGGTATGAAATTAGAAACGGTCAAACAATAATGGTACACACATGCCAGAAAATAGTACGTGGTGGTTAAAGATAACAAACTCTCTCAGTGGGCTGGGATGGCCTTCCAAGAGATACTGCTGAATGAAAAGGAAAAAATGAAAAAAAAAAAAAAGTGCCGTGTCCAGTCAGAACTCAAACAGAAAAACAGAAGAAGGGATTTATTGTATGGAATTTGGCTTCCAGGATTGTTGGGGTAAGCCAGAAATCTGCAGGCCAGACCGTTAGGGAGCTAGAGCTCTTTGCCATGAGCTGAACCTGCTCTGGGTTCAGACAGAATTTCTTCCTCTTCCCAGATATCTCAATCTGGGAAACTCCAGAAAATGCAAACGAATCTGTGATGATAAGATCAATGTGATCTTCTGATCTTTGTTGTTGTTGTTATTGTTGTTGTTATTGTTGTTATTGTTCTGGGACCGAACTCAGGGCATTGTGCCTGCTTGGCAAATGCTCTACCAGTGAGCTGCACCCCCCAACCCACTTTTTACTTTTTATCTTGAGACAGGGTCTAAGTTATGCGAGCTGCCTCTGGCCTTGAACCTGCGACCTTCCTGCTTCTGCCTCTCAAGTCGTTGGGAGTATAGGTCTGCACCACTGTACCTGGCTGTTTTATTTTTGTGTAACATAATGAGAAAAAACCCTGCATCATACTTTCCCCTTAACCACGATTTTACTCTCTGTAGTTTGAGTTAACCATGGTCAACTGGATAGCAAAACTAGTGTGGATTTCTTTACTCTTCTTTACAGTTTCACAGATGGAAGATTCATTCTTATCACAGACCTTAGTAACCTCAGCATCGGATTGTTTTTCTTTCCTTATTACGTCAAAAATTCCCCCATGTTCAAATGAAGGAACCACTTCATGGCGTCTCCTTGTTGTTTTTGAATAGCCAGCACTACTACTCTTATGCGTCGGTGCCATTATTAAGTAAAATAAGGGTTATTGGAATATAAGCACTCAATCCCTTAAAAGTCCTTTTGGTCACTGAGATAGCTCCTAAGATATTTTAAGAGAAAGAGACACATTCACATAGCTTTGTTACAGTATATTGTTATAACTGTTTGGTTTTATTATTGTAATTAGTCTCTTATGGTGCCCAATTTACAAATTGAATTTTATTGAATATATATATATATATATATATATATATATATATATATATATATACAGTACATATGGAGTTTGGTATGATCCATGGTGGGGGTTTTGGGGCATATTCCCTGTGGATAAGGGGTGACTACTCTATATGTGTATGTATAGATATATTTGCAAATATCTGTATATATGTATGATGAATGTGTTGTGCATAAGGTTGAGCACGGGGAAAAACATTGCACAACTACGTGAGTATGTGGGCTAGAGGGATGTAGGCAGCGGGGTAGGAGAGGATGGTAATAAGTAAAATAAGAAAAAGGCTACAATATGGAAAACATAAAACCCAGGATATGTAATATGATCACATTTATGGATTTACATAAAAATAATCTACGTGCATATAAATATATAATCAAAAAGAAAATACATTTTTCGCAAGTATTCGATAGAAGCTAAACAGCCATATGATTAAAGAGCCCTCATCTCTTGTTAATTTTTCAAATTAAAAATATTTTCTTCGATATCTACTTTAAAACACAATATCTATATTAGTTTCTTAGGAACAAATTAACATAAACTGGAGGGCTTAAAGCAATAAATACACGTTCTTTCACAGTTCTGGAATCCAGATGTCTGAAGTCAAGATACTCCGCAAAGCTGGCTTCCCTCCAAAGATCCGTTTCTTGTCTCTTCCTAGCTTCTTGTGGCTGCCAACAATCTTTAGCATTCCCTGGCTTGTAGCTTCATCACTCCAATTTCTACCTCTATCTTCCAATGGCTTTCTCTCTTCTGGATCTGTCTCCATATCTCCCTCTTCTTACAAAGATAACCACCACTGGGTTTGGGGTCCACTGTTACCACCGCTATGACCTCATCTCAACTTTAATATATCTGCAAACACCTTTGCCTGAATAAAGTCAACTCATAGGTGGGGATGGAGTTATGACTTGAATATATATTTTTAGGAGACACAATTCAGTGCACTACAGCATCCTACTTATGATAGTCAACCCAAGCATTTCTTTTAAAAAGGAGAGAAGGGGCTAGGGATGTAGCTCAGTGGTAAAACACATGCTTAGCTTGCTAAAGGCTCTGGGTTCAATCCCCAGCACCAAAACAAAACAAAAAAACAACAGCAATGACAAAACACTGCCCTGGAAGTTCAAGCCAGTGCAATAAAATATAAAACGAAAAACAAAAATGGAAGATAATTATTGGAAAAAGAGAAAACAAAAGCATCATTATATGAGAATCCCCAAGGAGATGTGCTGGTAGATACACAGTTTATAAGAGTCAGCCACAAAAGAATTATGTGGATTAATGATTTTCCCTAAACAGTAACAATCATCATAGGAAGCACCATAGAAAAATAGAAAAATATGCGTTTATGGTGAGTGTACTATGCGCTTGGCTTGGTATCTTTTAAGGAAAGAAACGTGTGAGATGATTGGTTATGAAGAGTGGTTGCTGGAGGGCCAGGGATCAGGGTTTCTGCTTAACTTACTTCACAATTTGCCTGTTGTCTGCTCCCTTGCCCAAATTACTTGTGATCCTCTGTACCCCTCACTGACAGCTGGAAACACAACCAAGCAATCTGTGATTCTCTTTCCTCTGATCACACCCATTGGTCCCAAAGCAGCCCACCGGCCCCTTGTTATGCATCCACTTGTGGCCAAACAACAGCAGCAGCTGCCTTGCTGGTTGTTTATTGAGAGAAGAACTGTATTCAGTGTAGGCTATTTGAAACAAAGTATGGCCTTTTGCTGACTCCTCCTACTCTCCCCCACTTTTTTTTGTAGCACTGGGGGCTGAACCCAGGGCCTCATGCATACTTTACAAATGCTTTGCCACTGAGCTGTACCCCTAGCTCCTTTCTTATGTTTTATCTTGAGACAGGGCCTTCCTAAACTACGCAGGCTGCCTCTGGCCTTGACCCTGCGATCCTCCTGCCTCTGCCTCCAGAGTCACTGGGATCACTGGCATGTGCCACCAGGTCTGGCTTCCTTTCCCATTTTCTGATTTGGCTTCACCTGTAGCTGAACAGTGGTAGGGAAAATGGCAGAAGGGAACGCTAGAGATGGAAGAGAAAGACAGTTGTGGATTTTGAGCCTGTGGTTTGGTTGCTCTCCTCACAAACAAAAGCAGAAATGGGCACAGAGGAGCAAAATGGAAAATAACAACAAAAACCTCGGTAGAGTAGGCTAAAGAGATGACTGACTAGTTTGCAAAAAGATAACAGCCAGAGAGCATTAAAGAACACTTTCTAAGGATTTTCACCAATGAAGCATACAGGCTTTTTTGTTTTTATTTTTATTTTTTGTTTGCTTAAATTTTAAGTTTTAAAATTCAATGCAAGAAAAGATATCTCTATTTTGAGTAAACCTCCTGTTTTTTTTATAACACTCCACAGCTTGCCCAGCTTGCCCTGTATATACAGCTCTATTTGATCCAAGTGAGATTACAAATATAGTGGCTGACCAAATGTCAAACTACGATAAATCATACGCTGAATGGGAGAAAGAAGTGGAAAATTTTTTAGAAAACAAAACCCTAAGCCAAATATAGCAAAGATTAATATCCCCAGGAACATGATTTCTGAATGTTTATGGGTAATCCATGAATAATCCTTAGATATTGCTGATGCAAATCAGATAAAAAATTTTGGATGAATTTTTCCATCACATATGGCAATAAAGCCTATGAGAAAAGGAAAAAGACAGCCATATTGTTACTAGGGCCAGGGATGCATAATTCTAAACACTGAGAGGAAACAAAGTGTGCTTAGCTACAGATATAATTCTCTCTGCTAGTAAGGACCACATTCCCCGGATTATTAGAAGTAGGAGACAGAGCTGGGTGTGTAGCTCAGTGAGGCCCTGGGTTAGATTGTTAGCACTACAAAGAAAAGAAAGGAAAAGAAAAAAAGAAAAGGGAAAGGAAAGAAAAAGAAAGAAGGAAGGAGGAGAGAGAAGGGAGAGAGAGGAAAGAAGGAAGGAATGAAAAGAGACAGTAAGAAATGAGGGGGAAATCCTTTGGATTTTAATGTCTACCACCCTTCATGTTTTGATTTTAAATTGCTCAAGCTTTCTGATCCTTCTCAACAAATAACAAAGACAGATCCTGTGTAGTTTTAAATTTAAGTGAGGTCTTGCTTCCTAAGGGCATTTTTTATTTACTCTACTCCAGGGATCAGAGAATGTAAATATTCTTTTTGTTTGTTTGTTTAGGGTTTTTTTTTTTTTTTTTTTTTTTTGAGACAGAGTCTTGTTGTGTAGCCCAGGTCGGTCTGGAACTTGCTGTGTAGCCCAGGCTAGCCTGGAAATCACTATGTAGACCAGGCTGGTCTTGAACTCATGTGGATCCTCCTGCCTCAGTGTCCGAGTGCTGGGATTATAGGCGTGCACCACCAAACTCAGTTTTTAAAATGTAAATATTCTCTTGACTGCTTTTCCTTATCATGCATGCTAAGCATAAGCCCTCCCACTGAGCAACAGTTCCACCTTCCTCCCGTACCTTAGGCACAAGCTTTCCCCACCCTAGTTTCTTTCTACAATTTCAGCCAAATTGAGGCATTCATTACATCCACTCTGAATAAAAATCAGTCCACAGGGTATTTAAATTCTGCCTTGAAAGAGGAATTATTTCAGCTAGGGATCTAGAAGGGGGATGGGCTTTACTGATGAAGGAGAAAATGTCATCCACACAAGGAGGGACGTAGGGAAGCAGAGTAGAGCAGAAATTTCAAAACTTCTACCAGGATTAATGAGAGAAAAGAGAAGAATAGGTTGGAGTGAGATTGTGCAGTGTTTTCTTTGACTGAAAAAGGACAAACCAAGGAACTTATAGTGTGTTTTCCTATGAAAATAACTGTTTTTGAAAGGGAAAGTAGTATGATGCAGCACAGATTAAAGAAGAGTCATAGTCCCAGCACTGGAGGCTGAAGAAGAAGGATTGCAAATTCGAGGCCAGTCTGGGCTCTATAGTAAGACTCTGTCGCAACAAACCAAAACCAAGATCAACAAAAACAAAAATATGAGAGAGAGAGAGAGAGAGAGAGAGAGAGAGAGAGGGAGAAGACATTTTTTAAATTTATTTTTCCTAGTACTGTACAGCTGAACCTATGGTCTTGAACACGTTCGTCAAGTGCTCCACCACTGAGCCACATCTCCAGCACCCACCTCTTTTTGTAGTACTGGGCGGATTGAACCCATGTCCTCACGCATGCTTTGCATGCACTTTACCACTGAGCTGCATCCCTAGCCCATTTTTTATGTTTTGAGTCAAGGTCGTGCTAAATTACACAAGCTGCCTCTGGCCTTGAACTCGCGATGCTCCTGCCTCAGCCTCCCAAGTGTCTGAGATTACAGGTGTGCACCATGGTGCCTGGCATGTTCTTTATTTTACTTGGTGATGTTATTCAACTTCTCTGGAGTTTACTTTGCTCCATTGTAACATGAAAAAGTCAAAGCAGGTCCTCTCAAAGATACATGCCCATTCCTTCCTTCTTCTTCTTCTTCTCCTTCTCCTTCTCCTTCTCCTTCTTCTTCTTCTTCTTCTTCTTCCCTTTCCCCTTCTTCTTCTTCCTCTTCCCTTTCTCCTTCTCCCTCTTCCCCTTCCCCTTCTCCTTCTCCTTCTCCTTC
>VMDO01000036.1:0-136135 GCA_007922755.1 Pedetes capensis
GCTATTGTGAAAAGCGCTGCATTGAACATGGAGATGCAGGTGTCTCTGTGGTATGATGACTCATCTCCCTTTGGGTAAATTCCCAATAGTGTTATAGCTGGGTCATATGGTAGTTCTATTTTTAGTTTTTTGAGGTACCTCAATATTGATTTCCATAGTGGTTGCACCAATTTACAGCTCCACCAGCAATGTAAAAGTGCAGAACATAACTTTTGTGAAGGCAGGGCTATCTGCCTCGTATGCAGCATGACACTGGAATAATTGACTGCCTGAGCACTGGTTTAGATCTTGAATGTTCCCAAAGGCCCATGAGTTAAAGGCATGGTCTCCATGGTAGCACTACTGGGAGGTGCTGAAACCTTTAGGGGGTTGGGCCTGGTGTGGGGTCCTGAGGTCAATAGCACTGCCTCAGTCCTTCCTCCTCCTCTCTTTGTGCTCTCTGGCTCATGATATGAGCAGTTTTGCTCTGTCATGCACTCCCAGCATGATGTGTTGCCCCACCACAGGCTCAAAGCCACAAGGCCAACCTACCACGGACTGGAACCTCCAAAACCATGAGCCAAATTAAACCTTTTCTCTTTATAACTTAACTGTTTCAAGTGTTTCGAGTATGGTAACAGAAAGCTGCAGAACACTGCTATATGGGGTTAAAGAGGATAAGGCTTTTCCAACCGGGGAGGAAAACCATACACAGCCCTCAGTCTACCACAATTAAGGTTTCTAAACAGAATGAGAGTGACTGGGAACCTGAGGGCAGCATAAGCGGGCCAGGAACGCACCGTGGTGGCTGCTGACGTTCACACTGCACCTCTCCTAGGGCCTGGTTCCTCTCACAGGGCTGCCTACTTTCTAGGTACCTTCCCTTGGGTTCCCTGAGATGTGGCTCAGCAGGGACATGGCTGGCATCCTCAGCTTTGCAGCGTGTGTCCTGCCAAAAATACACGTGGGGCAGTGAATTGGTGGAGGGCATCAGGCACTAGGAGCTTCTCCAAGAGAAGTTTTTTTCTCCAACCTCCCAAGAAATTTTAACTGCAGTAGGTCTTTATCTTAGAGCTTTTATCTTGGAGCATTTATTTTGGAGAACTTTCCATGGGCCTTTATGTATCCTGGTCAAAATGAAAAACCCTGAAGTAAACTGTTACGCTGTCTCTCAAATACCCAGTTTTATGAGTCACAATTCCTGAAGCAGAGAGAGACCCAACCATTGGTTCCACACATTGATCAAAAAAGGATATGAAGAGAGTAAGAAGAAAGGGTTCTCAGACCCTACAGGCTGCCCACGGCCTGTCTGAGGAGCCAGCACTGCGCTGGACCGTTATTAATCTTACCAAAAAGTTGGTAAGAACAGCAATGTCTTTCAGTAGAAGAATGGCTGGATTCTCAAATATGAATACAACACAATACAGTGTATGGTGAAAACAGTGGAATCAGAGCTATGCACAGTAACATGAATAACTCTCAAAAATACACTCAAGAACTGGAGGCAGTGGCGCACACCTAAAATCCCAGCGATTCAGAAGGTGGAGGCAGGAGGATGGTGAGTTTGAGGACAGAGGCAGCCTGCATAACTTAGCAAGAGCCTGTCTAAAAGTAAAAAAATTAAAAGGGTCTGAGGATGCAGCTCAGGGTGGACTGGATGTGCTATGTCCTGACTTCAACCCCTAGTACTGAAAAAACAAACAGAAACCCTTTAGTCAAAGGTCTCTAGAACAAAAATGACAAAACACTGACAAAAGAAATTGAAAAGGGCACACAGAAAATGGGGAAAGACATTGCATGTTCATGGATTGGAAGAATCAATAGTTAAAATGTCCTTACTACCCAAAGTCATTTCCAGATTCAATGCATTCACCATCAAAATACCAACATTCTTCACAGAAGTAGAAAAAATTTAAAAACTTATGTGGAAACACAACCCTGAAGAGCAAAAGCCCTCTTGAGCAGAAAGAATACGGCATGAAGCATTATACACCTGACTTTAAAACATACTACAACCGTGTAGGAATCAAAACTGCATTGTGTTGGCATAAAAACGGACACATAGGCCAGTGGAACACAACAGAGAGCCTAGAAGTAAATCCATACGCCTATAGCCAACTTATCTTCAACAAAGGTGCTGCAAGAACAGTCTTTTCAATATATGGTGCTAGGAAAATTGGATCTTCATATACAGAAGAATGAAACTAGACTACTATCTCTCAGTAGTCATAAAATCAACTCAAAATGGTTTAAAGACTCAAATGTAAGACATGAAACCATGAAATAACTAGAAGAAAACATAGAGGAAACATTTGAGGACACTGAAATGGGCAAGGATTTTTTTGGACACCACCTCAAAAGTACAGGAAACAAAATCAAAAATAGGCAAGTGGGATTACATCAAACTAAAAAGCTTCTTCACAGCAAAGAAAACAATCAAGGGAGTGCTGCAGAGAACCTACAGGACAGGGGAAAATATTTGCAAGGTATACATCTGACAATCCAGAATAGGTGCTTCTTGCCTTGAATTCCAACCCCAACATCAGAGATGTTCTCTGGTGTCAAGAATATTCCGCACAAATGTGCTCCCACACATCTGAGTCACAGTGCAAACAGGAAATCCACACCTTTTTCTTCTAAGGACGATACCACGTGCCCACCACCTTCATCCAGCTGTAAAAACGCCCTCATGAAACCTCCAGAGAGCTGAGGCCAAAGGGCTATGCTGCTCTGGGTGGGATGATGGGGCAGGAAGTGCCGACTGCCAAGGGTGGCTGGCCCAGAGGATGACCACCATAGAACTGAGAAGTCCTAAGGGAACTGCCAAGAAATCTGCCCTAGCCAGGCACTGTGGTGCACATCTGTGAATTTCAGTATTCAGGAGGTGGACACAGGTGGACTGTGAGTTTGAGGCCAGCCTGGACTACACAGAGAGACTCCAAAGGGAAAAAGAGAGAAAATCTGACCCAAGAGAAGGCATTCCTAAGGGGTCACCTGGCATTCTTACTACATTTACTCAATTATAGCCTAACAGGGAATTAGTACACAGGATTAGAGTTTAACTTAAAAAAGAAAAAAAAAAAAAATCAATAGTCTTGCCGCATCCCATGATGCACACCAGTGATCCCCGTAACTGAGGAGGCTGAGAGAGGAGGATCGTGAGTTCAAGGCCAGAGGCAGCCTGTGTAACTTAGTGAGATCCTGATTCAAAATAATAAGTAAAAAATAGGTGGGTGAGGGAACAGCCCAATGGTAGAGCACTTGCAAAGCATGTGAGGCCCTGGGCTCAACTCCCAAGTACGAAAGGAAAAAAAAAAAAAAAGATGAAAAATAAGCGCACGGTACAACATTCGAAAGCTATCTCCTTCCTGGTCCTGGTGTCGCCTTCCCAGTCCTCTAATCAAGTAGTTGCTTTCCCCAGTAACAATCACTGTTGTCAATTTCTAGGGTACCCACTCAGAGGCACATACATATCCATGATGTTAAAAGCGTACTGCAGCCATACCACCGTGGCATCTGATCCCGTCAGATCTTGGAAGCTAAGCAGGGCTGGGTCTGGTTAGTCCTTGGATGGGAGACCACCTGGGAACACCAGGTGCTACAGGCTTGGGAGAAGGACCTGGCAACCCATTCCCAAAACAATCAGCCATCAAAAACCCTATGAATGGCAGAGAAGCACTGACAATAGTGCCAGGCATGGCAGTGTTGGAGAGTGTTTCGTCTGTTGTATATAGGGTCACCATATAGTTGGACCTGACTTGACAGCACCTAACAACACATGTTCTATGCCTTGTTTTTTTGTAATGACATATTTATTTTTGTTTTGAAGTTTCACACTTAGAGAAAACTTGAACGAGCATTCCATACTCTTCACCTATGTATACCAATCAATAATTATTTCATTATCTCTTGTTTACTTGTTTTCCTGGCTCATTGAAAAGTATACTGCAGACACAATGATACTTAACCTTGGAATACATCAGCATATATCCCCTGAGAATAAGGAAATTCTTTTATACAACCATAATAACATTATCATACTTATGAAAATTAGCATCAACTCAACAGTACTATCTAGTATGGAGTCCACGTTCAAATTTCCTATCTCAAAAATAAACTTTTTTTGTGATGCTGGGGTTGAACCCAGGTCCCTGTATATGCTAAGCAAGTGTTCTACCACCAGGCTATACTCCTAACCCTAAACTTTGTTTTTATATACACTGTATCCTCAGATTTTTCTGTACTGGTCAAGTGAAAACCCCTCCATCTTCCTAGTAACTAAATAATAGGGACATTTAATACCTGTCACTCCCACATGCTGTGGGGAGTGGCATGTTGCTGTGATACTGAAAGCAATGCCCTGGTATTTCAGATACTAGCAGGGCCACTCATGGTGGATGGGTTTCAGCTAAGTTTCCAGACTAAGACAGACTAGGGAGAAGGACTCGGCAGTCCACTCCAGAAACAATTAGTCATTGAAAACCATGTGAATAGCAGAGATTCACTGTCAAATATAGTGCTGGAAAATGAGTCCCCCAGGCTGGAAGGCATTCAAGCAATGACTGGGGAAGAGTTGCCTCCTCAAAATAGAGCTGACCTTCATGACAAGAATGGAGTAAAGTTCCTGAGACCTCCTTTTGCTGATGTGGCATGACTCAAAATGAGAAGAAATATAGTGGCTGCAACATTGGGCTCAAACATAAAAAGGCTGTGTGCATAGTGAACTTTTGGGTAGTGTTTCATTCTGCTGTACACAGGGTCACATGAGCCACATCTGACTCAATGGCACCCAACAACAATACCTGTCAATTGCCTATTATGTGCCAAGCACTTTTCTAAGCTTTTCCTTCTGCCATGCCTGGGTTAATTTTCCTTGCTCTTTTTATAATTTCTTAAATTCAACACAATTTTTTTCACTCCTGTTATTCATATAAAAATTTAAGTTAGTAAATTTTCCCAACACTGTATTAGCTGTACTTAAAAAAAAAAAACTGTGTAGAATTTTCACATTATTTTCTACATGGCCTAGAATTTTGGTTTTGATTTCCTCATTGACCCATGAGTGGTTTTTAAATTTCCCAGGGCTAGAGTTTTATTTTCTAGTTCTTATTTATTTTGTATTTTTTAGTTGTCTTCCATAGTGATCAGATACGTCTTCTGTGCCGCTTCTACTTTTTTGGAACAAACTGTGGTTTCCTTAGTGTCCTACTATGTGGTCAATTTTTGTGACAACTGGAAAGAAAGAGGTGATACACCTCTCAGTCTACCTTATTAAGTAAGGTCACAGCCGATACATGGCTCTATCACCTTCCTTCAGTCCAAACTAGGCCTGCTAGAATTTCAGTCATTTTCTATCTTGACACAGAGCTTTGAGACACTGCGTCCTCTGCATGGTCACACGACTGAGCATGTTATCATTCTCCCACTGCACGGGGCTGCTACTGAATTAGAGAACCTCTCCCCTGGGAAGAATTGAAACGTCATCAGGGGCCTCCACCCACTACAGAGCATTCCTTCACAGCATCCCCAAAAGAAGTTCATGCAGATTTTACTCCAGTTATCTCCGTGCCATAGAACTCAGCACATTACTTTAGTGTGGCCTCTGGGCCTCGCAGGTGGTGGTGGGTAAGGACACTCATGAACACTGTCTGACTGGTTATCCAGGGACCAGGTCACCTAAGGCACCTGGGGAGGACATGAGAGAAGTATTACTTCTCACCAGTGTTCCAGAGCTGTGGCTACCCTCCAAACCTCTGGTGAGGTGCTGGGGACCACAGGGAGTCCAGGCCCCGGGGTGTTTTAAATTTTCCAGGGGGCAGCACAATCCCCAACACCTGTCAGGCATAGTGAAATGGCCAGATCAAGGTGGGCCACAGCTTCCACATTAGTTCCCACCACATCCCATTTCAGGATCTCGTGTCTTTGTAAAACTGGGGTATTGGCCGAAGTTTTCTAAAAGCATGTGTCATATGCAAAACCACATCCACCAGGAAAGGAGAAGGGCAGGGACCTCTGATTTTGAGGACAGGGAAGCTGTACTCTGCCCAAAAGGAGCATACCATGGGATTAGTAGCTATCCAATGTTACAGTCGTTTTGAGCATAGTATTTTTTCAAATGGCCACTAAATTGCTAGGCTGTCACTATGGACTTAGTAAGTTGTTTGGTCTTAACTATTAATAAATGGGAAAGCCAAGAGCTCTGTGGAATAATTCCTGAGACTCCATGAGCACCAGAGACTGAGAAAGTTCAAGTACTTGTCTCCTGCCAGGTGTGGTGGTGCACGCCTGTAATCCCAGCAGCTCAGGAGACAGAGGCAGGAGGATCACAAGTTTGAGACCAGAGGCAATCTGTAACTTAGCAAGACCCTGTCTTAAAAAAAGTAAACAAAAAATGGGCTGCGGGGGGCAGCTCAGTGGTCCAGCCCTTGCAAAGCATGCAAGCATGAGGCCCTGGGTTCAACCCCCAGTACCACACACACATCAAAAAAAAAAAAAAAAAAAAAAGGAACTTGTTTCCCTAGGAATTCACAGATGAGCTTCAGAGGCTAGAGGCCAGAGGCCAGAAGCCAGAAGCCAAGGCAACAATACCACAAGACCATGAATGTGGGGCTTGTACATGCTCTCCTAGGATCAGGAGCCATCTGAGAGCTCAGAGAGGAGAGCACAGCCTAGGACGGAGTTAAGTGAGTGGGACAGGCCCGGCCTCAGTGGGCCAGAAAGGAGAGCATCTGTGAGAGGGCTTGGAATCAATATGGCCCATTCTGTAGACACGGTGGACTTAGGTCTGGGGGTTCTTAGAAAACTGAGGAGTTTGGATCTTTAATCTGGGGACATGGGGAGGTGTTTGGTCATAGAGGTGACCGTATTGTAGAAAGATGAATCCTAGCGGGGGTGCTGGAGGGATTGGTGCCATGAAAAGTTAGAGGCAGGTACCTAGTTAGATCACATGAAGAAGTTATACCACCTGAAAAAGCAATTCACCTACAGAGTAAAAGCCTGCTATAACACAGGGTTCCCTCCTCCAACAGCAGCACTACACAGGGCACCATGCTGCACAGCTGCCAAAACAGTGACCCTGCAGAACCACAACCGCATCCCTTGATTGTGCTGGGAAAATTCCTGTTTCAGAATTCTCTCTAACTGGGTCAAGTCGGTATAAATTCTGCTTGGAGACCACAGCCTTGATTCCAGGAAAGTATATAAAAAAAGGTGATGGTAGGAGAGGATGTTGTTATGTGCTGTCCAGTCAGTATCCGACTCATAACGACCCTACGTACAATGGTGAAACACTATTGTTACTGCTTCTCTGCTATTCATAGAGTTTTCAATGGTGGGCTGATTTTTGGGAGTGGGTTGTCCGGTCCTTCTTCTAAGCCTACAGCACCTGGTGTTCCCAGGCAGTCTCCCATCCAAGTACTAACCAGGCCCAACTCTGCTTAGCTTCTGGGACAGGGTTAGATACCACAGTGGTACGGCTGGAATAGGAGAAAAAGGATTACACTAAGTCAGAGATCTGGGGTTGAGTCCCAATTAGACCACCAAGGTGTGTTCCCAGGCCTCAACTTCTTCACTCTTAAAATGAGGCCTCTATGATGTGAGATGCCACTGAAACTTCACACCTACCTGATGAGTCAGGTCAAACCTCACGTGCACTAAGACGACTCAAAATTGTGGTTTTAGTATTTCATGCCAAAATTTTCGTTTGAATCAATGAAGAGCTCTATATTATTAAAATATAATCTTGGCTCTTATAACGTATTACTGAAATAGCAGTGAATATATTCAACAGATAGGAATATTGGGAGAGTTTTATAGAAACTGAAACCAGCCTTGGGTACCAAGGTTGTCTCTGATTTTTGTTTTGTTTTGTTTTGTTTGTTTTTCACTACCAGGGCTGCTGAACTCAGGGCCTCTACCACTAAGCTGCAACTCCAGTGCCATTTTTTAAAAAATTTTGAGACAAGGTCTTACTAAATTATGCAGGCTGCCTCTGGCCTTGAACTTGCAATCCTCCTGCCTCCCTCTCCTGAGTCACTGGGATTTTACAGGCATGAGCCACCATGTCCAGCTCCAGGGCTGTCTCTTCATAACAACTCACAAACAACACCTAAAATGAAAATTGAATGATCTGCTTCATATCTCAAGAGACTACACAGGGCCCTGTGCAACCTGTGTTAAGAGAGTAAGAACATCCAAGTATGATGGCGTAAAGCTGGAAAAAATTCCAGGGAAGTCAGTGGACAGAGTAACATAGACAGAATAATTAAGAGCACAAAAAAATACACAATGAAGCTTTCATCAGAAATGACATCAGGAAAATCTCATGAATTTTTATTTTTTATTTTTTTGGAGGCAGGGTCTTACTATGTTCCCCAGGCTGGTCTTCAAACAGTCTCAAAAAGCTTCCTACCTTAGTCTTTTGAGTACCTAGGACCACAGGCACAAGCCACCATCCTCAGTACATGATTATTTTAAATTCAAGTATTCCCAGCTTTATTTTCCTTTCCTAGTTTCACAGGGGCTGGGATTTAGCTCAGTTGGTAGAGCGCCGCTCTGCAGTCTCTGAGGTCCTGAGTTCGATTCCCAGCACCGCAAAAATGGGGGAAGGATGTGGCAACCCACTCCCAAGGTAATCCTGAAACAATCTGCCATTGAAAACCCTATGAGGGTCACTATGAGTTGGACACGACTCAAAGGCACCTAACAACAACAACAAGTTTCACAAGGTATGATAATGCTATAGAATTAGTCTACAAAGCACTCATGATTCTTCACTTGAATGGGGTCTGAGGTCAAATGAGACACAATTTGGGGGTCCCATAGTCATGGGCTTTTGAAATGTCAGAGTTTGGTGAAGAGTCATGCAGGCGTTCACTCGTGTTCTGATTTATGTTGTTTATTTCCTTTGTGGTGCTGGAGACCAAGTTCAGGGCCTTGCACATGCTAGGTAAGCACTCTTCCCTGGAGCAACACTCCAGCCATGGGGAATTTTCAAGCCTCTGACCAGCATTGTCTCTCAGATATCCCCTAATGCCTTTTGGGAAGCAGTGGTCTAGTGAGGACACAGAACCAAGACAGCTTTTGCTATGGTCGGTAGTTGTGGGTGTTTTCTAGCAGGGAAGGGGAGGTGGAAGGAAGGGAGGGGGAAAGCGTTCTCTTATCCTTGGGAAACTTGCAGGATCCCTTCCCCCAGTGAGTTTATACAAACAGAATCCCCACCTCCCATCCTGCTTACAGGTCAGGAGCCATTCAGGGATTAGGAAATGACCCCAAGCTCAGGGTGCGAGGAGAGGCCGCCCTGCCCAGTGGTGGAAACTCTTGGGGGAGAAGGCTGCATCCTGTTTGACTTGGCCTTGCCAGGACCAAACCCTTTCTCTCTGGGAACTTTTTTTTTTCTTTTTAAGTGAAAGAGCGATAACGTCCTCCTTCCAACAGCTTTTCCTCCCATGAAACAGGCCATTCTCTGTGCTTACAAACCTGTCCCCCTGCATCCCTCACCTCCCCTGCATTAACCTCCTATTTGTGGGTGGAAGATGCCTGGAAATGCAGGTGTGATGCACTAGCAAGAAATATGACGCTGATTGAGTCCTCATAGTGCAAATGACCTGAATTTACATCCACCTTGAATTAACACAGGTGCTGGGGGCCCGGTGGCTAAGAGAAAATACAGGGCTAACATGGAAAGTTAAGAGGTAGGTGGAGCACGTTGGTGGCCAGAATGAGGCACAGTGCCCTAGACCCACTGCATCTATGAAACATGGCAGAACAGAACATGGTGCCTGCACTATCAGAAGGACGGCCACCAGCCATAATGATGTCAAGAGTCCACACTGGGAAAAACACAACATCCCGGATTTGGCTTACATAAAATTGTTGAATTACACCAAAATTCTACCCCATATCAAAGAATGTTATAATTCTATCTTCATGGTCATGATGAAATATGCCCTAATTTTCTATTGCTGTGTTTATTTTCTTTCTCAGCATCCTCTCCTTAGCCCTAAGAACTCCGGGAACACGATGTAGCCTGCACAGCCCAAGGAATAAGCCTTATGTCAATAATGTGTTCTTTCAATCCTATTGTAGGGGCTATCCTGATTGGCTACAGAGTCGGCCTGTAGAAAACCCAATGCATTAAGGCAGATAACATCTGTGAGTCCTCTGATTTCCTGCTTGGCTCCAATGTCAATACGGTAATAGCTCCTCATAGATATTTTTACTGTAGGATAAACAGATTAAGCTCCACTTATAAATATGAGGATTTGAGGAGGACAGTACAAGCCAAAATGGGGGCTTCTGTGTACCTCCTGCAAAACATCCCATTACTAGCCTAAGACGATGCAACATGTCCAACAGGACACACGGGATGGTGGGCAGCTCCTCTTCAGAGGGAGTTCTCAGTCCCAAGGAAATTCAAAATAATCAGGGGAAAGAAAATCCCACATTGACAGTGGCAAACATTATCTGCACTTGGGAGCTTACTGGCTATGCGATGCTTTGAAGAACCCCAGCTGTTCACCATAGAATGGACTCAACCAGGAAGCTGGGAGACCTGGAGAACAGGGCCAAGGGACCCTGGGGTCCGTCTCTCTCCTCCAGGTTCTAGGATGGAGCATGACTGAGCTGAGAGGATGGGGGCATCTCCTCCCCTCCCCACAACCTGGCTTTGAGGGGCAGAGTGTGAGAGGGAGGACGGGCTGGAAAAGCATTTCTACAGTTCACACTGTGGCTTCTTTTATCACAAGAGTCTCTAATTAAAAAAAAAAAAAAAAGGAAAACATAATTAAAGTACTTGAGGTTTGAACCCAGATCCTTGCACATCTAGGCAAGCGATCCACCACAAAGCCACCCCCTCAGCCCTAATTTTGATTTCTTAAATGTTATTATTACACAGGACAGGTAGGACTGAGGAATGAGTAAAGGTGGAAAAAAATCTGGAGACAAGCAGGTCAGCATAGGAATCATCTGGGGGGTACTGATGGGAAAGAGGGTCAAGGGAGCTCTGGATGCATGCTCTCTCTCTCCCAGCGGTATTTACACAGGTGTGGAAGTAAAAATTCAGCAACATGTACACTGACGATCCATGCAATTAACTGCATGTAAATAATATATCCTCAAGGAAAAGAGCAACCCAAAGGGTGAAAGGCAGCGATGCACCAGCTTTTCCTGGGTGACTCACAATGTCAGCGGGAAAGGGGCCTCAGCTCCCAACTACTCAGATGTTGGTAAGGCATCAAGGATGTCGTTACAAGGAATTCTACTGCCAATCAAGTCCTCCAGCATCTCAGCTTACTGAGTTTTGGGCTTGGGGAGATTTGATGTCCTGCCAGACTGTCCCCTACAGCCAGGATGGGTGAGGTAGAGGGACATGGAAGACAGGGTGATGACCCCCAGGTATCTGTGACATCCCAGATGGCCCTGAAGAAGGCCCTCCCAGGGCCAAGTTGCCAAGGAAAAGACACAGGCCTGTGTTAGCAAATATGTTTCTTTGCTGCTGGCTTTAGAGTGAGGGACAAGACGTCAAAGGAAACCAAAGGGAAGAGATTCTAGCCCCAGGGAAAGGTGAGGAGTAGAGGATGAGGCAGTGAGGCTTGAGCCTTTCTTGAAAGAGCTTGAAGCCCAAACACCCAGAGACACAGAGCAGGCTGTTTCCACAGCTGCCCTGGGCACCAGGCCAGGGCTCTGGGGCTGGCTCTTCCCCTTACACTGCATCAACACACTCTCTGCCATTAACCTCCCAGGTTAAAGGCAGGCAGGGCACGGCAGACTGCAAGCAGAGATGGGAAGAGGGTCCTTAGGATGGAGGGCTCTGGCTCTGCTCATGATAATCCTCTAACCTTCACAAACGCCTCAAGGGCAAGGGAGACGGTATCAACTCACCACCTACCAGGTCACCAGTGCAACCTCAGGGGCCTGATCCTGACCACTCCACAAGGCAGTCCTATAGACAAAGCTGCAGCCCACAAGATGACATTGGGCCATAGTTGCACCCCTGGCCAAGGCAGAGGCACCAGAATCTGGGGTCTGAAGCCCTGTGCTTGGAGCTCAGCGATGCTCTTAGCAGTTTTGGCGCTGTGGTATTGACACTGAGTCTCAGGCCCAACTCAGGAAAGGGTTGCGCAATTCATGAGGGGAGAGTCTGCCTTCACTTCTACTGCTCTGTGAGACAGAAGACACTTAAGTCACATAGGCTTCACTTTTGGTAGGGGATATATGCAGAAGTTATAATCTCCAGCAAATACATAATTAACTTTGACTTAAACAGAAAAACTGGAAGGATACTGATTTTTTTTATTGTGGTAAAATGTAAGAAAATGTGCCATCCTAACCATTTTAAGTGGCCAGTTCAGTGTTATTAGGTATGTGCACACTGTTGCACAAGCACTGCTCCATCTACCTCCGAACTATCTGCCCCAGCTGAAACTGCACTCACCAAATGCCAGTCCCTATCCATGTCCTTAATAGAGACCTGAGGAGGTTGCACAAAGCACAGGCACTGGTGGAAATGCTTGGCAAAGAAAACTGAAATTTATACACACAAGAAGATCACAGCATCGCAAACAAACAAACAAAAAAAATCAACCTTCATATAATATAAATAAGACAGATTAAAGGCTATTATTTTTTTTTCCATAACTAAAGACTAATGGCAGCCACTGCTGAGAAGAACTAAGAGTAATTTATGACTTGTTTACCCTCCTGGCATCAACTCTAGTCATCTGCTGTGACCAAGACCTCTTGCTCTCCTCAGATACATGAGCAGGTGGTGCTTGGGCCTAGAACTGGAGGGGAAGGATGGTGGCCGGCCAGCTGATCCTGCAGGCCGCTTGATGAGCTCGCACCAATGGACAGGCCCTCCCTGGAGGCTCCCCTAGGAACGCCTGCCTTGACAGATTTGTGTGACTTGGCAGTGACTCTGTGATGGAAATTCACTGAGGAGCCTGGATTTCAACTTCTGGTAAGCAAGGATCTCACAGGTCTCCTGCTCACACTTCTGGTCTACAGAGGAAGCAGTCTTCCCCAGGATCAGTAGGGAAAGTTGGGGGCCCAGAGAACAAGTATTACAAGGCTTTTGTCCGATTCCAGGGCGCTGCAGAAGCCCAGAAAGCCTGAACAAATGGTGCCTTTGCTCCAGTATTTTATAATCTGGCAAGGACACACAGCCCTAAATGGCGAAGGTAAGATGTAGGAGATTTGTCAGAGGGAGGCTAGCTGGGTTTTTAGAAACTGATGGAGGGCCAGACACACAGCAGCAGTGACCAAAGGGGCCACTGGTCAGCCTCCCTTGCCTGTCTTTTGCTAAAGTTCCTCTGCTGGGACAATGTTGTTGCCTTCACTTTGAAAATTTCTTTTACTATTGCTGGTCAATAGCTTTTCTTTGCCCTTTCTGAGAACATGAATTACTTTGGGCTCCATTCTTGGAACTCGAGGCTGGGAAGGTGATTCTGAGCTGGAGTTAGTAGGGAGGTGCCGTGTTTGAACAGAGATGACCGATACATATCTGGGCTTTGGAGGTAACTTTATGATGTTTGGATTCTGTGCTGGCACCAGGCTCTGGGTTTTAAGAACTCTTCTGTCGTACGATGTGCAGCTTTTCCAAGAACAACTCTATAAAATGAAAATATTTTATAGCCGTGGCCTTTGACTTCTGGAGATGTGCACAAATATAGTAATCTCTTGCAAAAGTTCATTCAGTTTAGACTCAGTTCACCTAAAGAAATAATCCGTTCAGGATCTATCCACTTTGTGCTCTGAAAAGCACCAATCCTCTTTGTGGAGTCGGTGGGTGTTTTGTTTGCTTGATGCAAAACAGTTCTTTCTTGTATGTGAACAGACAACTAGCACTGAGTGCACACGAATGAAATCACTGGCAAGGGCGATGCTGGCACTTGCCATTGAGAAGATTAGATTCCCAAGAAACTCCTCCGGCCGTGGCCAGCAGCCACAAACTGAGAGAGAGTGAGTGTGCGCCAATGTCCACACGCACTCAGAGAAGCCCTTTTCTCCCTGTGTGTTCAGGTAGGATTCCATTAGTCATTTAAGTTACCCAGAGCTTAAATATCTCAGTTGTTTGCTTTAAATACTTAGCAAAAAATAAAAGTGCATTAATAAGAGAAATGGGAAATTGGGAATTATTCTTATTCAAGCTTGCACATTTCAATTGTCTTTGTTTTTTGCTCAATAAATAGGACATTTTATAACGTCCCCTATATGTGAAACTGATTAAATCTTGTTCAAGGTGCACACGTGTGGAATGTGCTTCTCTTAGATTTTGAAATGTTTTCCTGTGTTTTTCAGGTTTTTGGCTATTTAAGTCTGCTGTTTGACAGACTGTTTTGCCTTTGTACTCACATATTCAAATATGGAAGCAAACTGAGATAAAAGGAGACAATTTTATTATCCAAACTGTTGAAAGTGGTCTAATATCCTAGGCAGCAGTTGAAAATGTGCTCCCTGAAACCCCAGATTCTATATCCCTCAATGGTAATGCAGCCATGATAGCCATGCCATTGTAGGAAGCATCTTTAATTTGTGCCTGTCCCCTCTCTTTAGGACCCTGCCCGTAGACCACACTGTGAAGGGACTCAAGAATGACCACAGGGAAGACGAGGCAATCATTTGAAACTCAGACGGATACCTCTTTTTTACCTCAGCTTTATAAGGTGGAATGTTTCTAAAAGGAAGACGGAGATTCACTTTGAGAAAACATTCAGATAATTTTTTAAGTTTGGATACTTGACATTTTCATATGCATTTTTACAAATAATCATGTGTTTTTCTCAGTCATTGGGACACTTTGTATGGAGACAAATCAGCATCTCAGGACTCCATCTTCCTTCTTGCACCCAGAGGGACAACATGTGATCCAGGCTTGGCTAATCACACTGTGCCATCTCCGTGGACACAAGAATCAGTGCAGGGGTGGGCATATGACCCAAGTGGGGCTAATCAGAATCCTTTCTAGACACTGATTTATGAAAGGTGGAAGAGACAGATCTCTTCCATTGGGGTTACTAGGAAGCTAGAAAGATGGAAGTCCGGGCTTGGAGTGGCCAAGTTTCCTGCCACAAGGAAAAGGCTAGGAGCCTACCCTCACAATGAAGCCACACACAAGCAAGCTCAGCTGAGGGATGGATAGAGTGGGTCTAGAAGGGACTGAATCACAGTTCCCATCCCCAAAGCCTGGTTTCTAGAGTTCTTCCTTTAATCCTATGCACAGTTCCAATAACATTCCAGCTGCATAAACCAAGATATTCCCTCTTTGCGCAGGTCGGTTAAAATGTGTCACAACCGCAGGAGTTCTGACTTAAGCAGGGGTTATTCTTAGCCTGGGAATCACATTGTTGCTTACTTGTCTAGAGATTAACAGCTTCCCAGCTGTGTGCCAATGAATGTCACTTCCCTTTCACACCGACTTTTTGCTAGGGGCATCCCATATCAATTTCTGTATGAAGAAATGGATGCTGAAACTTAACAAATTAGAGGCAGAGAAACTTTCCCGTGCTTTTTTTTTTTTTTTTTTTTTTAGGAAAAGCAGAAGTATATAAACACACTGCTTTCTATCTGGCATTACATAGCACACAAAGAAGTTTAACATTCATTACTAAATGTATTTATTGACTCAAGAGTTTATAGCACAAAAATTCTTATCTGTAGCTTATTTTTATCACCATTGTTCATTTACCCTATGGAACAAGAGAGGCCAAGGACCAGATTAGAGAGGAAACAAATTAAAACTCCCATTCAGAGAAGTGCTTGAGTCTCCTGTCCATTTGTTTCTGCTCAGCTTTGCCCGTCATCCAGAGCTGAAGATCTCAAAGACGCTGGCAGGTACAAACATGCTCCCTTTTAATTACACCACCAAATTGCTGCAATAACTGATTGCCAGTTAAATAATTATAATCAAGTGCCCATTGTGCATAACAATCATTTAATGACTGCCATCCAAAAGCACTGTAATAAAGAGAGCTTTAATGAAGAAAACTGGAAAGGCGCCAAGGTTTCATGGCGGTTTGCTTAAAGGGAAAGAGGGCCATAATCTGTATTTAAGATTCAAAGAAGCCTTTAATCCAGATGCTCAACATTAAATAAGGGAGTGGAGTCATGTTTTGATCAAAAGTTACTGCATGCATAAAAGAAAGTAACATAAATGTTCGTTTAGAAAAAAGCTCCAGTAAATTATATTAAGTAAGTGTTTGTAACCATTTGCTTCAGGAGAAAAATGAAAAAGAAGAAAACCATCTGATTTTCATTTTGGACAAGCATACTTGGCTAAAATAAAATAAATGGGAATAGGGTTTGATTTGTATACTATCATAGA
Source organism: Pedetes capensis (assembly GCA_007922755.1). Lineage (NCBI taxonomy): Eukaryota > Metazoa > Chordata > Mammalia > Rodentia > Pedetidae > Pedetes > Pedetes capensis. Next base: position 16,301 of record VMDO01000036.1, read on the forward strand.
AAATAAAGTGAGTTACCATTCCATCTACCTTGTCACAGTCATCGTCTTCTTCCAACTGACCCTGTTTATTGTTATGCTCCCAGTTTGCTCAACCAAGACTACATCTCTGGGAAGTGTAATTACATTCTGACACAAAGTCCTGATTGAGATGGTTTTGATGATCTCAGCTCTAGCAAACAGTAGTTCTCATTTAAGGAAAAAACAAACTCAAAATACTCCCCATGTAAAACTCAAGACCCACTGGCAGCTCTTGGCCACTGCTGAAGCATGGCTAATGCAGTGAGACGGCAGTTCCTGGAACTGCAGCCATTTTCTGCAAGCTGATATGCTGCCTGGCCAGTGGTAAACACCACAGGCTCCAGATTTTGCTAGAGTGAATGCTGGGAGAGGACTCTCAGCAATAGCAAGGCAGGAGAGGAGAAGCAAAATCCCAACTAAAAACTGTTTCTACAAGTGAGACCAGATTTGGGCTCCTGTACTCCCTATAACTTTGGATGCAGAGGACCAGGGCCTGACCCACACTTTCCACTGGGATTTCTGTGCCCCACAAACACTGCAGTCCTTGGAAAGTCACAACGATGAAATGACCCTGAATACCTAGGGGAAACACAATCACACAAGGGATTCGGTTCCGTCCCAAACATTCAAGACAGAACAAGCTGCTCTGGCACTCCTGAGATAGTGCAGAGGCCAGATCCTGGGTCAGATGTGTGTATGGGAGAGGGATGGACAGATGGCCACAGAGAAGCTGAGTTAAAGAACATCACCTGCCTATCTGGGGTAGAGGACACAGGCCAAGACACATTCCCTAAGACCGTGCAGGGTCACACTGGCCTAGGATAAGGTGTAGGAGTTAGATTCTGACACCATGACACTTTTCTGACATTCTAAGTTGTCAAAGTCCAACAAAAATATACAGATGCATCTCTAACAAAGGAACTTTTATTTGGGAATAAAGAGGAGGATTGTAATCCAAGACACCCATGGGTGGACTGTGGTATGTACAGAGAACAAAGGGAAGATTGGGGGTTGTAATAGGACAGAGAAATCTACTCAAGTTATTATGAAAGATTTCACTGATGTTTAAGGTGCTTTAGGAAGCAGGCAAGCTCTGATTGGTGAGTGACAGCAGTTACTAGGTAAAGCTATTCGTCAGGTTGGGGGCATGGCTGAGTGGCTGAGTGCTTGCCTAGCATGTATGAGACCCTGAGTCCCATCTACAGCACTGAAGGGGAAAAAAATCAGGAACAAAACAAACCTATTAGTCTTAAGGTCACAGGTGACAGTTTCTCCATGAGTTGCTAAGTAAAAACAGCCTTAAAGATAGGACAAGACTGGGTAAGGTGGGGTCCAGCTCAGGCTACAAAGCAAGACTGTTTAAAAAAAAAAAAAAAAAAAAAAAAGGATAGGCTGATTCGATGGATCAGTTTTGGGAAGGAAGCCCTGGAGCAGGTGTCCATGACCTGATTATGTCCCCTTTTATGCCATGGCCTCTCAACACCATTTTAATGGAATCTTAAGAAGGACTCCACTTTGGATAATGAATTTGCATAAAGTTAACTGTCATTAAACTCTTCTTCAGGAAGCTGCCCCTTTCCGTGTTGGGTTAGGGGTACAGCTGCTGCTTCCTGCAGACTGATGGGGTAGCACCAGCGTCTGTCTTACCTAGCTCTCTCTCCAGCTTTTCCAAGACACCCTCAGATGCCTGCTCCTAACTCAGATCTTCACACCTCAGAGTCACTGCCGAACTCTAGGGCTTCCCAGGGACTTCTTGGTGGTCTCGCCAGTCCTGCCAGTTCCACTGTTCCTGTTTTCTACGCCTCTCCTCAGTCATAGGTGCTCAGAACCTAGGCTCTTTCCACCCCCTTTCCTCCTCTATTGAACATGACACTGACAATAAACTGAGTTGACAGGAGTTAGGGACGTCTGAGGACTCGAAGAAGGAATGTATGGAAAGCCACATGACCACTATATGCTAAGTCCTCGAGAGATAGGAGATATTATTGTCCCACATCACTAGCTTTAGGAGAAAATCCAAATTCCTTAGTCAGGTATCTAATATCAATAATAAAATGACCTGTCTTGCTCACTATTCACCCCAAACATTCTCATTTCCACCTCTCTATACCCCAGTCAACACCATGTAGCAAGGAGAACATTTAAAGTGACGTCAATCACTCCCCACCACCCTACAGGTTAAAATACAGCCCAAGCTGGGCTCAGGGTCAGTGAGAGTCCATGCCACTTGCTCCCTGCCTCCAACCTCATATCCCACCTAGTCACCCTCATTCAGTATGCTGTGGCCAGGCTGGCTCCAGCCCCTGCCCTGTCCAAGGCCACCTGAAACTGACCACTCTCGCTCCACACTCAGCCCTTCTCGCAGGATGTTCCTCACACACTTGGCTCCCTTCTCTGCATTCAGTGCCTGGCTCAGAAGCCACCTTCTCAGAGGGACTGTCACAGACCTACTGGTTTGACTTCGACTTCTGTTCCCCACTCCCTTACCCCACACCAATGCATTCTATGCCAACCCCCTGTCTCCTTTCCATCTTTGTGCTCGTCACTAGCTAGAAGTGTCTTCTGTGCTTCCTGATGGAGCTGGAACATAAGCCTTGTCTTGTCTGTGTTGGCTACACTATCTCAGTTCTCAAAGGAGCCCCAAGCACATGGCAGACACTGGACAAATAAGTGGAATCCCCTCCTCATCACCAGAGCCCTGCACACCACTCATGACGGCACACTCTGAAAGCTTCGGCGGAACTGGACTGAACTCAATCATGTGTCATGTCTCTTGGACACAGATAAACATCCTCCCCTGGCCACTGTCTTGCCAAATCACATTGATAATCCCAGGCTCATACCTGGGACCCACACCTATTCAGGAGTTCATGGGCTCTACAAAGCAGGGGACATGGGGGTTGAATACATGCAAAGAAACTTGGGGCTCTCTAGTGTTTAGGGTTCAACAGAAGTCTGAGGAGACAAAAATGACTAAGTTCACAGCACAGTAAACAAAACAACAAATCAGTACACTATGAAGTTGGTACCAGGGTGACATTTAAAATAAACCCTTGATTTAATACTTGATTTAATACATATTCCCAATCAGGTTCAGGTAACAGGAGAGTAGATTTTGGAGGTAGAATTCACCATTTTTAAAAACTTGACTGCGCCATACACCATAGGGTATCATACGCAGCACTTACAAATGACCCATCTTACATGCATACTCGCTGTCCCAAAAGTGTTAATCTTATCCCCTTGACTTTAAGATAGAAACTGGATCTCACTTTTCCAGGAACCCAAAGCTTCTAGCCTAATTCTTGCAGAATGGCCTTTTATATTTAGCAGACTCAGAACAGAACTTCAAGCTTTCCTTCTGTCCTAAGACCTCTGACAAATTATTCTCTTTTAATTTCCACACCTTTTTTTTTTTTTTTTTTTTTTTTTTTTTGAGACAGAGTCTAATTATGCAGCTTGGAACTCATTACTACCCCAGGCTGGCTTTGAACTCACAATCCTCCTGCCTCAGCCTCCCAAGTGCTGGGATTATAGGCATGTGCCACCATGAACAGCTTCCACATGTTTTAAGAGCTGGTAATGATACCTATCCCTCAATGGGATGCTATGAAAAAGGACCCGACAGTGTACTCAACAGAAAATTCATGCTTAATACATTACAATTTCCTTTCTTTCCTTGCTGCTGTTGTTGTTAGATGCCCGTGAGTCGTGTCCGACTAATAGCAACCCTTATAGGGTTTTCAATGGCTGTTTTGGGACTGCCTGGGGAGTGGATTGCCAGGTCTTTTCCCAGAACAAGTGGTAGGAGTTCAAAAATACTATGTGGCTGCTGAATTGGAGGGAAAATATATTGGATGTTAGTTATGGTTTGGTTCTTAAATGTCCCCCAAAGACCCACACAAGAAAGGCCTGGTCCTCAATCCATCATGCTCCTGCAAGGTGGTGGAACCTTCAGGAGGCTAGGACCAGTGGAAGGAAGTCAAGTCACTGGTGTGTGCTTGAAGGGGATATTGGGACCCCATCCCCTCCTCTGGCTCCCTTTCACTTCCCAGCTGCCATGAAGTGAGCAGCTTGCTCTACCACATGCTCCCACCATGATGTGCTGCCTCACCACAGGCCCAAAAGCAAAGGGGTCAACAGACTATGAAACCTCCAAAACTGTGAGCCAAAATAAATGCTCCCTCTTTTTTAAGTTAACTATCTCAGGTATTTTTTTGTAATAAAAGAAAGAGAAAATACTGAGAAACATCACAAAATACAAACTATTGGGTGGAAGAAATAACACAAAGCCTAAAGGGCTGTAATGTTTTCTTATTATTCTCTGTATAAGACAGAGCTGCAAATAATAATATTTTATGACTTGATCACAGTGAAAGTGGAAGTCAGGGCTGAACCAGGAAGCTACTGAACAGCAGAATCAAGGAGGCACTGAATATCAGAAACCATTAGTTAATCACAAAAACAAAGTTAAAAGGGAATTGTATTTGCTTTAAATGCATGTACTCCTAGAGAACTCACAAGAGAACTTGAAAACCACTGGGAGTTTAAGTATTCCTCACTGTATCAAGAAACATGAGTGATCATGACAAACTATTGTTTTCAGTGCAAATCCACTTGGCATTTTAAGGCTCTGCTACAAATAGAGCTATTGTACCAATCACAAAGGTGTAGTAAAAAGTCAGCTGAAACAGTGAACTATTTTCAAAGATCCTGGGAGGCTGGCATTTATGAAACAAGAATCACACAAAATTCCTGCATGGAGTTTTTGGATACAGGGAATAAGAAATGTTAACAACAAAAAACAAAGGAAATATAATCATATAGGACATTGGTTTCTCTGTTTGCTCAAGCCTTTGATAACCACAGCAGTTTTCTAATTTTTACCAATCCCTCTTTGACTCTCAGGTTTCATGTGACTTGGTAGGGGCTACTGCACCTCATTACCATTGCTGACAGAACATATCCCAGACTTGACCAATCAGTTAGAGATCTCCCCTTCCCCACTACAGAGATTGGTTCATTAGTGAGAGCCAGAGGAGGGGATGGGGTCCCATTTCACCAATATCTCTTAAATATAAATGTGACAACTGTACAGTGAGGTCACTGTGGATAGAGGAGACTATTTATTATGTCCCTGATCCTTCATCTTCATTGCCCCCCCTGAAAAATCAAACATCCATCAATCCAGCCATTCATTCAAAAATGTCCTGAGTGCTGAATAGGTGCCAGGTGTTATGGTGGGCACTGATGGGACAAAGATGATAAGGACACAGTCTTTTCTCTCAGAGTTCATGGTGATGATTTGCTCTGAAAGGGGTGAGAAGGGACCCAGGGGAGCCTGCAGACAGGACAAAGGCTGAAGGCTCAGAAGGCATGTGCCAGGGAGAGAGAAGCAACACAGAGGGGTAGGAAGGAAGCAAGGGAAGCCCAGCAGAGCAGGAGTCAGTGGTCAGAGCTGTCCAGCCATGCTGCTAAGGACCTGATCCTATCCTGGAGCATGGGTCAGCTAGCCTTTGAAGTCTCTGAGCACCTTGGTCAGACGTATCTTTCAGAAAGGGACACCAGGTGGCCACTATGGAAGGGACAGAGATGACTCAGTGGGCCCTGCTGTAGTCATTTGAAAATGGCTGTGGGGAGTTTGAGAGAGAAAAGCCAAACAAGGAGGCAAATGTCTACAAGACTAACTGGCAAACCACAGAAAACTACTCCTGTGTGAATCACGTGAGCAGAATTCGGGAACGCAGAGTTATCTGCCTCTCAAAGGAGAAAGACTGACAGAGGGATATGGAAGAAAGGAATCAATGTCTGGGCTTCCTGTAGACTCTGGGTCTCAGCCCCTTTACCCAGAGGGGCCTCTCCCCAGACTAAGCCTGGTCCATCCTCCTGGGCGCAGCTCAATGCCCAGGTCCTATAGTGGAGGCTCCTGCTCCAGCCCCTCTGGCCTCCCACTGTCTGTCCCTATACTTTTGTTAAACCTGTTGATTGTCTACACTTCCCTGGACTTCAGGGTCCTCATGTGTAAAATGGGAATACTGACATTGACCTCAGGATAAGGATTAAATAAGATGAATGGCACCAAGCACTCTGCACAGAGCCTGGCATGTGATACACATTCAATTCATAGGTGCTGCCGTATCCCTGGTGAGGATGAAATAATTTGCATCAGTGAGAAACAAACACACTTACACTAGGCAGCAATTGTTCACTCACCAGAAACTTCCACATGCTACAGTTAATCGAATTCTGTCCTACGAGTAGGATGGAAGCCCTGTGCTGGGTAGTTGAGCACATGAACACAAGCACATACTCCCTGCAGGCCTGTGGGAAACACAGCCAGGCTCAGGCAGCACTGGGTGATGCTGGAGAGGTTCAACTCACCCAACCTGGGGGCACAGCTCTGACCCCACATTCCCTCGGGTGAAAGGCCAAGTGCACCACTGTCCCTCCCGGGAGAGTGTAGAAATGGCTGGAGATCAATTTGTGACTAAAAAAAGAAAAACCATGGACAGAGAGGGAGGTCTACAGGTGGCTTTATTTCAGTTTATCCTGAAAGCCAATCTATAGAGACATCTTATTTATAGAATTTCCTACTGCCCTCTTCCACCAAGCCACCTTCTGCTGACAAGTTGGGACTTGCTTATCAGGGGGCCTGGCTTAATTGTGCAAATGAGCAAAGTCAGGAAGAGATGAGAGAGTCATGATGCAAATGCCAATGAGGTGGGGCAGCTACTCTCTGCTTGCTTCAGCACATCCATCCTCAACCACCCACGCACAGATCAGGATGCCAGAGCGACCACACGCTGCAGGAGCAGGCTGGGTCCAGTTAGGGGAGTGGGGCCAAACTGATTTTAGACCATGATGGTATCTATTGAGGCTTCGATGAAAACAAGCCTCCCCTGGCCACCCATAAAACCCAGACTTGCAACAGTCTGCACATAATCCGCACCCTGACTCCTTAAGCCCACCTGGGGAGTCACGGGAATTTAGAGGATCAGGTCACAGAGCTTGAAAGAATGAAGTAGGTGGATTGGGAGTTCCTCTTTCCAGGGCTCAATTTTCTCCATGACACAATTCATGGCTATGAATGCCAGCCCTCCAAAGGCAGAGGGTGACGTGTGATGTGAACTCCGAGACCAAACACTGATCAGTGAGCTTGTCCTGAGCAGCCCAGTGCCTAACACTAAGTCGCGGTGGGAACCCTCAGAATCTTGGTGACTGCCAAGGGGCGAGGTAAATACAAGTCCAAGAGGATGCACTATGGGTGGGGGGGAGGGGTCGGTCTTTCCAGGGAAGCTGCAATGAGGCCCACACTCAGCCCCACTTCTTCCTTCCACTCTCATCCTTCATTTATGCAGAGACTGCAGATTCCTTGGGTGATTTGTACCAAATCCAAATGGTTAAAAATAATTGGCTAAATACCTTCCTAGATAAATTGAAACCCAAGACCTTTTCGAGCCCTGCTCAGCCATACCTCAAAGGGTGAGCAGGATGGAACGCAATGCTCTTCCCTAGTTGATTTCCTGAGTCAGACCTCTGCCTGTCCATCTTCTGATGTCACGAGTCTAACTGTGCCATCAAAGACTGAGTAAGCATCTTCAGAAAATAGAAACTCAACTGTAAGAACACCGGTATTTAGAATCACGGAACATCTCTGCCCAGTTTCAAACTCAGCTACTGTATACAAATTTAGTTATGACACTGAGGGAAGTTTTTTTTTTTTTTCAATTCTGTATTGTTTTAGCATAAAAGAAGCCAAAGGCAAAGAAAATAACAATAATATCCATGCCATGATCTCAGGCAATGTAAAGTAGTAAACAAAACAGTCTTTCCAGTTTTGTAGATTGTATCTGAGTGTGGCCAGAGGGAGACAGAAAATATATACAAATAAGTAAGTAATTTTATATAGTGACAAGCACCATATAGAAAATAAAACAGAATAAAAGAACAGTTGGTTTGGGCTGTGGATATAGCTTGGTAGTAGAGCACTTGCTGAGGATGCAAAAAAAAAACTACAATTGGTTCATGTCCATTTTACAGATAAGGAAACCAAATACAGTAGTGTAGGTGTATTGTTCAGAGATTCACAGCCAATAAGTCAATTTGGGGGCTGGTTTTTAGCTCAGCTGGTAGAGCAGCAGCAGCAGCACTGCCCTCTCTGAGGATCCAGGTTCAATCCCTAGCACCGCAAAAGCGGTAGAAGGACATGGCAATCCACTGGTGAAGCAATCCAGAAGCAATCAGCCATTGAAAACCCTATGAGGGTAGCTATGAGTTGGACCTGACTCAACGGTACCTAACAACAACAACAGGTCAGTTTAAACTCAGAGCTGAGCCAGGCGCCATGCATTCACCTGTAATCTCAGCAACTTGGTAGGCTGAGGCAGGACAATTGTGAGTTTGAGGCCAGAGGCAGCCTGCACAACTTAGTAAGACTCTGTCTAAAAATAAAAAGAAATAAAAAGGGGCAGGAAGCACAGCGAGATGGTAGAGCACTTGCATAGCATGCACAAGGCCCTAGGTTCCAGCCACAGCACTGCAAAAACTAAAAATTAAAAAAAACCTCAGAGCAGTCTGATCCCAAAGCTGTTCCAAACCACTATCCCTCGCTTTCTTCAGCTTCCAGAGAAACCAAAGAATCTGAAGAATAGATGGGGTAAGAGATTTTTTTTAAAGTCCCTCCCTCTGGGAATCAGCAAAGCTCCACGACCTCAAAAGAGTACTCGGCAAACTCCAACTCTGATCCTGAGGCAACTAGCGCTTAAATTTCTACACAAGATGCTTAACACACTTCAACCCCTAACACAACCCTCTGAGGTGGGAGTCACTGTCCCTGCGTTTCATGAAAGGCTACTAAGTCTCAGAGAGTTTAAGTAACCTCCTGAAAAATTACAGAAGCTGTGACCTAGGCCTCAGGCTTCTGAGCACTCTGCTTTTTCCATTACACCATGCTGCATCCAGAAGACTCCCCAAGGAGTTACATTTGTCTCCCACTGGGAGACAAGGCAGTAACTGACTTGGCGGCGCAGGCAGGAATGAGTGACTTCTTTGTGCCCCTGCCAACCAAGTATTCCATGCCCTTTGTGACAGGACCTGAACACAAAGCCCAAGTGATCCTTAGCAGCTAAGCATTCTAGAATTTGCTGGAGAATTTTCTCACCTCCTCCGTATGGGGTCTGATAGTGAGAGGAAAAACGTACTTATGTCTCATTCAGAATTTGAAAAGTCATAAATCCTTCAGGCCGCTGGCAAGTGTCTCTAATCCACTGAAGTCACGTGGCCTTGTATAACAAGTCTTGTGATGTCTGTAGCTGCTCCTTGCTATAGTAACAGCCGCCTGAATGTTGGAGTCCTTCATCTCATGCCTGGGGGATTATTCCATTTTCCACATTAGGAATAAGCCGCAGACTTTAGGTTCTAAAACGGAGCCAGCAATGCTGACCAGAATCCAGATGCCCTAAATATAATCAGAGCTAAATTTTACCACCCCCTGTGAAAGACACAAATGAAAAGAATGTACTAACTTCTAGAATGCGGGTCTAGAGAGCAAAGCTATGAATAGAGCCAGACTGGGCTCTGATGCACTGAGAGGGCTTTGAAGCTAACTGGAGCCTTCCAATTATCTTCCCTTCTGCATATTTCAGGATGGTTTTGCTTTTACAAAAACCAGATACATTAGCTTAGCAGGAGGTGCTACAGGCACATTCTTATAAACTAGGTCTTTGCTTAGCTTTAGAACTTTCTGGAAGTGTCCTTTCACTCTCCAAAACAATTCATATTTTCAGAGATTGATTCTTTTTTTCCCCCCAAGCAGGGTCTCACCATGTAGCCCAGGCTGGCCTTGATCTTGGCTCTGTCTACCAAGTGCTGGGATGACAGGCATGTGCCACCACACCTGGCTTCAGGGATTGAGTAAAAAAAAAAAAAAAATCTTCATTTATGGTCAATCACTTATTCCTAATTGCTATTAAAATAAACAAATTCATTAAGCTCCGATGAATAAAGCCTTATCTAACATAAAGCTAAGGTAAAATAGTATAAATGTGTCTTGCTGTAAGATGTGATTTTTAATAATTATGATGATGATAACAGATACAGCATTAACAATGCTATATGCCTACTACATGCCAGTGCAAAGTACTTTAACTACACTATTGTATTTAACCCTAATGGTACCTCAACAAAGTTTTTATTTCTGTTTCACAGGAGAGGAATTATGTCTTGAGATGATTCTGCAACTTGTCCAAGCTTGCACAGATGGTGAGCAGTAGGGCTAGACTTTGAATGTAGGTGGCCAACACCAGAACCTATTTTGCAATAAAAGGGGCAAGCCCTGTCCACACTGCAGAGAGCACTGCTTCCAGCTACTTGCTGCCATCAACTCTTTCCGAATTAAATTTGGGTCTCATAAACATGACTTTATTTCTGCATTCATTTTTCATTGGGGACATTTAATTAAACTGTATAATGACAACAAGAAGTCCATCTGGTACTTCCAGGTTTGGCAGTAAACAGGAATGACTGTTGGAAAACATGCCTTGGCTGGTGGAAGCGGAAGCGTGAGGTGTCCTAGGAACCAGACACCAGCTGAGAGCACCCAGCTTCCGGTGGGCATGGGGTCACAGGATTCCAGGGGCTAATTAAGTTAATCAGGAGAGCTGGTTAAGAGAAAGTCACTTGGGAGATTTATTGAGTATGTCCACATCTGCCTATCTATATCATGTTACAACAGCTCTTTTTCAACTTCTTCCTGTCACTTAGATCACTCAATCATTACTCTCTTGACAGACTCTCTGGTTTTTCATAAAGCCTTTACTTTGTTTGCTCAGCATCTTCCTGCCTTCCGGGAACTGCTTGTTCCCTACCTCTTACCATGTTCCTCTACAGATCTCATCCTCTGGCCTACCTTACCTCACCCTGAAAATGGCAACAGACTCAGCTGGGCCCCGATTTTTTGAGATGCAAGAAGGAGTGGGCCATGCCATGTCAGGTGATGGACACTCTGGGGCCGTATAAGCCTTGTAAGAGAAGCCAACATGCAGGGAGAGAACTTGCCCCTAACACTCTGGAGCTGAGCTGCTCCTATGTGAGCAGGAGTAACTCTTCTGTCAGGTAGGTGAGGTTCTGATATTTGCATTTGTGGATGGTAATTCAGGGGCTGGGGTTTGGCTCAGCTGGTAGAGTGTTGCTCCACCCTCTCTGAGGACCTGGGTTTGATCCCCAGCAACCCTAAAATGGGAGAAGGATGTGGCAATCCACTCCCAAAGCAATCCCGAAACAATCAGCCATTGAAAATCCTACAAGGGTCGCTATGAGTCAGACCTGACTCAAGGGCACCTAACAACAACTACAGTGGTTTTATGTCACTCAAAACTGACAGGCCTGAATAATTAGAAATGGTACCACAAAGGGAGGACTGAATGTGGGGAAGTCTAAATGCAGAAAAGGATGAGAGGAAGTGGGAGGCCATGAGAAATACCCCATCTAGGGTGGAGACACAGCTAAGCACTCTTACAAATTACTGAATAACTGGTTGAATGAGATAGAGGAAAAGTGTCCAATTACTGCAGAGCAGTGCCTACTTCTTAGAACATTCCTAAAAGGGTAGGAAAATCCCAGTGCTGGCTTATCTTGTGCATGTTCTTTTCCTAGGACTGGAAGTTGAACCCATGGCTTCGCACATGCTAAGCAACAACTCTACCCTTGAGCTGCATCCCAGCCCCTTCCTCTATTTTTTTTTTTTTTTTTTTGGTTTCTTGTGACAAGGCCTTGCCATGTACTCTGAGCTTTCCTGGAACTCCCTATGTAACCCAGGCTAACCTCATGTCAATTCTCCTCTCTCGCCCTCCCATGTGCTGGGATTATAGACATGTACCACCACACCTAATACCTTTTTCACTTTTTAATTTTGAGACAATTCTCACCAAGTTGCATGCGTTGCCTCTGCCCTGGAACTAGAGATCCTCCTGCCTCAGCCTCTCGAGTTGCTGGGATTACAGGTGTGTGCCATGGCAGCTAGCTCATCTCATCTCTTGCATTTCTGAATTTCCCTTTTAGCATCCCATCCACCTGCCCATCCTCCTATATCCCTGGCTTTCACAAACCCTGACCCCACCCTCACCTTCCCTAAAGGTCTTACCCACAGCTAAACTTCTAAAATACTGACTCATCATGACAGAGTAATCACACACTCATTATCCTGGGTGTGTAATTGCATCAGGACTCAAAAGAGACAATTGATATATATATGTATGTATGTATATGTATATGTATATATATATGTATATGCATATGTATATGTAAGGTGCTGTCAAGTCTGACTCATATCGCTTCGGGATTGTTTTGAGAGTGGACTGCCACATCCTTCTCCCATATTTATGGTGCTGGGGATCAAACCTGAGTCCTCAGAGAGTGCAGTGCAGCAAGTCTGTGTTGGGCAGAGGGAGCTGATCATGCCAGGCGATTCTTAGAACACACCCCGCAGGCTCCACACACACAGATGGACTTAGGGTTTGGACCAGCGGGTACCTTCCCTGTGTGGCTGAACCACGTCACCCTTTCAGGTATAGTGAGTGGCTCTCCTTTGTGTTCCAACAGCACTTTATAAGAACATTTACCACATCACTGTAAAGATATTGTTTGTTAAAATGTTCATATCCTTGGCCAAAATAAAATTTGGCAGGGGAGGAACTTTGATTTATTTGCCTCCCTTTTGTGCGTCTTTTACAAGATGGGAATTGATTAAATTTTGTGGAATGACTGAATTCTGTAAATCCCTACATTCTGTTTTCCTCTTGAAGGGAAAATAACTGGAAGGGGAAATCATCTCACGTAGTTTAGCGGAAACCCTGATCTTAAAGAGGCCATGGCTGGCGAAGCCAGGCCCTGATGCTCCCTCTCTCTGGCTCACAGTCAGCATCACTGCTCAGCCCCAACCCTGCCTCACTATAGTTGAGCCAAGCCCAAGGGCCCTGCTGATTATGGTTCTAGGCTTCAGCCCCTGCTGAGTGACCTGGCATGCAGGAGAAACTGACGTGGTTCTGCAGCACCTCAGAAGCAGAACAAAGATGCTCCAGGGCAGGAGGATGCATGTGTGATGACCTTCACACCACCACCAAGAGATGCAAAATGATGCTCAGACAGAGCCTATCCTGCGCCTTTAAGGATAGATGCTCCATTAACACTATGCCCAAAGACCCATTAACTCAGAAAGCACACAGCTGATCTGCCCAAGTATGTGGCACTGTGGCTGCTTCATTTCAACTGGTTACTGCTGCTTTCAACAAGACATTCTGTCCTGAGATGGCTCAGAGCTGTGTGAGCTGTGAGAGGGCAACAGGTTAAATCCTCACACGTAGAGGCAGTAGGGCGCAGAGAATGAGACCACAGACCATCCACGGGCCTGTTGTAAGGGCTGCATATTATAACATACGCAAAGTGGTTACAACAGCGTCTGGGATGTGAGCATCAGCAACAACAGTCCCCTATCTGTAGCGGACATGCTCTAAGATCCCCCACTGGATGCCCAAAACCAAAGACCAAAATCCTATATATACTATGTTTTTTCCTAAATATACATATACATGATAAAGTTCAATTTCTAAATGGGCACAGCAAGAGATTAAAAACAAGTGTTAATAAAACAGGACAATTAGAACAAAGGGGTACAAAAACATCACCCATATCACTAATCTTATACACTGGGACCATTATTATGTGAAATCTGGGTTACTTGAGCACAAACCTTGTGATGCTGTGATGGTTCATGTGACGACTCAGCTGGTTGCCAAGTGACTAACCGAGGGCAGCCTATACAGCATCAATCTACTGGACAAAAGGATGATTCAGGCCCCAGGCAGGATGGAGTGGGATGGTGCGTGATTCTACCATACTAGTCAGAGCAGCGTGCAAGTTAAAACAAATGAACTGTTTACTTCTGGAGTTTTCCATTTAATAATATTTTGGGGCCACAATTACCAATGGGTAACTGAATCGACTGAAAGTGAGACATGGATGAGGGAGCTCCATATTATTTTGGCCTGGCCAACCTGTGCCAAACAACCTGTTAAACAGCCATTATCAGCAAGCTGAGGCTTGGTCTATGGTAGCATTCTTATTTGCCATACAATGCCTTTGTTATTAACTAAAGGCTATTCCTTTGATAAAAAGTTATTGGAAGAGGCCAACATGGTGACAAATTGTGCATACATTTTCCCCTTTTCCCCAAGAGCCTATTACTCTGGCTGTTATCAAAAAAAGAGAGCTAGGTAGCTCATTACTTCCTTCTTTGTTTTGGCTGCCACCAAGTTACATTCATTTCATGTTGAACTTTGGAACCATCCTCTAATTTAAGTTTCCTAACATAATCACTTTTTAAAAACACTTGGCTCTTTTTATTCTCATCCTAAAGGTTTTTAGGCTTAGTTATTTCTATGGTTTTCAGTATAGCTGTCTCAATTTTCTTTAATTCAGGGAGAATGTAAATACATTTTATAAATATAAAAGCATATATCTGTCAGTCTTGATGCTTAATGTCAGCCAAGATGTGTGTCTGAGATGACACATATTTTTATGTGTGACACATACCATAATCATCTACAAAAACAGGAGAAGTCTCATGTAATAATCTGCATAGATACCAAAAAAGGTTTTCAGTATGTTGACATTTCACTCTAATGATCTTAAAAGAAAAAAGTCATCTCCCCAACCCTTGCTCGAGGATCATTGTTCCCAAGTAAAAAAGTAAGACTGAAATCAGAGAAAAGATTAGCCAGCCGGAAGGGAGAGACTATCATGTTGAAACCAGTTCTCTTTTTCATCCTCTACCCTAGTTTCATAAAATAAAAGAGCTAATTTGCTTCAGTTTTATTTATAAAATTTCTAATTTTATACAGGGAACCACATCCCAGAGTGGAGAAGGGACTAGCTAATTGTGTTAATGGTACATGCTAGCTAAGTGTGTAAAGCTGTTAGTAAGAACCAAATGTGAGAGCAGGGTGCACGCCCATAATCCCAGCGGCTCGGGAAGCAGAGGCAGGAGGATCACAAGTTCAAGACCAGAGGCAGTCTGTGTAACTTAGCGAGACCCTGTCTCAAAAAGTAAAAAAATGGGCTGAGGCTGCAGCTCAGTGGTCCAGCACTTGCAGAGCATGCAAGCGTGGGGCCTTGGGTTCAACCCCCAGTGCAGCCAAAAAAAAAAAACAAAACAAAACAAAACAAAAACCCACAAACAAAAAAAAAACAAAAAAACCCAAATCTGACTTCTAGGCCCACGTTCATTCCAAAATGCTGAGATGCCTCTTTAATCTACTGAAGCACAAAATCAGGTTATTAGCCTTCAGTGGCCAATTTAACTTCAAAATTCTTGAAATGTATTATATTGTAGCAAAGTAGAGGGCTGTTTTGAAAACAATATGGTACTAGTTTCATAAAAATTAAAATATTCTAGGAAACATGTCTGCTATAGAATTCATTTGCCATTAAGGCATTTAAGATGTGCTCACTTAGAATCACCAGCACATTGCAGAACTAGAGTATGAAGTCACACATTCAACCAATGTAGACTTCTTGGTTGTTGTTAGGTGCCGTCGAGTCAGGTCCAACTTATAGTGACCCTCATAGGATTTTCAATGGCTGATTGTTTCAAGATTGCTTTGGGAGTGGATTGCCACATCCTTCTCCTGTTTTTGTGGTGCTGGGGATTGAACCTGGGTCCTCAGAGAGCACAGAGTAGCAGCCTACCAACTGAGCTAAACCCCAGCAAAATATAGACTTACTGGTTACTTAATACATGCTAGGTCAAGAGGAAATGTTATCTAAGACATAAATAATCCCTTGCCTTCAAGGAGCTCAAGATCTAGGGAAAATAGTAAATGCAAATATTCTACCACTCACATTCTCTTAGGTGTTTGCACAGATATCACTAATTAGTCATATGATCATCTTTCAGGCACAGTCTCAGAAATCCTTCCCAGTACAACCCTTTAAGCATCGATGAGCAACAGATCAAATGGAAACATACTCTGATACCTATTTGCCATCCCTGAAATAGTATAGTTACTCTGGCCCTACTAAGGGCTTTGCAATGTTAAGTGTTTTTTGTTTGTTTGTTTTAAAACAGGGTCTATCCTGTGTTGCTCATTCTGGTCTCAAACTCTTGGGCTCAAGCAGTGCTTTTGCTTTAGTCCCCTAAGAAGCTAGGACGAGAGATCTGCCCCACTGTACCTGGCTGAAGTTCTTATTCTGTGTTCTAGGACTCTGATTCCCACTATGTTGTTGTTGTTAGGTGTCCTGCAGTCGTGTTCAACTCGTAGCGACCTTCATAGGGTTTTCAATGGCTGATTGTTTCGGGATTGCCTTGGGAGTGGATTGCCATGTCTTTCCATTTCTGCAATGCTGGGAATCAAACCTGGGACCTCAGTGACAGCAGAGAGGCGCTCTACCAACTGAGCTAAATCCCAGGCTTATTCCCACTATAGAAAGTGGAAAAGAACGTAAATTCTTCATTTCTTTAGGCTTATTAAGCTCCTGGTGAAGAACAATTTTCTAGGCACTGTGAGAAATAGGTGATGGCTGATGAAAGACTGATTATGCCCAGAAAGAGACCCCAGTTCTCCTTTGCCTACCCTCTTTCTGTCGTGTGTCTGTCATCACCCACAGGTGCCATTTGCTGCTGGGGGATCAAAAGCCAGAATCATTGCTCACTTCAAAGCAGCTGCTTATCGCGCCCCAGGCTTTATGAAATGACAGATAACCATTGACTGATGATGTCGCCTACTACTGCTCTTCCTGTTGGCAAGAGTTTGGAAGATATACTGACCTCCCCTGCAGGGGACCCAAACACAGTGGCAAGCCTCCATTTGATAAAGCTGGCTTCTCCCCTCCTGTTGGGTGAAGCTGTCTTGTTAGGGTTTGGTGGAGGCAGAAATAGCAGGAATGCTTTGTTTCCTTTTATGACTTATACTGTGTCTTTAACCACTTTAATTATTGGTGATAAGTAATTATATACCCCACCAAGCCCTCTTAGCAGAAGTGCATTACTCTCCCCTAGCCAATCATCCTTTGATAGCAACGTGGTGTTCACTGTGGCCTAGAAGGGGCCTGGAAGGAGACATGTCAGAAACTGACTTTTCCTTATAGTCCAAAGTACATTTCCCTTGCGATACTAAGATCCATGTGGCACTGAACACCAATCACTGGCATTTACACATCTGGTGACATCCATACTTGGGCCTCAGAGAGGCCAAGCGCTTTACACAAGAGTATAGACACAGTACAGTCAGAAAAGATGACATAAATCTGGGCTAAACCAGGAAGAGAACTCTGTCTTTTTTGCTCTCTCTTACATTTTCGTGTCCAAATAGTGACTAGTTTTTGTTAAGCAGACATGGTGTCAGGTACTGAGGAAACAAGATGAGAGAGATGGCTTCTTTCCTACCCTCCAGGGTTTAAGATTTCCTAGGAAAGGCAAATGGGAAAAGGACATGGCAATCCACTCCCGAGGCAATCCCAAAACAGTCAGCCACTGAAAACCCTATGAGGGACACGACTAGGACGGCACCTAACAATAACAACAACAACAGGAAAGGCAAGATGCAATAGTGCAACTGGACATGGTGGGACACACCTGTAATCCTAGCTACTTGGGAGGCTGAGGCAGGAGGATCTCAATTTGGAGACCTGCTTGGCAACTTAGCAAGACTCTCTCAAAATTAAATTAAGTTAAATATATGTATGTGTGCATATGTGTGTATGTGTGTGTGTGTATGTATGTATGTATGTATGTATGTATGTATGTATGTATGTAGATATAAAGGGCTGGGAATATAGCTCCTTGGTAGAGTGCCTGGCTAGCATATGAAAGCCACTGGGTTCCATCCCCAGAACCAGGGGGTGGAGGAAGGATGCAACAATGATAAGCTAAACAATATAGCTTTATGTATCAGAAAACATAGTAGGGCTAAGACAACAGTAGCAAATATAGTTACTATGTGACTTAGTAATTCTACTTTTAGATACCCACTCCAAACAACCAAAAATCTCTGTTCACATGGCAACTCGCACATGACTGCTCAGAGCAATTTATTCCTAATGGACAAAAAGGGAAACAACCTAAATGCCCATCAACGGATGAATAGGTAAACAAAATGTGGTATATCCATACAATGGACTATTACTTAGACTTAAAAAGGACTCAAGTTCTGATACATGTTACAACATGGATGAGCCTTGGAAGTATTATGTTAAGTGGAAGAAGGCTGTCAGAAAAGACCACATATTGTAGGATGCCATTTATATGAATGTCCACAACAGGGATAGAGAGTGAGAAAGTAATTACTTGTTTAGAGCAATGAGTAGTTATCTCATGTGGGGAACAAAATACAGGAGCTGACAATAGGGCTGTGGTTGCTTGGGCTGAATCTGAAGAGATGAGGGGGCCTCAGGTGAGGGAAGAACCCAGTCAGACTTACTAAGGCTCCTAGTTGTTAGGCCCACAAGGAACAACAAATGGCCAGCTGCTTTCACGTCACTATTTCAGAGAAATGGATAGCCCTGGAAGACAGAACTGTTGAGAGACTATGTTCATACGTTTTCAGAACAAGGATGTGGGAGGCCAGTTATGCACTGACAGTGCAGAGCCAGAGAGGGGACAGGAAAGAGCAGAAGAAGAGCACTCAGATGTCCACTCAAACGCCCCACCCTAGACCACACTGCTTCAGAACGAGCATCCTTATGGGGGGTGAGAGTCTCTTTACATGTAAAGAGATGGAACTGGTCCTGTGATACACTGTAGGACTTTACTACACGAGTGAATTTAAAATCAACAACATATTTCCAGAAAAGACTATAAAAAGTCAACAAGGTGCTCTACAAATTTTCAGTTTCTAGGTCCAGTAAGTTCTAGACTCACACTTATGAGGGATCAAGTAGGGATATCTTTGTCTGACGTGCAGCTTGACCCACATAGTAAGTTCTTCATTAAACTATCTCATTAGAACTTGTATGTTAATAACTGCATTTGAGAGAAATAAAGCTGACCTTTTATGTGTATTCAGTAGGTCATCCCATCTTTCTGTATGTTATGCTCTCTCTAGTTCTGATCATTTCCTTACAAACAAGAGTAAAACCTGGCTCCTTGGAGGTCTGACCTGAATCATGATGCACATCTACATTCTCCGGAGAAGTGCTGTCCTACAGAACTTTGTGCAGCGAGAGTAGTGTTCCATACCTGCCTTGTCCAGTGTGGAAGCCACAATACACATGTGGTTACTGAGCACTGGAAATGCTGGTAGTGTCACTTTGGAACTCAAGTTTTCATTTTACTTAATCTTCATTTTTATTTTCTTCAGTATTTGGGGGTTGAACTCAGGGTTTTATGCATGCTTTGAAAGTGCTCTACCACTGGGCTGCACCTCTAGCCCATTTTTCATGGTTGCTTTTTTTTTTTTTTTTCCTGTTTAATTTTGAGACAGGGTGCCTCTGCCCTCAGACTAGTGATCCTCTTGCCTCCACCTCCTGAGTCGCTGGGGTTGCAGACTTGAGCCACCCAGCCTAGCTAATATTCATTAATTTATATTTAAATGGAAAGGGCTAGTGGCTGCCATATAAGACAGTGCTGCCCTGTGGGATCCACAATGATACTTTGTTCCTTGTGCTTTATAAACACCTACTCCACTCAAGGAGAACTTACCCAGTACACACACATGAGCTTCCTCTACACATTAGGTGCTCTGCCAGATGATGGATACAAGTGAAATGTGGCCCCTAAAGAAGACAGAACTCACTGTCGCTTGGGAGAGAAAACCCTGATTCACTCACGTTAAATGTTGGATCACATGCCCAGGAAGACTTCAGGGCAGCCTAGCTCAGGGCTTGGAGGATACCATGATGCCTTCTCACCCTCAGCCCACCCTAGCTTGGCACTTTCCTGGGTAGTCTCCCCAGTCATGTTGGCTCTCCATGCACAATCATCAAAAAGCTGTCCTGGCCCAGGCCTCACACTGTCAAGCTCTAAATCCTAATCCCAGCTCCTAGCCAAACTCTCAGAGGCTCTTGCTGGTTAGGAGTGGGTCATATGCCCATTTCTGAGTCAATTGCTCTGGCCAGAGAAATATGATATGTTCTCTGTCCTGGGCCCCAATTACCATGTTCCAACATGGAGCCAAGCGTGTGGCCAACTCCATCAGCAAAGCACAGGGTCAGGGTGAGGTTGTGGGTTGTCTCCAGGGGGAAATTCAAGGTGCTCATTAGGATAGAGTAAAAGTTTCCATTAGTTACTTTTATGCTGCTGGGAAAGAGTACCTGACAGAAACAAGGGAGGAAAGATTTACTGCAGCTCATGGTTTCAGAGGGTTTAGTTCACGGTTGTTTAGGGTAGACATCATGGCAGATGCATATTACAGAGAACTGTTCACATCACAGCATATCAGGAAGCAGAGAGAGCTTACAGGATGGGGCGAAGCGTTAGGAATAATATACCCTGGAGGACCTGTCCCCAGAGAGCTACTTTCTCCAACTAGGCCCTACCTCCCAAATTTTCCACAACCTCTGAAAATGTGAGGACTCTGAAAATGTGGGGACCAAGTGTACAACACATGAGCCTTCACAGGACACTCTATATTCAAACCATAACAATGTCTCTAGGTAGGAAAAACAGAAGATATGCATTCTATTGTTGCAAGGCTTTTTCTTTCCTTTCCTTTCCTTTTCTTTCTTTTTAGTAGTGCTGGGGATGGAACCCAGGGCCTTGCACACACAGAGCACACACTCTACTACTGAGCTGCATCCCAGACCCAGGTTCTCATTCTAGTCTATACCTTGAAGAGCTCAGTTATCCATAGGGAAACCTGAATAAAACTTCTGGGCAGATCTGTTAGCTGAAATACAACCTAAAAGGAAATGCTCACTTTACCAAGATCCAGGTTGACATGATAGGAACATTTACCCATACACAATGTTCTCTGATTCTACTTTCTCCTAGATATTTCCCATAAAACTCATGGATGGAAAGGTCACATCCATGAAATCTAGACACCTTCAAGGTAGAGCAGTCATCTGATCAGAGCCAGCAGTCAGTGGTCTACCAGTGGAGGGATTAGGGATGTGCCACCCTAGCATATGCTGATCTGGCATGTTGAAGATTTTGAGCAGAAATGCCTGGGAGCAGCAGTTATAGAAAGGGCAATCAGAGCTTCCCTTTTCTAACTTGTGGGAAGCCATAAAGTTCTTGTGAGAAAGACGCCTTCTGTATGCCAAGAAAAGGAAATAACCCTTATCGCTGGTGCCAGGCATTGGCTGCAGTGGATCTGTGCAAGTCAGCTAACAAAGATAACCCTTATCTTCCATGGTGCACTTGCTCAGGATTTACTGCCCCAGCCTGGACCCCTCTGTCTTATCATTTCTTCACAGATTTACCATCCATTGTCAAAAAGGGCGGAAAGCTTTCTGCTTCAGCCATTTGGGTTTTCGTTCTCTTATGAGGGTCCCACATACATGTATAAACAGAACATGTAGGCTTTTCTCCTGTTCGTCTGTCCCATGTCAGTTTGGTTCCTACACCCAGCCGAAGATCCCAGTTAAGAATTAAGTTGGGTGGACACAGTCCTTTGCCTCCCCTACACATGCCTGCCTCAACTTCAGACTCCAGATGTCCTCTCTGGCACTGTTCCGCCACCGAGTGTCCGCCCAGACCTTACACGTCCTGCCATGCGTGGATGCAGCAGACGCATCCCAGCCCACCCAGGGACGGTGCACACAATTGCCAAGTCACATAATGCAATGTTAATTGACTATTCTCACCAGGCCACTCAGAGAGGGATCATCTGTGGGCAGGATGACTCATGAGAGAGCCAAATGAACTCGCCCTGCATAGAAGACAAAGAGCTTGGAACGTCACCGAAATGAGAAAAATTAGCCAAAACAGCTGCAGCACTTCAGGGTCTTTTAACCAGCCTCCTCCTCCTGCCCACTTCTCCACCCTTGTCCGTGGCACTCGCTCTCATGACATGCTGACTGAGGCTCTGCTGTTGTTGGTGCAAAGTGACGGTGGAGACTGGGAATGTTCTCTCTTAGCAAGTAAATCTTTTTAACCCTCTGAGTTTTCTGCTATTATCTTTTGCAAAGATGGTTCTGGACTACTCAGTGTTTCTCTGAAACATCTTGGCTTGTTTTTCAGGAGAAAAAGTTAATAGAGCTGTAATAGATAGGCCTTACACACTGAAGGACGGTCAGGGCTCAGGTCACATGGCACAGAGGCCATGCCCGCCAGTTCTCCTCCCAGGAATCTGGGGGATCTCAGCCACCTGAGCATCAAGCTGTCCGTGTCCTCCTTTTGTTGTCCAGGGAGGGAACCTTCCAATTTCAGGCTGGCTGTTGGGTACACAGCAACTCCAGGACTTCCAAGTAGCTCAAATGCCCCTTTAATTCTCACAGGTGGTTCAAGATGGAAAAGCGGTTGTGCAAAGCCACTTTATTTTTCTGTGGCATTTAACCACTGTGTGTTTTTCTTAGGACCTATACACAAAGCCCCTGTCAGTCTTTGAGGCCAAGTACAAGGAGGAAAAGTGCGGCCCTTGCCCTCCAGAAGCCGGATGTCTAACCGTGAAGAGAAGATGAGAAAACTACGTAGCTGGTGATCCAAACCTAGGCTGGCCATCCATTTGGTATCTTAATTTTTTTTTTTTAATTAATGGAGAATTATAAGCAAGAGAAGGAGCAGAGAACCCATTTTACTGAGAATCAGTCCCTTCTATGGAACATAAAAAGCTCATTGGTGCCTTAAACTAAAATCAGTCATGTGCTCCTTCTCCCTCCCTCTTGGCATCTCTTTCTTTTCCCTTCACGGTACAGCAAAGTGTGTGAAGGATCTGGAACCTTTGCTCTCTGTGCTTCCACTCACGTGGCTGGCCATCACAGCAATTGCTGAAGGGAGACAGCAGCCTCCACATTCACACAGCGCTCCCTTGTAGGGCATCTGATGACCCACCCATTATTTATTTGTCATTTCTGTTTTAAAGCCCTTCTCCCACCTCCTCTTTCCTCATCGTGTGGCACAAGGCAGTTTCATCCCATGGTATCCCTCTGCCCCTTACTTCCTTTTTGAACCCTTGTTTCACAATTCTTTTGGGTTCTATGGGCTCCAGTTGCTACATTTTAAGTCTAACATGCTGGTATAACATACCAGGCAGGGGAATGTGGCCCCGGGTCTGCCTGGCATTTTGTGGACAAACATCCAGGGATCAGGAACACCAGGCAGCTCCATCACACAGCAACCGTCTCCAGTTTACTGACTGCTCCATTGCCTCAAGAAATTCCTAGCACCTTTGGGCAAGAGAACAACAGTGTGGTGTTTATTGAAATCTACATCTGGTAGCAATTTGTCCAACAGCAAGCAGCTTCTCCCCCTCCTTCCCTTCTGCCGAATACTCCGCAGGGGCCTATAATACCCATAACTGTTCATTTGTGTGAGGCTTGTATTGTGCTGTACATGTTCCTAATTACAGATCAGGGTTTATCAACAAGTTGCCGTATGCAAAGCAGTTTTTTAGACCGCCAAGGAGACTGAAGGCCCTATGCACAGACACTGCTCTTAAGTAGGGCCTTCTGACCTGAAAAGAAATCACACTGACCTCAGGCTTCCTGCTCCTGAGTCCTTTCTGGGTCAGCACAAGCAAAGAGGGCACTGTCCTGTGCCACCCCAGGAGATGTGGCCTCCTGATGGTGTGCAGGGGGTCGGGGAGAGGAAAAGCCGAGTCTTAACCTAGAACTTCTGAGTGATGTGGAGAAAGGAAGACACGCTGTGCTCCCATCTCAGAGACACCTCCTCCTTTGACAGGTGGTGGAGAGGGGACCTGTACAGTGAATTTAAGACACTCAACAGAATTGAGTGTGTTTCTGGAATGAGTGGTGAAGTGAAGAGATAGGGGAATCAAGAAGCAGAGTAAGGCAAGCTTGGGGCAAAGCTGAGGACTGGAATTTCATGATTTGCACTCAACTCCTCCATGTGAATTGCTCAGAGAAAAGTAGAACTGCTTAGCAGGGACAAGAACAGGCATGGAAGAAAGATAAGCAGTAGAATGGACTTACAGTGGGTTCCATCATATGTACCCAGCACCCATTCACCCCCATCTGCTGTCCCTCTCTCAGTCCAACCATGTGGTTCTGAGAGAAGCTACAAATCACCACACTTGCCCCTAGCCCAAGGTAGCCAGTCAGAATGGCCCCTCCCTGCCACTGAAATTGGCCTTGAAAGGTCATATGCCCCAACCCTAGCCAATCCTAATCCTTATCTAGGATTATCCTTTTGGAGCCACTGGGAAAGATGCTCTTACAAGAAGAATGAGATTTTGGAACTGCCCAAGGTCATGTTTCCTACCACATTGGAAAAAATAAAGAACCCACTGACAGAGAGAATAAAGTCATCAACAAAGAACAGAGATAATCCACAAAGACAAAGACAGTCTTGACATGAAATCTCCCCAGTCTAGAATTCCTGGTACTAGAATTCTGCAGCCTGATTCCATAAAGCAATAACTAACTTTTTATGATAAATCCAGGTTGAGCTTTTGGTTTCTATCATTCATAACGAGGGTCTAGAAGGCTACAAAAGTTTGGGGTTTTATTTTTGACTGAAGATGATTGGTGTGATGATTAACTAAGCAAGCACAAGTAAACGTATCCTGAAAACTACAAGATGTCACCCAAGTGCTGGATACTGATCATGTGTGGTGTGGCCATGAGTAGCAGAGGGGCACTAGAAAGCACCACTGGCCCAATGTCCAGAAGTAACTTTTAGACAACTTCTTGTTACAGAGACCTGAAGATGCACAGAGGTGGACGGGAATGGCGTGCTTCCCTCTCACAACACCAGCCGCAGCCCTGATAACCATCAACCCATGGCCCCGTCCAGGACAGAAATGCTCTTAACCAACTCCCCTGGAGCACAGTTGATGCACCTCACCTGTGTGATGGAACTTTATAGGATGAAGTCAAAAGCCAAACACTCACAGACTCTGTCTAGACAAGCTTGTGCTCTACCCAGACACCAACATCATGACCAGACAGCCAGCTCATTCTTTTCAAGACTCACTTAGATTTCTTAACAGTGTCCTTGGATGTATATTTTGTCATGGTAGGTGTTAATGTAAGAAAGTCTTACTAATGCTGCAAGGATACCACCTTGCAAAAAGTATTTTGAATGCTGACACCAAGATTCCTCCATGGACTCAATGAAGCAGCTTCCTCCTTTTTCGTATCTCATTTACAATAACAGATTGTAGCCCTACAAAGAAATCACCCTCTGGCCTATACTTCACTCAAAAACATGCAATCCAAGTATTAAATACTTTATCGTTGTCATAGAACGTGACTTTGGAAGAGATTTGTTGTTACTATTAGGTGCCATCGAGTCAGGTCTGACTCATAGCAACCCTGTGTACAACAGAACAAAACATTCTCCAACATTGTGCCATGCCCAGCACTACGTCAGTGCTTCTCTGCTATTCATAAGGTTTTTAATGGCTGATTGTTTCAGGAGTGGGCTAGAAGGTCCTTCTCCCATTTATTTTTTTATTTACTATACTTTAACTCTTTTAAGCTTAGTATTTCTTATTGCTCTGCTTATGTCTACCTAATTCTGTTTATATATCTTTCTCTTTATTATACAATCATTTCTTTCTATCTTTAGCTCCTTTCTCTTCCTCTTCCTAACATTCATTTCCTTTCTAGATCTTTTCCCTCTCTTTTACTTCACTCAAGGTATCCTCCTGTCTCCTCTTTCTCTGCCCCCCTTCTTCCTTCAGACAAATACTATTTACACCTTCACCCTAAGTATTTTGTAACCTCATAGCTTAATCAGTATTATTATTGTCATTTTCTGCCTGTATGGGCATTGGTGGTATAGTAGCTGGTATTAAGTGATTTTAAATGTGTTTCTATATCTGGTTTGGTTGGATATTATACCTGTTATAGTGGTTTGTCTTCCCCTCTGAGAGTGGCACTGGAGATTGTGATCTCAAGAAAAAACTGCTAAGGAGACCCCTAAATAAAACGTGAAGGGTAGAGCTATCCACCCCTACAGATACACAAATCACAAATCAGAAACACAAAAAAATGAAAAAGCAAGGCAACACCTCTTCTTCTCCAAAAAGCCATGACTCTTTAACCATGGAATCCAAATACACAGAAACAGTTAAAATGTCAGACAAAGAATTTAAAAGTTTACTTGTAAAAGTGATTAATGGTGCTGGGTGTGGTGGCGCACGCCTGTAATCCCAGCGGCTTGGGAGGCGGAGGCAGGAGGATCGCAAGTTTGAGACCAGAGGCAGTCTGCGCAACTTAGCGAGACCCTGTCTCAAAAAGTTAAAAAAAAAAAAAAAAAAAAAAAAAAGGGCTGGGGTGCAGCTCAACCGCCCAGTACTTGCAGAGCATGCAAGCACGAGGCCCTGGGTTCAACCCCCAGTATGGGGGGGGGACGGGGGGAGCCGGGGGAAGATTAATGGCTTTGAAGAGGACACAAACAAGCAAATGAATGAAATAAGGAGCTCAATAAAGGACCTAGGTCAGAAAGTCACAAATGTAGAAGACAAAATCAAGAAAATGGATGAAAAAATTCAGCAAGAAATTTAGTTTTTGAAAGAAAAATAACAAAAGAAACCCAGAAATGTTAGAAATGAAGAACTCAATAAACCAAATAAAAAATAGTGGAAAGCTTTACCAGTACACTAGATGAGGCAGAAGACAGAATATCTGGGATGGAAGATAAGCTTGAGGAAATATTACATTTAGATATCAACAAAGAAAAAAAAAATTAAAGAACATAGCCAAAAATTTCAAAAGCTTTGGGACATGATCAAAAGACCAAATCTAAGAATCCATGGGATAGAAGAAGGAGCTAAGACAAAAACTAAAGACACAGAAAATATATTCAGTGAAATTATAGCAGAAAATTTCCCAAATCTGGGGAAAGAAATGGATATTTATCCACAAGAGGGATTTAGAACACCAAACAGATATGACCAAAAAAGGATCTCCCCATGACACATAATTAAAATACCAAGATTACAGAACAAGCAAAGTATATTAAAAGATGCAAGAGAAAGATAACTCACTTACAAAGGAAAACCCATCAGAATTACATCATACCTCTCAGCACCAACTGTAAATTCTAGGAAAGGATGGAAAGATATACTTCAAGTCCTGAAAATAAATAATTGCTGATCAAGATTATCATACCCAAAGCTAATACTTTAAATTGATGTAGGAATAAAGACATTCCAAGGTAAGCACACACTAAAGCAACACATAACCACCACACCAGCAATGCAGAAGAAACTTAAAGCAATCCTACACACACACAGTATAAGAGCTCAGGAAAGAACAAACTTCATGGAAAGAACAGACAAACTAAAGACAACTAGGAAAGAATCAGTCATGTCTAACTCAAAAACCCAGCAAACCCAGAATATAAATAGAGAGAAAGGAAAGAACAAGTAGTTTATGAACCAAGCAGGAAAACACTCAATACAACAACCAGAAAACCTCTCTCAGTAATAACCCTAAATATAAATGGTCTTAACTCTCCAAGTAAAAGACACAGACTACTACATTGGATTAAAAAACAAGATCCAACAATTTGTTATCTGCAAGAAACACATCTCACTGGCAAGCACACCTACAAATTGAAAAGGAGAGGATAGAAATTGATATACCAAGCAAGAGAAAGCTAAAAAAAAAAAAAAAAAAAAAAAAAAAAAAAAAAAAAAAAAAAAAAAAAAAAAAAAAAAAAAAAAAAAAAAAAAAAAAAACAGGAGTAGCAGCCATCCTTATATGAAACAAACTACACTTTAAGTTAAAACTAGTCTGAAGAGACAAAGAAGGTCACTGCATCTTAATAAAAAGTACAATCAACTAAGAGGATATAACAATTGTAAATATATATGTACCAAACATTAGTACACATAACTTCATTAAAAAATACTACTGGACTTAAAGGGACAGATAGGTCCACATACAATAATAGTGGGTGACTTCAGTACCCCATTCTCATCAACACATAGAACATCCAGGCAAAAAAATCAACAAAGAAACTTCAGAGTTAAACCCCACAATAGATCCAATAGACTTAATAGACATAGACAGAATATTCTACCCAGAAGCTACAAAATACATTCTTCTCAGCCGCCCATGGAAAGTTCTCTAAAATAGGTCACATTTTAGGCCATAAATCAAGTCTTAACAAATACAGAAAAACTGAAATAATGTCGTGTATCTTATCAGACCATAATGGAATAAAAGTAGAAATGAACAGCAAGTGAAAGTACAGAAACTATATATATAAATATGTGAAGAATTAACAACAAACTCTTAAATGACCAATGGGTACTTGAAAATATCAGAGAGAAAATTTAAAAATTCTTAGAAGCAAATGAAAATGAAAAACACAATCTACCAGGACCTTTGGGATACAGCAAAGGCAGTTCAAGATGGAAATTTGTAGCAATGAGTGCCTACATTAAAAAATTACAGCAGGCTCAAACAAATAACTTAATGATGCATCTTAAGCTCTTAGAAAAAGGAGAACAAACAAAACCCAAACCAGTAGATGGAAGGAAATAATAAAGATCAGAGCAGAAATTAATGAAATAGAGACTAAAGAAATAATAAAAAGAATTGATGAAACAAAGAGCTGGTTCTTTGAAAAGATAAGCAAGATTGGCAAACCCTTAGCCAAACTAATCAAAGGAAAGAGATGTCTCAAATCAAGAAAATAAGAGATGAAAAAGGGAACATTACAACTGATACCAATAATATCCAGAGAATCGTTAAGGAATACTTTGAAAAATTATATTACAAGAAACTGGAAAACTTAGATGAAATGTATAAATTCCTAGATGCATATGACCTACCAAAATTAAGTCAAGAGGATATAAACATCATCAACAGACCTACAACAAGCAAGGAGATTGAAACAGTTATAAAGTGTCTCCCAACAAAGAAAATCCCAGCACTAGATGGATTCACTGCTGAATTCTACAGACATTTAAAGAAGAATTAACACCACTGCTCCTCAAATTATTCCACAAAATACAAATGGAAGGAACATTACCACACCCTAATAGCAAAACCAGATAAGGATAAATCAAAAAAGGAAAACTACAGGCCAATATCCCCAATGAAGCTAGATGCAAAAATCCTTAATAAAGTACTTACAAATCGACTTCAACAACACATTAAAAAGATCAAACATTATGGTGAAGTTGGTTTCATTCCAGGGATACAAGGCTGGTTCAACATACGCAAGGGAATAAATGTAATGCAACATATAAATGGAATCAGAAACAGAAACCAAATGATTCCATTAATAGATACAGAAAAGGCCTTTGACAAAGATCAACATCCTTTTATGATAAGAGCCTTGAAGAAACTAGGAATTGAAGGAACATACCACAACATGATAAAGGCAATACACAAAAAACCTACAGCCAACATCATACTAAATGGGGGAAAACTGAAAGAATTTTCCCTAATATCAGAAACAAGACAAGGGCATCTACTGTCTCCACTGCTATTCACTGTAGTAAAGATAAAGAAACAAAAGGGATACAAATAGGAAAGGAGGAAGTCAAATTATACTGATCTGCAGATGATATGATACTATACTTAAAAGACCCTAAAGACTCTACCAGAAAACTCTTAAGAACCAATAAACAATTTCAGCAAAGTAGCAGGACATAAAATTAACATACAAAAAAAGTGGTTTTTCTTTATACAGTCAGGTAGAGAAAGTAACCAGGAAAGCAATCTCATTCACAATAACTTCAACAGAAATAAAATACCTGAGAATACACCTAACCAAGGAGCTGTAAGACCTCTACAATGAAAACTTTAAAATACTAAAGAAAGAGACTGAAGAAGACACCAAAAGTGGAACGATCTCCCATGCTCATGGATTGGAAGAATTAGTATTGTGAAAATGGCTGTATTACCAAAAGCAGCCTACAAATTTAATGCAATCCCCATCAAAATCCCAACGGCATTTTTCACAGAAATAGAGAACCCAAAGGTAAAATGCATATGGAAGCACAAGGGACTTCGAATCACTAAAGCAATCTTGAGCAGAAAGAACAATGCAGGGGGAATCACAACTCCAGATTTCAAATTACTCTACAAAGCCATAGTAACAAAAACTGCATGGCACTGGCACAAAAACATAAATGTAGACCAATGAAACAGAACAGAGAACCCAGAATTAAACCCATGCAGCTATAGCCACCTGATAGTTGACAAAGGTGTCAAAAATATAAATTGGAGAAAAGACACCCTTTACAACAAATGGTGTTGGGAGAACTAGATATCCTCATGCAGAAGACTAAAATTAAATTCTTCTTTCTCAACTTGTACAAATATCAGTTCAAAATGGATCAAAGACCTTAAAGTAAAACTGGAAACTTTGAAATTGCTAGAGGAAAGCATAGGAAAACATTTCAAGACACAGGTATAGGCAAGGACTTTCTGAATGGGACTCCAAAAAGCACAGGAAACAATATAGCAAGAATTGACAAATGGGATTGATGAAATTAAAGAGCTTTTGTACAGCAAAGGACACAAATGTCAGAGTCAAGACACAACCTACAGAATGGTAGAAAATCTGCCAGCTCTACATCAGACAGGGGATTAATGCCTAGATTATATAAAGAATTCAAAAAAAGAAACACACAAAAAACAAAATATCCACAAAATGGGCAAAAGAACTGAACAAAGACTTCTCAAAAGAAGAAATACAAATAGCTAACAATCATATGAAAAATGTTCAACATCCTTAGCCATCAGAGAACTGCAAATCAAAACTACACTGAGATACCATCTCACTCCAGTTAGAAGGTCACCATCAACAAAACAAACAATAACAAATGCTGAGGAAGATGCAGGGAGAAAGGAACCCTTATACATTGCTGGTAGGAATGGAGGTTGGTGCAGCCACTATGGAAGTCAATATGGAGGTTCCTCAAAAAACTAAAAATAAGCTGAGCATGGTGGCGCACGCCTGTAATCTCAAAGGCTTGGGAGGCGGAGGCAGGAAGATTGCAAGTTCGAGATCAGAAGCAGTCTGCATAATTTAGTGAGACCCTGTCCCAAAAAAGAAGAGGAAAAAAAAAAGGGCTGGAGGCAGTAGCTCAGTGGTCCAGCACTTGTAAAGCTTGCAACTGCAAGGCCCTGGGTTCAACCCGCAGTACCGCAAAAAACAAAACAAACAAAACTAAAAATAGAACTATCATATGATCTGGCTATCCACCGCCAGGTATATATCCGAAAGAATGTAATATACCATAGAGACACCTGCTTATCTATGTTTATTGCAGCATTATTCATAATAACCAAGATACGGAATCAACCTAGGTATCCACCAACAGATGAGTACATAAGGAAATTGTGGTGCATATACACCACGAAGTTTTATTCAGCCATAAATCAGGACAAAATTATGGTATTTTCTGGAAAATGGGCGGAACTAGAGATCATCATTTTAAGTAAGCCAAAATCAGAAAGATAAACATAGCATGTTTTCTCTCATATGTTAATGTTAGATTTCAATGTGTACTCATTATTAAAACATTGTTAGATGCTGTTGAGTCAGTGTCCAACTCATAGCGACCCTACGTACAACAGGCAAAACACTATTGTCAGTGCTTCTCTGCTGTACATAGGGTTTTCAATAGCAGATTGATTTTGGGAGTGGATTGCCCAGTCCTTCTCCCAAGCCTACAGTATCTGGTATTCTGAGGTGGTCTCCCATCCAAGTACTAACCAGGCCCAACCCTGCTTAGCTTTTGAGATCTGACAGGATCAGATGCCACAGTGCTACGGCTGCAAGCTATTAACACATACAGATCATGAAAGCAGATAGGACCCAAGTAGGGAAAGATAATGAACTAAAGGAAAGGAGAAAGGGAGAAGAAGAAACAGTAATGGGAGAAAAGAAAGGAAATATCATGTATGTTGCCCTTACAGCAAAATTAGGATGTCCATAGATAAGATTATTGTTGTTGTTAGGTGCTGGGTGTCTGACTCATAGCAACCCTACATACAATAGGGGAAACAGTATTGTTAGTGCTTCTCTGCTATTCATAGGGTTTTCAATGGTTGATTGTTTTTTGGGGAATGGGTTGCTGGGTCCTTCTCCCAAGCCTACAGCACCTGGTGTTCCAAGGAGGTCTCCCATCCAAGTACTAACCAGGTCCAACCTTGCTTAGCTTCCGAGATCTGATGGGATTGGATGCCATAGCGGTATGGCTGCAGGCATATATAGATACACTAAACAAACAAACAAACAAATAAACAAACACATGCAGGTAGAAAGGAGATTATTGGTGGGAAGAAAGAAGATGGGGGAGGGGGCCCATGAGACTGTATGGGGGAAGTGAATGTGAGCAATGTACAATGAAATACATGCATAGAAATGTCATAATGAGACCCATTAAGTTGCACATTAAAAATTATCAATTAAAAAAGAAAGAAACAAAAGACATGCCATAGACTGGGAGACAATAAAATATTTTCAAATCCCATATCTGACTAAAATCCCATATCTGACTAAAAATACTTTCAAATCCCATATCTGACTAAAGACCAGTAAGGAGAATATGTAAAGATTTCTCAAAACTCAACAATAAGAAAACAACCCAATTTAAAAATTAGAAAGAGATTTCAATAAGCACCAAAGAAGGCACAGATGGTAAACAAACACATGAAAAGATGTTCAACATCATCACTTATCAGGTAAATATAGGTTAAAACCACAAGATACCAATAAACATCTATTGGAATGGCTGAAATAAGAATAACTGACAACACCTGGTGCTGACAAAGGATGCAGAGCAACTGGAACTGCTGGTGGAAATAGAAATGGTATGGTCACTTTGGAAAATAGTTTAGCAACTTCCTTTAAAATTAAAATACAATTAGCATATGACCCAGCCATCCTAGTCCTAGGTATTACTTAAGTAAAAACTTATATTCACACAAAATTGTTCATGTGAACATTTAGAGCAGCTTTATTCATTACTGCCAAAACAAAATATCTAAATTCCCTCAAACGGAAAACAAAATGATTACTCAGCAACAAAAAAGGAACAAAATATTAATACATGCAACACCATGAATGAATTTCAAAGGCACTATGATAAATGAAAGAAGTGAGAATTAAAAACTACATTGGATGATTCCATTTATATATTTTGGAAAAGGCAAAACTAACGGGACAGAGAACAGGTAAACGGTTGCCAGGAGTTAGAAGAAAGGTTGCGTACAAAGAGGCAACACATGAGAAGTTTTTTCTTTGTTTTTGTTTTGCTTGTTTGTTTTATTGTTGTTTTTGTTTTGGTGCTGGCATTGAACCCAGGGCCTTGACCATGCTAAGCACATGCTCTACCACTGATCCACCCCCACTCCCCAGCTCATTTTGTGTATCTCAATTGTACTAGTGGTTTTACGACTTTATACATTTGTCAAGATCCACAGAGCTATACACTAAAAAGACAATTTTACTACACAAAACTCTCTTGATTTTTCAATCAAGAAAGAGAAAATATTTTGGCTTTAAAACGCTATCAAGAGAAGAGAAAACACTTCTACGTGGAAGCTAAAGTATATCTCAAAGACTTAGAAAGTAGACATTTATTGAAATGTCATACTACACCTTATAAATATATATAATTGCTGTCAGTTAAAATGTTAATAAAATATTTTAATAGAAAAAAAGAGAAAATTTAAACCTAAAGAAGGTTTAAAAAGTGTAAGCAAGACCCATGGCACATGCCTGCAATATGAGCGACTCAGGAGGCTGAGGCAGGAGGATTGCAAGTTGGAGGACATACACAGCCTGCATAATTTAGGGAAACCCTGTCTCAAAATAAGAAATAAAAAAGGGACTGAGAGAGTGCAGCTCAGTGGTGGAGCATGTGCCTAGCATGCACAAGGCCCTGGGTTCAGCCCCTAGTACTGAAAAAACAAAAAGTATAAAAGCAGAAAAGATAAAACAATAAATCTAGGTATAGAATAAAATAAGAGTCTCTTGGCATAATTGGGAGACTTATTAGTCTTGGGAATTTAAAGATATCCAATCATTAGCTGACCACTAAATTAATAACAGACTTGAGTGACCACATACAGCAGAGAATACAGATTTCAAAGAATTGGTTTATGTATTAGTCAGCTGGTGTGTCATTGTGGCAGAAAAACCAACTGAAACAAACTTATGGGAGAAAAGATTTATCGAGGGATCACAGAGGATCACAGCCACAGTGATGGCAGAGCAGGCATGGCAGTGACACACAGTAGGGCATGTGGCAGAGATCCCACATCTTAATGGATCTGGAGCAGAGAGTGAATCACAGGCCCAGGTTAAACTCCAAAGGCCCAGCCCCAGGGAGAAAAGAAAGGAAATATCATGTATGTTTCCCTTATGGCAAAATCAGGATATACACACATAGATATACTAAAAAAAAAAAAAAAAAAAGTGAGTAGAAGGCAACCATTGGTGGGGAGGGAGGTCATGAGAAGGTAAGGGGGAAGTGAATGTGAGCAATGTATAATGAAATGCATGTCGGGAAATGTTATAATAAGACAGATCCATTAAGTCATTAAAAATTAAAAATTATTTTTAATTAATTAAAATCCATTAAATTAATTAAGATCCATTAAAAATTATCAATAAAAATAAAAAGGCATCCCAGATAATGAAATGCATGTTGGGAAATGTCATAATAAGACAGATCCATTAAGTCATTAAAAATTAAAAATTATTTTTAATTAATTAAAATCCATTAATTAATTAAGATCCATTAAAAATTATCAATAAAAATAAAAAGGCATCCCAGACAATTCTCATGGGCAGCCAGGGTTGAGAATCAGTGCTCCAATTCAGCCAACACTTTCAGCTAGCAAACAAGACACAGAAGCCAGAGGTACAGGACTCTGACCAAGTCGAACAGCTCATCTGGGATTAGAACACAGGTTGCTGGGCTTCATCATATTTTTCAAGTGAATAACTAGGTCATCTTATTGTACTTTCTTTTAACAATGACTACAGAAGTGAAACAAAAAGATTTTGTAAAGTATAAAAAAGCATCAGGGAACAGGAATCCACATAAGCAATAAATATAAGATGTTCAATCTCCCTGCTAATTCGGAAATGAAAATCACCAGGCACCATGGTGCATGCCTATAATGCTACAACTGGGAAAGCGGAGGCAGGAAGATGATGAGTTTGAAGCTAGAGGCAGCCCGTGCAACTTAGTGAGATCTTGTCTCAAGATAAAACAATAAAAAAGGGGCTCGGGTGTAGTTTAATACAGAGCCCTTGACTAGCATACATCATGCCCTTAGTTCAACCCCTAAAAGTGCTGCTCCCCCTCAAAAAATAAGAAAAAAATGAAAATAAAAATCCTAATGAGATAATGTAAGACACCTAACAGATTGGTTTTAATGTACAATGTACAATGTTTTATGAGGTTTAATGTACAATGTTTTAAAACATTGTATCCAAATTTTGGCAAGGATAGGGAGGTACAGAAACTCTCATACTCTACTGATAATTGTTGAAATTGGTTCAAAGTTTTTTCATGACTTAGTAAAACTGAAACTGAAGATGCACATTTCTCTATGATGCAAAAATTGTGGCTGCAGATACACAACGTGGAATACGTGTTCTCAGTGGGGGATATAACCCCCAAAGGAGCAAAAGTTGATTCTGGACAGGTTAAAAAAAAATTGGATATTACAATGGTTGGTGGCCCTCCAAATATCAACCTTGTCCAACAAAATCCTACTCTTTAAGTATTAACATAATTTAATTTCTCAAATTTTAGTATTAAATTTTCTCCATAGGACGAGTGATCATGAAAATAAGCTTGGGAAACACTGACCCAGGGAAATGTGGTTCAAAAGATGCATACAGGAGTGCTCCAACCAGCGTTATGCTCTCAAACCAGAAGTGCTACAAATATTCGTCTAGAGAGACTGTGGTTTCCTAATTCTGAAATGCTACACAGCATCGAGAATGAGTAAACTTCAGCTGCAAATGATACAGGCGACCTTCACAATGCTGAACAAAAGATGACACAAAGGACAAGGTAGAGCACAATTTCATCTGTGGAGTTCAAAGTCAGGCAAATGGAATTATATTGTTTAGGGATCCATATGGTGGACCGAAGATGAAAAGTAGGGTAATAAATATGACAAGAATCTGTATGGCAGACACTCATTAGAACTGTCGTCAGAAAGGAAAACATGAGAAATGGCAAGGGGACTAAGGTATTTTTTGACCTATGTGTTTGTATTATACTTATTCGTTAAACTATACGTAACATTTCCTGCTTTTTCTGCATGTGTTAAAGATCATTTGAGAGTTGGGCACAGTAGGGCATGTCTGTCAATCTCAGTGACTTGGGAGGAGGAGGCAGGAGGACTGCAAAGGCCAGAGGCAGGGTAAACAACTTAGTGAGACCCTGTCTCAGAATAAAAAACAAAAAATGAGGTGGAGGTGCATTCTAGTGGTAGAGCACTTGCAAAGTACATGTGAGGCCCTGGGTTCAACCCCTATGTACAGCAAAAAAAGAAAGAGAAAGAAAAAAAAAAAAAAAAAAAAGGAACAGGGAGGAACTTTCTTGATCTTTGTCCTTTAAGTTTTCAGGAAGGAGAGCATCAAGGTAGTCCTTCACTCACCAGTAAAAATGCCAACCACCTCAAACATGCATGGTGCTTTCAGACTTTCATTTACACAGCCTTATTTGCATGTGAGCCTGCAGCGGTAGCCCTGTGGCATCCGATCCCGTCAGATCTCGGAAGCTAAGCAGGGTCGGGTTAGTACCTGGATGGGAGACCGCCTGGGAACACCAGAAGCTGTAGGCTTGGGAGAAGGACCTGGCAACCCCCTCCCAAAAATCAATCTGCCATTGAAAACCCTATGAACAGCAGAGAAACACTGACAATCATGTTTCCCCTGTTGTACAGAGGGTCACTATGAGTCGGATACCGACTCGAAGGCACCTAACAACAACAACAATTTGCATGTGGCCCTTAACAGGAAGGAGTAAAGCAGAACTCATTTCTCAAAGGCAGTAACTGCTTCAGCCAAAAGGCCCACTAGGAATCCCAGGCAGATCCCATGAGAAAAGCAGGCTTTGCCAAGCAGAAAGATCAAGTGAACTGAGTATAGTGATGACCACAGCCATAGAAGCGTGTGCAGTGGGCCCTCCATATCCTCCTGGCCAGCATCCTCGATTCAATCATCCACAGAGGGAAAATGTATTTTTAAAAAACTGTGTTTGTACTGAACACACACACAGGGGCTGGGGGTTGGTTTTTTGCAACAGAATCTCACTATGTAGCCCAGGCTGGCCTCAAACTCTTGTTGATCCTCTTGCCTCAGCCTCCAGGGTGCTGGGATAAAACGCATGCACTGCCGCACCTGGCCAGACTGGTTTCTCCTTGTATTAGTCTTTAAAAATGTATAGTATAACAACTACTTATGCAGCATTTGTATCATATTAGGTGTTACAAGTAATCTGGAGATGATATAAAGTATATGGGAAGATGTGCATAGGTTCTTTGCAAATACTATGCCATTTTTAAAATAAAGGATTCAAGCAGTACAGATTTTGATATCAACTTCCCTTGGGCACTGAGGGACGACTATAGCTGCCAGAAATACAGGGGGAAGACAGCAGAGAATAACTAGGTCCAGCTATCCTCTTGGTGAGCTCATTTCAAAACATGTAAGAATGTCCTTTTAAAAATCACAATTTAGGCTGGTTGCCATAGAATGTACCTGTGATCACAGCAACTCAGGAGGCTGAGGCAGGAGGATAGAGAGTTTGAAGCCAGGGGCAGCCTGCGCAACTTAGAGATCCTATCTCAAAATAAAAGGTGTGTGTGTGTGGCGCATTCCAGTGGTGGAGCACTTTGACAAGTGAGGGGTTTGGGGGTAGATAAATGGTAGAGTACTTGCCTAACATGTGTGAGGCCCTGGGTTCACTGCCCCCAATACTGCTTTTAAAAAAAATCACAATTTAATCATCAGTTTCCAATGCTTCATATTATAAAGTTTTTTTTACACAGATCTTTCTGAAAAAATTATTTGAAAAATATGTGTACTAGCCGGGCGTGGTGGCGCATGCCTGTAATCCCAGCAGCTCGGGAGGCAGAGGCGGGAGGATCACAAGTTCGAGACCAGAGGCAGTCTGTGTAACTTAGTGAGACCCTGTCTCAAAAAGTAAAAAAATTGGGCTGAGGTGCAGCTCAGTGGTCCAGCACTTGCAGAGCATGCAGGTGCGAGGCCCTGAGTTCAACCCCCAGTACCGCAAAAGAAAAAAAAAAATGTGTACTCATATACCCTAACCAACATCAAGTCGTTTTTTTCTTACAGGTTCTTCTACAACAAAACCATCTATTGCTAATCTCTTTGCTATTCCACTATCCATTTAATACAAATTACCATTTTGATGGTTAATATTTGTCCTGGTATTGTAGGGTCAAAATAGGCCCCTGAGTGGGTACTGGACATGGGGCATTATAGCACTTATTTAAATGTGGGTTCATGAGTCATAGGATCGTTTGTGAGGAAGGGTTAAAGGATTAAAATTCAAGACATTCACCATCAAAGATCTATGCCATTACAGATCCAGAAACATTTTTATTTTAAAAAAAATTTGATAATAGGCTTCCATGTGGTTTATTTGTATTTAGCTTCCAATAACTAATGTTTGTATAATGCTTCTAATGATTTCAAACGTGTTGAGCCACTCCCTTCGTGTGACAGGTATTATCCCAGATCACAAGTGAACTCAGGCAAGAAGGAAGACAGTAAGTGTCAGGATCAGGAGGAAATGCCTCCTCTGTGTGCAGAACCAAATCCTGGGCTTTCCCCAGTTCCACTCTGGCTCAAGGCCCATGCAGCCAAGGGCTGAAGCCAGTCCCGCTCACCATTATCTCAGCCCAATTATCATGCTGTTAAAGCCCAACATTTTATTTCCACAAGTCATTGTTGAAAAGAAGGGAGAGGGAGAAAGACAAATGAAGGATAAATAAACCAATAAATATTTCAGCACAGAAACTGGAACTTGTTACGTCTATAAGCTTGGTTCTGAATTAGTGCTCTATAACATCAATTTGATGCTTACAGCTCAAGTTAGACTAAAGAAACACAAATGTTTTATGTTGTCTTTTATGAAAATGAAATCTCTTGAAAAACCTTTTATGAAGCCAAGTTTCTTTCCTTTTAATAAAATACTAAGCAGAGTAGGTAGTGCCTATTTCAAGGAGAATTAAGGCAGGATAAACACAAATACTTTAAGTTAGCAGCAAATTAAAAGAAAACAAGGAGCTAGGGGTGTAGCCCCGTGGCAGAGCACACGCTTAGCATGTATGAGCCCCTGGGTTCAATCCCCAGTGCCAAAACAAGAACAACAGAAACTATCTACAGCTGCTTATTTACCTATTTGTAGTCAGGAATTCACAGTTTTGTACTATAACAATAGGATATAGATATTTCTAGTTCAGCACATTTATGTTCACCATATGGCTGAATATAAAAAAAAAAAAATAGTGACCAGCTCTTAACTTCTCTTTCCAATTTAGGGAAAAGGACAGGCCAGAAAGAAAGGAATTATCAGTCACCTGCCCTTTTCCCAATGGCAGGTCCCGAGAGAGAATCACGAGCTCTTCGTAGTGCAAATCCACATCAGGCCCTACAGATGTCATTAGGAGCCAGCTCTACAGTAAGAAGGCACTGTGATGCCCCAGGATGGTGCGTGCCATGCAAGAAACCCAGCTCCCCAAGAACGTGCTGTAAGGAAATAGAAAGCAAAACAGCTGGTGGAAACCCAAAAGCCCAGAAGGAAAGAAGCAGAGATGCTCTGTGAGACACAACATCTCACAGGACCCTGCCCTCGTCCTCTTGAGTGCATCACAACCCTCGACATGTGGACGAGGACTGGGCACAACTAAATTTGACAACAGCCAAGTAACCTTCCAACTCACATCTCTGCCCTTGACAACCTCGCTGGTAAAGTGGGGTTCTATCTTCCTCTTAGACAGTTGTGGGCACCCAAAGGTGAGACACAGTGGTGCCCTGAAGTTTATCCGGTCATCAGCACCCATTGTTCTACCTCTAGTGGCACTCTGCACCAACGATCCCACAGACTCTCCTGCGATGGGCCGTTTTGGGATCTCTGCTCTACTTCTCTCCTACGCTTGGACTCCCAAGCTCTGAAAACCTCCTCAAAAGCCGGCTCTGGCCTGGAGCCCTCTCTTATACTGAGCCCTCCTGAGATTCTGCGACTGAACCTCACAGTGGACTCTGCACACCCACTGCCCTGAGTTTTGGTTCTTCTCCCGTCTTACCCGGACCCACACCCTGTCAGTCTCCGGAAGGCCTGGCTTGTACCTCTTCCGTTCCCACACCACCATAAACCCAGCAAAGGGTTCATAAATATTTGTTGACTGACAGAAGCTGTGATAGTGAATTTTTAAAAAATCTTGCCTTAGGAGATTTCACATTCCCTTCCCTTCCTGTTCCCCCACAGCTAACCAAGAAGACGGATAAAAACTAAGATCTCAGAACCAAGAATCAATTTAATTTTATAGTCTCAAAATATGGACACCCCCCAAATTCAACACGCTGCAGCTGTTATGCTTGCAAGCAAGAAGGGTCAGCTGTAAAAATATAGCCCCTAGAAAAACAGTCATAGGGCAAACACAAGAACACCTCCAGGGGACCCTCTGCTGCTAATGCAAAGTCACAAAGTGGGGCTCAGCCATGCCTGGGACAGAGGCACTCAGCCACCTAACCCCCAAGAATTCCTATACTTTTTTACTTTCTCACTCACAAACTAAATCTTGAAAATCTCCTCCAACTCAGCAAAATGCATCCATTTATTTTATCGTTTTTATAATTCAAAGGCCCACACAACTGTCCAGCATAGCTTTGACCAGGTCAGGCAAAATAGTCTTCCATTTCCCTCTGAGACAACAGAATTTGGTTAAAACAAATCGGGGTGGGGCATGTTAATGCCATTTTCCCAAGTCTTAATAATTTTATTTCTATTTCTCTGTATGAAATACTAAAAATGGTCTTCGATGGACTTCAAAAGCCTCAGGCACTGGGCACTCCTGAGAGAGCATGGGTCAGAACGACCACTTCAAGCTGGCTGGCTTACAGGGCTGCCACCTCATCTGCCTGGCCGGGTGGCACCCAGAGAAGAACTTCACATGGAGGAACCCTCCCGAGAGTAGCAGGAACTCTAGGGCATGGGGTCTCACAGGATGACCGTGTCCCCTCCCTCAGAGAGGAGGAAGAGGGTGTCAAGTTGACATACACCTAGTGGCCAGTGCTTAAACATCGTAAGCAACTCTGTCAGCACAAACTCAGAGAGAAAGTAAACACTGGTTTCAGGCCCTGTGAAATGCTGGCAAAGTAGGACCTGTGCTAGACTTAATGTGGTATGGCGGGATTAGCCCCTTGTTCCACAATGATAATGGCATTCTGTTTACATAGAAGAATATATTCTTAGCAGATTCATGATAAAAATTCATAGGTGGCATGTCACTGTATATAGAACATGCTTGCAAATGATAAAAAAAGAGAAATTGTGTACATGAATGAGCAAGTATAGTGAGAAAGAAATAAACCAAGTGTGACAAAACGGAAAGGAGAT
The DNA here is from genome assembly GCA_007922755.1 of Pedetes capensis. Classification (NCBI taxonomy): domain Eukaryota; kingdom Metazoa; phylum Chordata; class Mammalia; order Rodentia; family Pedetidae; genus Pedetes; species Pedetes capensis. The sequence goes on from VMDO01000036.1 coordinate 58,030, forward strand.
GGTTATTCATTGTACTTTTTGTTCAACTTTTCTGTATGTCTGAGAATTCCCGAACTAAAGAGTTTCTTGGTGAAAAAGAGAATCCTGTGGTAAAGAGGGACTTTAAAAAACTGAGACATGCTGGGATTTGGTTCTTTAAAACACATGCTTAAACTTACAAAAGCAGACAATGAAGCATCTCATCCTCCCCAGCCTCTCTACTCATGGCTACAGCTGGTGCCTTGACACTGGCCCCTCTCAGAAAGCACCTGAGATAGGCACTTGGCCAGTGGCCCATCCTTATACTACCTGGTTACTTCCTGGGTAGTGCAAGGAAAGGACTATGCAAGGTGAGCAGAAACTAATGCTGGAAAACTGAGGCATGACAAAACCAGAAGAGATTGGTGTCAAAGTATATATAAAATTCATTCCTACAATGAGCTAATGTCCTATGCCAGCCTGTTGTTGTTAGGTGCCTTCTGGTCAAGTCTGACTCACAGCAACCCTATGTACAACAGAACAAAAGACTACCCAACACCGTGCCATTCCCAGCACTATGTCAGTGCTTTCTCTGCTATTCAATGGGTTTTCAATGGCTGATTGTATTGGGATTGCTTTGGGAGTAGATTGCCACATCCTTCTCCCATTTTTGTGGTCCTGGGGATTGAACCCAGGACCTCACAGAGCACAGAGTGGCACTCTACCAACTGAGCTAAACCCCAGCCCCATGCCACCCTATCACAGACAAAATTAACACTGCATGCAGAGAGAGCCAGAGAAAGAAAAGACAGGAAGTGTCCCAACTATAAGCAGAAGGGCTACCAAGCTTCCTTGCTTACTTCCCAAAAGTCTTCATTGAGATATAATCCACACACCCAATCAAATCACCCATTCAAAGTGTGCAATTCAAAGGTTTTAGTATGTTCAGAGTTGTAAAACCATATCAGTATGTAAGACTAGAATACTGAGTCACCTCCAGAAGAAACTCTTATCCACAAGCAGCTATTCCTCAGTTTCCCCTATGCCCTCATATGCACACCCTGGCAACTGTTAATCTATTTTTTGTTCCATGGATTTTAAAATTCTGTAATTTTAGGAGGGTAGACAAGACAGACTAATGGGCTATGTATGAATATGATAAAGTGCATTGTATACATGTATGAACAAGTCATAACTTTGTACCCATTATTTTGTACAATTAACATATGCTAACTAAAAAAATAAAATTCTGGACATTTCACATAAATGAAACCCTAATATTTTGCCTTTTGTGACTGGATCCTTTTACTTAGCATAACATTTTCAAGCATGTTATCAGTAGTTCTTTCCTTTTTATTGCCAAATATGCCACTGTTATTCCAATGTAATATTCATATTTTATTTATTCATTTTCAGTTCCAGGTCATCTGGGTTGTTTCTACTTTTTGACTATTATGAATAAACAATAGTGCTATGAGCACCATTGTATACATTTTTTGGGTACACACGTTTTCACTTCTCCTTGACTCTACGCACAGGAGTGGAATTCTTGGGCCATACAGTAAGTATGCACCAGGGGTGCCAAAAAAAAGCATACACAAAAAAGTGCATACACACTTTAAGAGATATTATCCATGTATTACTTTTCAAACCTGAATTGAATTACAGTAGCAATGTGTAGTATGACGTTCACAGAAAAGATGGTGTTAATCAAATGAATGCTAGTGTCACCATACAGGCAGGACAAGACAGTCAAAGAAAATGGTGGAAGCATGGTTGTGGTTTGAGGAGCACAAGACTATTCCAAGTGGTTTCTAAAATTTGAGAACACTGTGGAAGTACCACAATGGGGGTGTGAGTATGCAACCGAATCTCCCACATACCTAAAAACTACACACATTTTCCATAAGTTTAAGATGCATAGCACTGTATGTGACGTGCCCAAGGGAAGATCCGGGATGCTTCACACAAGTCCTGCTTCTTCTGCAATGAACCACTTTGACTACCTTTTGTAATTGCAGAATTCAAATATGAGTTGAATTCATCTTGTTACTGAAATACATCGAGTATTACAATTTTAATACTGTTTTTTTCCTTTCATGAAATGTGTATACTTTTGCCCCCTTCTATATTTAACTTAAAAAACTACCAAATTATTCTCCAAACTGGCTGCAGAATTTTACACTCCCACCTAATTTCTAATTAGGGTTCTAATTTCTCTCCATCCTAACACTTGTTATTGTCTGATGTTAAGCATTTTATTGGGTATGAAGTTGTTATCTTGCCACTTGATTTGCATTTTCCTGATGGCTAATGATGCTAAGCATCTTTTCATGTAATTATAGAACACTTGTATATCTTCTTTGGAGAAATCTATCTATTGTTGTCTATTTGAATTTATGTCTTTTCTATCATTGAATTCTATGAATTCTCTATATGCCCTGGATGTCAGTTCCTTATCAGATACAGGATTTCTAAAACACTATTTTCTCCCATTCTGTGTGCTGGTTTCTGTTTTTAATTTTCTTGATAGTATCTTTCAGAGCACAAAGTTTAAAATTTTGATATACTCCAATTTATTTGATTTTTCTCTTTTGTTACTTGCTTTCTTATTTAATTGTTCATAATAATTGTAAGCCTGCAGATGCCCTATGGCATCTGATCCCGTCAGATCTCGGAAGCTAAGTAGGGTTGGGCCTGGTTAGCATTTGAATGGGAGACTGCCTGGGAACGCCAGGTGCTGCAGGTTTGGGAGATGGAACCGGCAACCCACTCCCAAAAATCAATCTGCCATGAAAACCCTATGAACAGCAGAGAAGCACTGACAATAGTGTTTCACCTGTTGTACGTAAGATCGCTGTGAGTCAGATACCAACTTGACGGTACCTAACAACAGCAACAGTCATTGTAAAGAGTTGTTACTGTTAGGTGATGTCAATTCACATCTGACTCACAGCAACGCTCATAGGGTTTTCAAGGACTGATTGTTTTGGGAGTGGGCTGCCATGCCCTCCCCCCACTTCTGTGGTGCTGGGATCTAACGAGTCCTCAGAAAGTGCACCGCACCACTATCCCAAGGAAAACGAAGGTCAAGGAGGTTAAAAATGATCCCAAGTCTCACACAAGGCCACTGTACATAGCCCTGCCTTGAACAACTCACATCAGATGTTGGAGCCAGGATATGAACTCAGACTTTCTGACCAGGGAGAGGTGGGGCTATTCATATACTGAGGCATCCAATCCTATCAGATCTTGAAAGCTAAGCAGGGTTGGACCTGGCTAGTACTTGGATGGGAGACTGCCTGGGAACACCAGGTGTTGCAGGCTTGGGAGATAGACCTGGTAACCCACCCCCAAAAATCAATCTGCCAATGAAAACCCTATGAATAGCAGAGAAGCAGTAACAATAGTATTTTGTCTGTTTTATATAGGGTCATTATGAGTCAGACACCAACTCTATGGCACCTAACAACAACAATAACAACTGAAAGGTAGAGAGTGGCATGATATTACAAAGAAGCCAAAAGTACTGGGCACCAAGTCTGAAGAATAAGTTATTAGGCTGGATTATATCATTTTGGACTTATATTTACTACTATACATGAATAAAGTGTATGAGAAATGTTCTTTTAGGGCTCTATGAAGATCTAAATTTCAAAAGGTGGCCAAAGATTTTTCTAGCAATGGCAGCCAGATATATTATATGTGTACATATATGTAATAGATATCAGAAAACAGCTATAAGATGTATAAAAAGCAATCTGATACATTTTAAAACAGTTCTATAATAAAAATTCACTACCTTTTTTCTTCTTGGTTGTTCCTGGTATATTTGACTATGAAGTACCCATAAACCCAGCTTCTCTTAAACACTTCATCCTTATTTTTGAAAATTTGTGGTTTTCATGATTTGGAGATTAATTTCGGGCTATATTATTCCTTTGCCTTGAGTATATTCCCAGCATTTGATGTAGCATCCTGCTGTTGGGCTTTCAGGGTTGCATTTACAGCAAGCCATTAATATAATTTTCATTTTCACCAAGTTTTGGTGAAATAGAATTCTGATCTAAAAAGTATTTCTTCCATGGTTCAACTCTCATTTGAAGTAGGAAAGTGATATACAAAATTCTTAAGTTTTTCATGCAAAGCCGCTCATGAGAACACTAGCAGAAAGAAGACTAAAATTTAAAGAGGACTCAATTCTCATGTTCTATTTCTTAGTATTAGCTGTCTTTACTTTGCTTTTAGCCTTTATGATTTTCCCCCTTCTCTGTCCCATGGGCCTCCGAGTGGATTACACCATCCAAGCCTCTTCTTTTGAAGGGTGGGGAACTCTGCCCAGACTTCATTGTCTACTCTCCAACTGGACCCTTCCCTAATACCAACTTATCTAAACATCTCAAATCCATGTAGATAACTCTGACAGCAAATAAAAGGGACACATTTTATAAAGTGAGTTCTGAGTGAGATACTGCCAAGCTTTATTTCAAAAACGAGGCTCTGGTTTCCAACCTAAAAATTAAATGGCTTTCTGCCTGTTGTTTCCTCCTCTCCTCTCCTCACTCAGGAGAGAGGGCCAAGGCTGTGACTTGAGGCATTGCTTCATAAGGAAAAATCAAGGCAGGGCACAATCCTGGGATGGGCTAGCATGGGGTGGAAGGGAGGAGAGGACTCTGGGAAAAGAGAACTGGATGAGTGAGAGGCTAGGTCAGTTCCCAGAGTGAGCGCTCTCCATTGGAAACAGGTCTAAGTGCTGCCAGGGGGGTTTCCCACAGCATCTACTGGCCTCCTAAGGCATATTTGTCATCAGAGGCTCTTGATGAAGCTGTACATAAATATCTGACTGTTGTTAAATACAAAACAACAAAAAAAATTCCACAGGAACCAAATCAAAACCAGCTGTGAGGAGGAGAGGCCAAAAACTCAGTGTAAGTGCAAAAGGCCCAGCAGAAACACTTGTTAATTGTGTTATTGACTTTGTGGAATAGTAAACTGATGTGCCAGTGAAGTCATATCACATGACTGTAATGTTTTTCATATGACTTTCTTGCTATGAGAGCAATGAGCATTTTGTTTTCCAGAATTCAAAATTCTATAATGAGTGAGTCAGAATCTAAATTTCAATTCAGGACTGACCCAACGGTGCAGCCCTATTCGTTTCTGCCAGTGCAGATATGATTTTATAGCCTATGTTATGGTTAGTGCTAAGCTTTCTTTTTAAAGATCACTTGTTAACTCCCAAATGTGCAAAAAGCACATTGCGTTTCACCAAAACTTGACGAGAATGCAAATCATATTAATGGGGTGCTGTAAATACAATCGTGAAATCACAACTGCAGGATTCAACATCAAATGCTGATAATATAGTCAAGGCAAAGGAATAAAACAGCCTAAAGTCAATCCTGGAATCATGAAAACCACAAACTTCCAAAAATAAAATGAAATACTTAAGAGAAGTTGAGTTATGGGATTCGAGAATTTCTCAAGGATATACCAACAAGGTTTGTTTTATTAACTCTATTATGAAGCTGTCTTTTCTCTCTAGTTAAATTGAGTTGGAAACTATCTTGGCATTTCTGATAGCACAACGTTGAACTCACAGTTGGAACAAAATAATGCATGCAAACTGATACTCTGTTCACATAGTGAGAAATAACCCTAAGATGACAAGTCATAGCAGTTTTGATGAAACATGGTTAAAGCATTTGCATGTTTGATTTAGACTGAGACTTTCTTCAACAAATGCACCAATCAAATCCTTTGGTATAGTGCACACAGCTGTGTAACAGAATTATGACTTGGCTATCTTGTGGCTCACCGACCTTACGGCCATTTCGTTGGGTTCAAAAGGGGATAAAGAGAGGATAAAGAGAAATCCAGGAGGAGTCAGGGTCAATCTCCAAATAGTCAAACCCATTATCAGTAAGGAGGACCTTGAAAGTGAAGATCAACATGTCTAATGTACATGGCAACATTTTACCAGGGTGGGAAGGTGAGCAGGGCTCTTCCTCCTTGGAGCCTTTTCATACCACATGGAATGTTAACTATCATTTAGCAACTAAATGGGTTAGAAGCAAAGAATACAGGTGTTTGTCTGTCTAAGCCCACTTCTACAAGACATAAAGAGAACAAAGGCAAATGAAATTTCTGTATTTTCACATATTTAACCTGTAGCTTAAGATAAAATTAATTTGCCACATGTATTTCCCATTAATTTTTTTAATTGCTTCTTAGCTCTACAGTCTCTCATTGCACTAAATAGAAACTAATAATTATCCTTTATCTCACCACATCAATTTACCAGTTCTCTTTCTTTTCTTACAAGCTCCATTTCCATTGCCATCTAGGCATCTTCACTCACTCACACCTTTACCTCAAAAGTATGACCTAAAACAAATGTGTCAGGCTTGGTGTGGTGCACTGCTATGATCTTGGGAGGCGGAGGCAGGAAGATTGAGAGATTAAGGCCAGCCTTGACCACATTGCCAGACTCTTCCTAAATAAATAAATAAATACCCCAAGATACATAAACAAAAATAAATAAATACATCTTTGCAAGCCTAGCTCCCAGTCCCTATCTGCATCTTGTACCTCAATCCCTCTTCCTATGAAAACTCCCTGGTAAATTGCCCATTAATCTCAACAGCAACAGTTAAACCAGTAACTTAGAACCTGTTCATGCTCAGCATCCTATTTATAGGATGGTAATGAATTCGTCAATTATTATTTCTCTGAGTTAAAATCATTCAATCATTTTTGGATATGTGGTGGTGGAAGGGCAGTGAGGTCAAACACTTGGATTTCATTAGTCAATCTCACTAAATCTAGATGGTCCTGCCTTTGACGTATCTTCCAACCCATTATTGTGCCTGTTTCTATGAAAATAAAGGGACTTACTGCCTCCAACCGGACCAGCTTTGCCCTCTTCCTTTACCAATGAGCTATATTGGGGGGCAGGGGATAATGACCACAGGTGCTGAAGGATACAAGAAATTTAATTTATCTTTACAATATTGAGAGTTGAACCAAGGGCCTCACACATGCTAGGTAAGGGCTCTACCATGGAGCCACACTCCCAGTCCGTTTTCTCTTTTTTATTTTAAGACAGAGTCTTGCAAAGGCTGCCTCTGGCCTTGAACCCACAACCCTCCTGCCTTGGCCTCCAGAGGTTCTACGATTATAGGCATTCACTTTGGCACCTGACTTATACAGGTAATTTTAATAACATTAAAATTTTCTTCTTTAAATTAAAAAGAATTACCTTGCTACAATGTGAATGAACCTTGGAAACATCGTGCTAAGTGAAAGATGCCAGAAACAAAAAGTCATATATTATATTGTTACATTTCTGTAACTTGTCCACAATAGGTAACATCAGAGACAGAAAGTAGATCAGTGCTTGACAAGAGTTGGAAGGAAGGGGTAATGAGGAGTGACTACTTAATGGGTATGAACTTTGTTTTCAGGGCAATAAAAATGTTCTTAACGTGGTAATGGTAGCACAACTCTATACTAAAAATCAACGAATTATGCATGTTAAAAAAGATGAGTTTTGTGGCATGTGAATTATAACCCAACAAAGCTGTTATTTAAAACACATTATCTTGATTTCAGGTAATTCTGGCTCCAACCACACCAGACTGCTCATGATTCTGAGTAATACACTAATGCTTCAGGCTCAAAAACCTTGAGTCAGCTGAGAAGGACCCATGCTTCTGGTCCTCCCTCCATCCCTATCCTTTCCCTGACCAAATCCAGCTTTTGCTTTTAAAAACAGCCTCTCAGTCCTTTAAAACCAACAGAAACATTTGTTCTCTTCCCAAGAACTTGCCTTGACATTTCTACCCCGCCAGGCAGGAGGAAACACTCTCTGGGAACTTCATACACGTATGTAAACAACTAAAACATTTTCAATGACACTAAATCTCACTATTTACATTTCTGCTTCTCACATGGACCATGAAGCCATGAGGGCCACTAACTCATTAACTTCTAATTTGGTTACTAGCATAACATCTTCATGGAAGAAAATTCAAAAAGAATATTTGAGCCTGTGGGTGAAACCACGCCCCTGCCACCCCACTGCCTAGTCACCATTAGTCTCTTCAACTCCCCCTTCTCTTCTGAATCTTTGAAAAAGCTAGGCACGTTTGACCAACTCAAATGCAAAAGACACCATGTTTAGTCATAGGATCAGCCCATTATCCTAGCATCTGCCCTGTTTTAAAGGGTAAAATTTCACATTGCATTTCTCCCAGCCAATTAAATAGAAATATGTAAATTATTTCTGGTCAAGTGGCAAAACTCCCAGAGCCATCTCATCAAATGACTGCATGGCTGCAAAGATTTCAAGTTACTTCTTCTGCACTACCAGGTTGGAAGGCATTACTAAAAAGACAAAACCGCAGGCACTATCAACACAATGTACCCTGCCTGGGAACCCAATCACAACTCTGGGGGAAAATCTGAGTTCCCCAGAGATGTCATTTACCTCCTGGAACTGAGAAGACACCCCCTGGGGTTCTAAGTACTGGCTGTCAGTGGAAGATCCTATTTGTTCAATGCCCGGGGACACACAAGCTAGTTGAGAAGAACTGGTTTCCATTTTAAGTCCAGCAATGAGATGTATTATTCTGCTTCCCTGCTGTGGAGCACACTGCCTGGTCCAGTACTGGGCCTGGCCATCCACACACTGACTACTTTGGGCCTCCTCAACGGTGAGGATACACAATCAGTAGGGAAGTTTATCAACGAACAGGACTAACAACAACTCAGCACTGGTCCTGTCCCCACAACTGTTCCAGGTTGTGACTGGGGAAGGCTTCAGTGCTTAAGATGATGAATCAAATGGTGAAATACAAACCAAGCATGCTCTTTCTTAAGACCACATTCAGAGTCCAATGTCTTCACCGACCTACATTTTGACATGTGGATGTAAGAGACAATTCTCCAATAGCCATACTTATGCAGATCTTTAGTAAGGACAGGTGGTTCTTGGAAATGAACACCCGATCCTTCCTTTGTCGTTAATTGCCCACACTGGGCACCCACTTGACAGCAGCCTACACACATCAGGGTCCAGCAATGGTGGAAGGCCCTTTCTTCTCTGATACCTATTGGATTTATTTTGTGATATCTGCTCTCAGGAAAAGTCAGAATTGCTTCCTTCCTTTTCCATAAAGGTGAGTATCCAAGAGCTTTCACACCTCAGCCCCCAGTGCAGAAAGCCTTTTAGCGTTCTTACCTCAGCAGCTTGGGTCTCTTGATGAAGCAGTGTAAGACCAGTCAAGTCTTCTAAGAAGGAATGTGAAGAATTAAACACCTTCGCTAGGAAATTAAATCCTTCTTGTTCATAGTGGTCAAGAACCTGTAAAACATTTATATTTTTACAAAGGTGGCTTTTAAATGGATATTTAAAAGATTTTCATTTCTAACAAGCACTTATAAAAATGAATCTAAAATGAAAACAAGGCACAGGCACAATAATGCAATCTAGTGGGCAAAAAAAGTGGAGGGGCTTAGTGTTTATCATCTTTCTCTTTATTAGAAATAACAGCAACAATCTAGTTTAGATGCCAATTTTTCCCAATAGAGCTTCATGCAAATTCACTAAAAATTCCAGAAGAATGGAGGTTATTGGTTCTAAATTTCACTGTTACAGAAAAAATAACAGCTGAGGGAAGAGCCAAGAAAAAAAAGAATCAAGAGATAAAGGAAGGACAAAATGATTTGTTATAAATGCAACATACCAGCTAGCCAAAAGTATTTAAATAATAATTTTATTTTTAGCAGTACTGGAGGGCTGAACCCAGGGCCCCAAGCATGTTAGGCAAGTATTCTACCACTGAGCTGCACCCCTAAACCATTTATTTATTTATTTATTTATTTATTTAGAGATGGAGTCTCATGAAGTTGTGAAGATTGCCTCTGGCCTCAAAGTCCTAATTCTCTTGCCTCAGTCTCCCAAGTTGCTGGGATTACAAGAATGTGCCACAATGCACAGTTTTAAAAAATAATTTTATATATGGAAAAATAAATTTCAGTAGGCACATCACAAATGATGTTATCCAAAGGGTTAATAAACTTATGAAAATATATTCAATGTGACAAGTAACACTGTTTGTTTTGAAAAATCAGAACGAAAACTACAGTGAAACACTACTTTGAATCTACAGAAAAGACTAAAATGAAAAAATCAGAAAATTCCAAGTGCTGACAGGCATATGGAATAACCAAGACTCAAGCAACTGCAAAATAAGACAATCACTGTAGAAGTTTAGACTTACAGCCAGGAGCACTGGCACATGCCTGGAATCCCAGCAACTTGGGCAGCGGAGGCAGGAGGATCAAAAGTTCGAGACGAGGCTTGTTGTTGTTGTTGTTGTTGTTGTTAGGTGCCATCGAGTTGGTATCCGACTCAGCGACCCTCACAGGGTTTTCAATGGCTGACTGTTTCAGGATTGCCTTGGGAGTGGATTGCCAGGTCCTTCTCTCATTTTTGTGGTGCTGGGAACTGAACTCAGGACCTCAGAGACTGCAGCGCAGCGCTCTACCAACTGAGCTAAATCCCAGCCCCTTGAGATGAGGCAGTCTGCGTAATTTAGCAAGACTGCCTCAAAAAAGTAAAAAAACTGGAGCCGGGGCGGGGGGGTGTGGAAGGTTTAGACTTACATGCTCTATGATCAGTTAATTCTTTCCTAGATATATACACCCAACAAAAATGTGTACATATGTACAGAAGAAGATACAAACAAAACTGTCTACAGCAGTACTACCCATAATAGTCCAATACTTGTTGTTGTTGTTAGGTGCCATCGAGTCGGTATCCAACTCATAGCGACCCTCATAGGGTTTTCAATGGCAGACGTTTTCGGGATTGCCTTGGGAGTGGATTGCCAGGCCCTTCTCCCATTTTTGTGGTGCTGGGAATTGAACTCGGGTCCTCAGAGACTGCAGCACAGCACTCTACCAACTGAGCTAAATCCCAGCCCAGTCCAATACTAGGAACACCTTAAGTGTCCATCAAGAGTAGAATGAACAGATGAACTGTAATATATTAATGAAACATACTACTATAGAGCAAGGAGAACAAACTACAAGTATATTCAAACATAATGTTACACAAATGAATCATTATGTGCTGTATACTTACCTCTGTGAACATTAAAATAAAAAATTAAAAACCAGGTGAAATCAATCTGTGGCGTTACAACTCAAGATAGTAGGTACTTATATAGAGACTGAAACTAGAAGGGGCAGTTAGGATGGTCCACTGTGCTAGTGATGTTCTTTTGTTTATTTTGTTTTTGATTATTTGGGGGTTTTTTGAGACAGGGTCTTACTATATAGCCCAGGGGCTGGCTTCAAATTCACTAACTAGCCCACCTGGCTACTCACAATCACCTCAAACTCCTTCCTCAATCTGTGCTTAAAGGTTTGTACCACCATGCCCAGCTAACACTTTTTTTTTTTAATGGTACTGGGGGTTGAACCCAGGACCTCGAGTTTTCGTGCTTTGCAAGTGCTATACCACTGAGCTGCATGCCCAGCCCTTTTTTTTTTTTTTTTTTTTTTTAACCTTTTGAGACAGGGTCTTGCTAATTACAGATTACCTCTGGTCTTGAACTTTTGATCTTCCTGCCTCCACCTCCTGAGTCTCTGAGATTACAGGTGTGTGCTACCATGCCCGGCAATACTGGGTTTTTTAATCTGAGTTTTGGCTACATAGCTATACTTTTTTTTTTTTTTTTTTCAGTACTGGGAGTTGAACCCAGGGCCTCGCGCCTGCATGCTTTGCAAGTGCTGGACCACTGAGCTACGCCCCCAGCCCAATTTTTTTTTTTTTTTTTTTACTTTTTGAGACAGGGTCTCACTAAATTATGCAGACTGCCTCTGATATAGAACTCCCACCTCCACTTCCTGAGCCGCTGGGATTACAGGCATGCGCCACCGTGCCTGGCATAGGTATATTTTTTAAGAATGCATCAAGCTGAACACTGAAGACTTGTACAGTTTTTATATGTATGTTACCCTTTGATTAAAAGATCAAAAGATGAAAAGCTGGTAGTCTTGACAAAAAAAAAAAAAACACTATAAGAAAACTAAAGACTTCTCATATACAAACAAGAAGCGATTGTCAGAATTAGAGATTCAATGATTATAGGAACTGTGAACTGCACAAAGCAAACAGTGAACCAGAACACCTGAGAAATTCTCCCAGAACTCAGAGGAAGTGATGAAAGTTTGAAAACAACACCATACATTAAACCAAATCCAAGATATCAACAACATGTGAACAGAGAGAACTGAGAAGCATTAACACAAGAAATAGAAAAAAAAAGTTTGCAATTTTTCCTTTTGGAAAACGAAAATGCATGAATCCTCCAATCCAGCAATTCTGCTTCTGAAACTTTTCATCCAGGTATAGTTATGCATAGGCACTAAGACCAATGTAAGAATGTTCACTGCAGCACTTTTGAGGCAACAAAAAGTTAAAGACAGCTATCCTTCAATAGGGATTTAGCTCAGTTGGTAGAGCGCTGCACTGCAGTCTCTGAGGTCCCGAGTTCAATTCTCAGCACCGCAAAAATGGGAGAAGGACCTGGCAATCCACTCCCAAGGCAATCCCGAAACCGTCTGCCGTTGAAAACCCTATGAGGGTCGCTATGAGTCGGATACCGACTCGATGGCACCTAACAACAACAACAACATCCTTCAATAGGGGACTTATTGTAAATACACTGTGGTTTAGTCAATCAATGGCATATCTGAAAATCCATTAAATTAACAAGGGAAACTGTCTACTGATATAACCTGATTTCCAAGACATAGCAATATATTTAAAATGTAACATCCAGGCTGTGTATATAGTATCTGTGTTGTAAAGTAAGATGGAGGGAAAAGGAGAGGTGAATACATGAACAAGCTTGTTTACACGTATAACATCTCTGGAAGAATACATACACACACACTCTGACATCAAGTAGATGCCTCTCTATACTCTTGTTCTACAGGCTGAGCATCCCTCATATGAAAATCTGAAATTAGAAATGCTCCAAAATCCAGTGTTTTCTGAGTGCTGACATGACACTAGGAGAAAATTCGACATGTGACAGGTCCTAGTCAAAATGCAGACACTCTGAAACCACTGTATAATGTTGCCTTTAGGCTGTAAGTTGTGTGTGTAAGTTGTTTAGGTTGTGTGATAAGTTGTATATAATACATGAGCGAATTTAGTGTTTAGACTTGGGTCTCATCCCTAAGCTATCTCATTACACATACAGCAAATATCCCCAAACCTGAAAAACTCCAAAATCTGGAACTCTCCTAGTCCTGAGCACTTCAGATAAATGGTACACTAGGATTTTAAAAAAACATCTGCATGTATTACTTATTTTAGTAATATTAAAACCTGAATTTCAGGGTATTTTTCAGTGCTAGAGAAAGGGCTCACAGAAGGTAGAATCATCCCAGGGCATGGCAGTGCATGCCTGTGGTCCCAGCTACTTAAAAGCCATGGGCAGAAGAATCCTTGAACCAGGAGTTTGACGCCTAAGCAATGTGCATGACCCCATGTCTTTAAAAGGATGCTGACTGAATCCTAAACCACTGAGGAAGAAGATGGCGTTCCAGAGAAGGGACAGGTAGTGCAGAGGCAGGGAAAGCAAAGGTGCTGCTGGGAAGGGAGTGGGGCGAACACTGGGGTGGAGGAGCTCCAGAGTGGCAATAGCAAGAACAGCAAGGTAGTGTGCTGGGAAACACAAGCTGTCTTCGGGGTGGTGTGTGCACAGCGAGAGAGAGACCACCCATCAGTACACACACTACTGGGCAATCTGAGCCCCTACTCAGGGCAGAAAAATGCCTTGGGAGAAAGGCAAGTAAGGACCAATCCACTGCTGAGGGGATGGTAGCTGGAGTGAGGAAGTGAAAATGGGCCCAGACCCTGGAGGAATCAGACTGGGAGTCCAGGCAAGCGGAGGAACCCAGCTGGGACAAGGTTGTAGGTTGATTGTTAGTGTTAGGTGCCGGTGGAGTTGGTATCCGACTCATAGCGACCCTCATAGGGTTTTCAATGGCTGACTGTTTTGGGATTGCCTTGGGAGTGGATTGCCAGGTCCTTTTCCCATTTTTTTTTGCAGTGCTGGGAATTGAACTCGGGACCTCAGAGACTGCAACGCAGCGCTCTACAAATTGAGCTAAATCCCAGCCCGTAGGTTGATTAGGTACAGAAAATAATCCAACAAGCCAGTGACTGGATAAAATAGGTGTTTAATAAGTGATGGAGTCCCTAGGTAGTGACTTGTGATTAGATTCCTTACAAACCAGAGAACATTATCTCAGGAAGAGCAGAAGAAAAAAAATTAAATAATCTTTCTCAGAATGATAAATAATATGTACTTAATGATCACTTGTACTTAATGATCTAGCTCAGTTGGTAGAGTGCTGCTCTGTACTAAGGACCTGGGTTCGATCCATAGCATCACAACAGCACAAAAACAGAAGGACATGGCAGCCCACTCCCAAAGCAATCTGGCAAACAATCAGCCATTGAAAACTCTATGAAGATTGCTATGAGTTGGACCGGACTCCATGGCACCTAACAGCAGCAATGATCACTTATTTCTGAGTGAACCCCTAAGCTTGGAAAAGAGCTACTCTTTGCTAGGATTCTAGTAAGATAAAAGAAATGTATTTGGAAAATGGACCAAAAAAAATTTTTAAGAAAAATTGGAATAATTCCAGACATGATACTTTCTTGGACCTTAAACTTTCAGATTTTAAGTCCTTGTTTTCAGAGATAGTTTTGTAGTTCTACAAATCTAGCAGTATGTAACTCATAATTGCATACGATTTTTACCACATATTAAAGGATTCCATAAATTATGTAAGTTGATATAAGTTGATGTAAGGAAAAACGAAGTCATAGGTACACAATGGAAATAGCAAAGCCTTACTACTCTGTACTGCACTAACATTTATAATTAAAAAAATAAAAACTAGCAGTAGAAAAACAGCAAGGACAGACTTTCTGAAGGAAAGGCCTTCCCATAATCAGGATGTACATAAAGTTTAATGCTGAAACATTATTAATAGCACTGGCTAAAAATACAGTATGTGGAAAACGTAATCCTCTAGGGGCATATTTAATCATGCAAGAGTTTTCCAGTATTTTCTTTATGTGCTGTGAAGTTAATCTGTGTTACAAGAATAAGCAGCTTATAAAAGGTATAAGGATTTTCCCCCTATAAACAGTTTAATCTTCTTAAAGGGGAAAATGTGTTTAAACTATGGAAAAGAAAGAAACAAACAAGAAAAAGAATGGAAGAAGAAAAAAACAGTTGCAATGTATTTGAGAATTAACCTGTCAATCTGTGTAAAATATACCATACCTCTTAAGTGAATTATTTAACTTGGTCCATAGAAGTGTACACATTACATTTTGGAAGGTTATAAATATTCTAAAGGTTGTGGGAGAGTTCCCTAAATAAAGAAGTAGTTAGTGATCACTCTTTAGTATAAAGATATGAGTCCTTCCCAATCCATTATTTTCCTTACTGGTTTTGCAAGGCTAAGTTTTCTTTACAACATATATCAACACAAACTCAGAGATTAACATGGTTGAAGCTCTTCTTAAAACATGACTTCAGGAGCATTTCTCTTGCTGAGACTTTTTGATGACTCCTTACTCTTTACTACATCAAATGCATAATCTATACCTAGGATGTAAGCCCCTCCAAAACCTCTAATTTGGGGCAACTATACGGAAAAATGCCTTTCATGGAGTCTAAGATCTCCAGATAACACCATGTAATGATTTTCATTTCATGAGACTCAAAAGAGATTCACAGTTTGTCTACTATTCTTACACAAGGACACCAACTACATGATGCTGTTGTCAGGAGCCGTCGAGTTCCTGTCTGACTCACGGTGACCATACATACCACAGACGAAACACTATTAGCAGTGCTTCTCTGCTGTTTATAGGGTTTTCACTGGCTGATTGTTTTTTGGGAGTAGGTTGCTGGGTCCTTCTCCCGAGCCTATAGCACCTGGTGTTCCTAGGCGGTCTCCCACCCAAGTACTAACCAGGCCCAACCCTGCTTAGCTTCCAAGAGCTGACAGGATGGGATGCCACAGCAGTATGGTTGCAGGCTAACAAACATGTACTCCATCTAAACACCACCACCAAAAATAGCTGATATATTTTGAAAGTGTGAAGTGAACCTCTTGTTCAATGTCTGTTCTGTTTAGAAATTATGCTTACTTGCTATTCATAATTTTAAAATATACATGGATATGTATTTCTAAAACATTTAGGTGAGGCCACAAGGCAAAATGTTCTACACTGGAGACACAGATGAGACAGAGAAACCCAGCATTATTGCAGCTCTGTGGGAACCAGCACTCAGGTGGAAAAACAGCATTGTTATTGACAAATTGCTGGAGCAATGTGGGAAATCTCAGAGTTACAAACTCCAAAAAGACCAAGTCACAAGGGGCCCCACACCTCCAGGAGCTTTACCTCCAGGAGCTCAACCAGGTTCTCACAGTAAACACCAGAGGAAGGGGAAGAGGAGCCACCTCAAATACATCGGAGAACTCTGTTCTTGAGGTCTATCCACAGAAAAAATGGAGAGGAGTTTTTATCAGAGCCTAACTGACCCGGGGGAAGTGAAACACCCAATTCCAGCCCAATGAAGCCATTCTGTCTCACCTGGAGGGGAAAAGTGGTGCTGAGAAGACACTGTGAAATTCACAGTCTGGAGGCACAGCACACTCAGAGACCCAATCAGGACCAGAGAGCATTCGCCACACATATCACTTAAGGCCCATTTAAGGCAGTTCCCTTTACTTAGTACATCCCATTTCTGGCTACCGAGAAACATTTAAAAGGCATAGTAAAGGCAAAAAACAGTTTAGAGAGACAGAGCAAGCATTAGAACCAGACATGGCAAGAATGTTGGAATTACCAGACAAAGAACTTAAATGAACAGCAGAGAAGCAGTGACAACAGTGTTTTGCCTGTTGTATGTAGAGTTGCTATGAGATGGACACCGACTCGACAGCACCTACCAACAACAACAACGTGATTAATATGCTCAAGGATCTAACAGGTAAAGGAGTCAGCACGCTAAAACAGACAATACTGTAAACAGAGACATTGAAAGCCTAACAAAGAACAAAAATAAATTCTAGAGCTCCAAAAACACTGTAAGAGAAATGAGTGCCTTTGATGGATTTGTTAGTAGACTTACTGGATACAGCTGAGAAAATCTTTTTTTTTTCCTTTTTAGTAGTACTAGGGGTTGAACCCAGGGCCTGGCGCTTGCATGCTTTGCAAGTGCTGTACCACTGCACTGCACCCCCAGCCCATTTTTTCACTTTTTTGAGATAGGGTCTCGCTAAATTACACAGATTGCCTCTGGTCTCGAACTTGCGATCCTCCTGCCTCCGCCTCCTGGGAGCTGCTGGGATTACAGGCGTGCGCCACCACACCTGGATCAAAAATCATCTCTTAATTTGAGGATAAATCAATAGAAAAATTCCACAACTGAAAACCCAAAGGAAAAAAGAAGGAAAACAAAACAAAACAAAACCCAAAAAACAGAACACAATGGCCAAGAACTGTATAGCTTGTTGTTGTGGTTGTTCGGTGCCGTCCAGTCGTTGTCTGACTCATAGTGACTCCATATACAACAGGTGAAACACTATTGTCAGTGCTATTTATACAGTTTTCAATGGCTGATTGTTTTTTGGGAGTGGGCTGCCGGGTCATTCTCCCAAGCCTACAGCACCTGGTGTTCCCACGCAGTCTCCCATTCAAGGACTAACCAGGCCTAACCCTGCTTAGCTTCTGAGATCTGACAGGATCAGATGCCACAGTGGTAGAGCTGTAGACATACAACGACTAGAAAAGGTGTAATATGAAAATGTATAATATATGAAATGAGAATACCAAAGGAGAAGAAAGAAGAACGGAACAGAAGAAACATTTAAAATAATAATGACTGAGAATTTTCCCAAATTACTATCAAACATTAGTCCACAGATTCAGGAACCAGAGAGAACACCAAGCAGGATAAATGCCCAGAAAGCTACCCCTTGACACACAATCTTCAAATTACAGAAAACTGAATGTAAAGGAAAAAAAAAAAAAAAAAAAACCTGAAAGAAAGCAGAGGGAAATAATACCTTGCCTATAGAGGAGCAGAGATAAGAATTACATGTGACCCCAGAAACCATTCAGGCAAAAACAGAGTGGGGAGAAATGTTTAAAGAGAAAACAAAAACAAAAAATGAAACAAAACAAAAAGCCACTACCAACCTAGAACTCTGTACCTTGAAAAATTAGATTTCAAAAGTGAAGGAGAAACAGACTTTGTTAGGCTAATAAAATCAGAGGGAATGTGGTGTCCATAGGCCTGCATTGAAAGAAATACAAAAGTCATTATTATAGAGAAAGAAAACAATATAGGTGAGAAATTCAGACTTATGTAAAGAAAGGAAGAGCATCAAAGAAGAAAGAAAGGAAAAATTAATTTTTTTTCTTATTCTGTTTTGGTTTGTTTTGTGTGCTTTTGGTTTTTGTTTTTTTCTGGGTGCTAGGGACCAAACACAGCTTTTCATGTGATAGGCAAGTCCTCTATTTTTCTTATTCTTAATTAACCTAACAGGTTATTTTCAGAATAATATCGACAGTGTATTTATGCATACTTATATGTATCACTTGGGGTTGGGGTTAAGCCTACTTGGTAGGGTGCCACTCTGCACTCTCTGAGGACCCAGGTTCGATCCCCAGCACACACACACGCACGCACATACACACACACACAAAAAAAAAAAAAAAAAGAAAGAAAAAGAAAAAGGAAACCCTATGAGGGTCACTATGAGTCCTATCCAACTCAACAGCACCTAACAACAACAACAACAAAGCATGGAACAATTCAAAGAAAAAAATAAGGTAACAATTACACTTACAACAAAAAGGATAAAACACTTAGGAATAAATTTTAAAAGTAAGTACACTATGTGTTCCATGTAGACTATAAAATGACATTGAAAAAATTGAAGGGAACCAAAAAAATGCACAAATACCCCAAGTTCATGGATTGGAGGACTTAATCTTGGTAAAATGTTAACACTCTCCAAACGGATCTGATACTCAGTGCAATCCCAGTTGGTTTTTTGTGACTGTTGGTACAGATATTGATAAGCTGACTCTAAAATTCATATAGAAATGTAAGGGATTAAGACTAGCCAAAACAATACTGAAAAATAACAAAGTTGGAGGACTCACATTTTATTTAAATCTTACTAGACAGCTAGAGTTATTTAGGAGTATGTGGTACTAGCATAAGGATTAGTATACAGATCAATGAAATAGAACTGAAGGTCTAAGACGACTGGGGCAAGATAATTTAATGGGGGAAAAAATAGTTCTTTCAACACTTAGTGCTGGAACAAATACTTGATGTTTTGAATTTAATCTGCACCCTGTCAATAGTTTTAGAGGGCTGAAAAATAAGACACAGATTAGAATTCTGTGTGAATTAGAGTTGCAGTCAAGGGCTGGTTTGGGGAAAAAATTTAGAACTGCTGTACATGTAAAAATAATACCATGCAATCGTGCAGATCAGATTCAAGTGCAGATTAGATTCAAGAATATACAGTAAATATCCATGTGGAAAAGAATAATGCTAGACCTCTACCACAAACAGCATACAAAAATTAACTGAATATCAATGATAGACCTGAGTATATGAGCCAAAACTATCACACTCTGCATTAGTCTATTTTTTGTCACTAATAAAATATCTAAGGCTGCGTACTTTATAAACTAGATATTTATTTAGGTCATAGTGTGGAGGTTCAAGGGCATGGCAGGGGTACTGAGTTGGCTCTGGGGAAGGTATCATGGTGAATAGTGTCACTGTGGCAGGAACACGTGTGAAAGAGAGCGGTCACATGAAGAAATAAGGAGCCAGAGTGATTCAGGGTCCAGCTCACCCTGTTATAACAACCCTCTGACCACAACTGACCAGAGTCCCCCAGAACTACTCAATGCCTGAGAGGAGAAGCTGCCCACAGTGACCTAAGCCCCTCCCAGTAGGCTCCCTCTCTTAATTTCACCTCACTGGGGACCAAGCTTTCTAGCCGTGAATTCTGTGGAAATGAACTCAAACCATGTCCAAACTATAGCACATTCTTAGAAGAAATTTTAATAAATCTTCATAACCCTGGGTAAAACAAGTTTCTCAGGTATGACACCAAAACCATAGAAAATAAAAGAAAAAAAGGTAAATTAGAACTTGACCAAGGTTGAAAATTTTTGTGTTTCAAAGGACATATCAGCAAACTGAAAAGACAAGCCACAGAAAGAGAAATTATTTGCAACTTACGCATTATGTAAATTACATGTTAGCCAGAACATACAAAAGACTCTTACAATTAATCACTAAAAAGACAAAACAACCCAATTTAAAAATAGGCAAAGGACTTGAGTAGATATTTCTTTAAAAAAAAAAAAAAGTATAAAAATGGCCAATCAGCACATAAAAAGATGCTCAACATCACCAGTCACTGTTGTTTGTTGTTAGGTGCTGTCGAGTCGGTATCCGACTCATAGTCTCATAGGGTTTTCAATGGCTGACTGTTTCGGGATTGCCTTGGGAGTGGATTGTCAGGCCCTTCTCCCATTTTTGCGGTGCTGAGAATTGAACTCGGGACCTCAGAGACTGCAGTACAGCACTTTACCAACTGTGCTAAATCCTAGCCACCAGTCACTAGGGAAATGCATATCAAAACCAGCGAGATGTCACCTCATGCCTGTCAAGATGGCTATAATTAAAAAACAAAAAGAGTAAGAAGTTGGAGAATTAGTATGTTCCTACCCTACTGACAGGAGTGTGCAGGTGCTACAGATAACAGTTTATCAGTGCCACAAACTGATTTTGGTTATTTTGTTTGTTTTGGTTTTTGGTCTGGTATTGGGGGACCCCATGCATGCTTTGCAAGCACTCTACCATTGAACTGCACCACTAGCCTCTTTTTCATTTTTTATCTTGAGACCTGGTTTTGCTAAAATCTGCAGGCTGTCTCTGGCTTTGAAGTTGAAATCCTCATGCCTCCACTTCCTGGACTGGTGACATTACAGGTGTGCACCACTACCCACCACCAGCTCAGTTCCACAAACTGTTAAACACAGAGTTGGCACATGACTCAATATTACATTTTTAGGTACATACTCAAGAGAAGTGGAAACATATTCACATGAAAACTTGTGCACAGATATTCACAGCATTATCATCCATAACAGCCAAAAGTGTAAATAATGAAAATATCCATCAATTGAAAAATGTTAGATCTGAACAACAAATATTATCCAACTTTTAAAAATGAATGAAGTACTGACACATGATACAATATGAGTGAACTTTGACAGCATCATGCTAAGTTGTTCACAAAAGACTACATATTGTATGGTTATATTTATATGAAATGCCAAAACTACAAAAGTCTATAGAGACATAGAATATAGATTAGTGCTGGGAAAAGGGCAAGATACGATGTCATTAGTTATGAGCACGGGGTTTGTCCGGGGAATGTGTTAGTCAGACATTTTCATCACTAGGTCAAATACCTGACAGAAACGAGAGGAAAGATTTCTTTTGGCTCATGGTTTCAGAGGTTTTAGTCCATGGCTGCTTGGCTCCATCACTGTGGGCCTACAGTGAGGCAGAGCATTATGGTGGGGAGAGGGTACAGTAAAGCAGAGCTGCTCACTTACAGCAGCCAGGAAGGGGTGGGGGTGGGGTCAAGGGAGGAGGCTGGCGACAAGGTGTAACCCCTAAGAACCTGCCTCCAGAGACCTACTTCCTCCAGCTAAGTCCCACCAATGAATGTTTCCAGTACCTCCCAAAAAAGCACCAGCAGCTGGGCACCAAGCCTTGAACACATGAATCTTTGGGGGACATTAAATATTTAAACTATAACAGGAAGTGCTAAAAAATATTTTGAACTCTAACACTGATGGTAGAGGCAAGAGGTTCATGAGTTTGAAGCCAGCCTGGGCTACCTAGTAAGTTCCAGGACACCCTGTGCTACCTATTGAGATCCTATATAGAAAAACAGAACAAAAATAACCCCCACAACCTTATGAATCAACTACTCAACTGAAATTTTACAGTAGGATGTGAATTATCTTAATTAGCTCCTCCCACAACCAACACTCACTGAACTGTTAGGATGAG
The DNA here is from genome assembly GCA_007922755.1 of Pedetes capensis. Lineage (NCBI taxonomy): Eukaryota > Metazoa > Chordata > Mammalia > Rodentia > Pedetidae > Pedetes > Pedetes capensis. The sequence continues at coordinate 80,238 of VMDO01000036.1, forward strand.
GATCTAACAGAGAGTGCCTGTAAAGCAGTTGAGCAGTTAACAAATACTGTCTGCATGGACAAATGGATTCCTCACTGTGTCCCTCTCCTCCCCTGCCTTCGCCCACCTGGGGATGCAGGGCAAGGCTCCTTCACTGTGTATCAGTGTACCATTTCCTGTTAGCTAAGTAAGTACCAAGATCATTTCCTGTTAGAATTGTTCAACAGTGAGTCATTTCCTGTTAGCTAAGTAAGCACCTAGTTTAGTTTATCATCTTAAAGAATACAACTGACAATCAGATCATGGAAAGATAAAAATGCTTATAAGTGAAGAGAAGGTTAGAAAGGACGACAAAGTCTTCAAGCATCTGGGAGTGGGAGAGAATCAAAGAACTAGTGTAAATCCTTAGTGGAAAAGCTAACTTGGGAAGGAAGGAAAGAAGAAAGGGAGGGAAAGAAGAAAGGTGGAAAGAAGGGAAGGAATACTAGAAAAAAGCTAATTTGCCACCAGAGGATTTTTCTAGGTCTATAAAGTAGCTGCCTGCAGCTGTAGCCCTGTGGCATCTGATCCTGTCAGATCTCGGAAGCTAAGCAGGGTCGGGCCTGGTGAGTACTTGGATGGGAGACCGCCTGGTAACACCAGGTGCTATATAGACTTGGGAGACAGACCTGGCAACCCACTCCCCAAAATCAATCCGCCTTTGAAAACCCCATAAACAGCAGAGAAGCACTGACAATAGTGTTTTGCCTGTTGTATGCAGGGTTGCTATGAGTTAGATACCAACTGGACGGCACCTAACAACAACAACATAAAGTAGCTGTCTTTTAAATAATTTGACGTTACAAACTGAGCTGCTCGAAGGGGGCCTTTGGTAGGGAGTCAGGGGATCAGATAGAGGGAGGGGTATTATGAGAAAGCAAAGGAGAAGGTGAACGAGAGCAATGTACAATGATATGCATGCATGGAAATGTCATAACGAAACCTATGAAGTTGGACACTAAAAATTACTAATACAAAAATGATTTGGGAAAAAAACCTGAACTTCTTTAAAAAAATTGAGCTACTGACCAGGATATTGTTGTTGTTGTTAGGTATTGTGGAGTTGGTGTCTGACTCATAGTGACCCTATATATAACAAACAAAACACTATTGTGCTCCTCTGCTATTCACAAGGTTTTCAATGGTTGGTTGTTTTTTGGGGTAGGTTGCTGGGTCCTTCTCCCAAGCCTGCAGTACCTGGTGTTCCCAGGGGGTCTCCCATCCAAGTACTAACTAGGCCCCACCTTGCTTAGCTTCCAAGATCTGAGGGAATCAGATGCCACAGTGGTACAGCTGCAGGCTATGACCAGGGTATTATAATGATCAAAGCAGTTACAAAAGAATGCTCTGGCCAGTCCTGATCTTTTTAGAATTATATTATTGTAGGTCATAACTTTGAGGAAGACTTAAGTATCTATGAGTCAACATAGAAGCAAATTGAAAACATGTAAACAAGATCCTGCTCTGAGAATAATTACACCTCAAAGCACTCAATATATTCATTCAATATTTACAGAGCAACAACAGTAGCTTACAGACTTCTTTCAGAAATCCAGCAGGTTTCAGCACAAAGATGCCACCTTTTGTGAAGGAGTTACCAAATTCCCACTGAAATGCCCAATGTGCACACCTATTTCTGCACTCATGATACAGAGTTTAACCTCAGGTTTGCTTATACAATAATATGTTGTTAGGGTTTTTTTTTTTTTTTTAATTTTCTTTGCTTTATCATTTGTATTCTTGTTAGTTTTTAAAACCAAGCCACAAGAAAGAAACAAAAGACTTTTTTTCTATTCAATATTTTAAAAGCCCCACCCCCATTAAATGCACTTCACAGGGGAAAAAACCTAACAAGTATATAAATTGAAAGTTTATAGATTGCATTTCTTAGAGGACCTTCTTTCAGCCCTCATCATCTAAACAGAAGAAATCAGAGGGGTATTATCCCAGTAAGAGAAAAATCCTGAATTGTCCTGATTTTGAGTATAAGGGCATGAGCATGGGTAGAAGGGAGGAGAGATCAGAAGTTAGCCAGTTAATAGCTGCAGGCCAAACTAAGAGACGGTGCTACATTCCTGATACAGGAGGAAACCTAACCTCAAAAAGCCCAGGTGGCTGACGCCTTGAGGTGGCATGGCATCCTGCTCACACCCCAACCAATCCAGAAGAAACAAAGTGTGTTGACTTAAAACTGTCCTCCAAGCTTTCCTTGCCTGCACAATCCTGTCCCTCCTTTATAAAGAATATACATTCAGCCTAAACAACAAAATGCCTTCCTTCTCCTCATTTCCATCATAAAAAATGCTCTTAGCTGTAATACAGCACTCTATTTCCAACTGCTATCTATCCCAGTGGCTGAGCATTGCAGACCTTGTCCTGGGACACGGTCCTTTTTCTGGCTAGCATCTGTAATAGCTCAACAAACTCCAGCTCCCAAGAGCTGTGGCTTAACACTTTCTTGATTTTCTCATCCAAACATACACAAGCTCAAATGTCTACCATCTTAAAAATCAACAACCTCCGTACACAAAACAAAAAAACACACATTTCTCTTAATCACCCCTCTTCCTCTCTCCCTATCTTCCCCATAAGGCCCTTAAGAGTTAAAAGTAAATCCTTGAGATTTCTATTTCATTCCCCATTCTCTTTTTGCCCTACTCTACTGAGGATATCCTCTCCCCGCCAAAAACAACTCTTATCAAGATTCCCTTAGATTGATGGTTGCACACCAGTACACATTTCATTAAAAACTATCAAACTGTGCAGTAACAATACATAGATTTTTATAGCATGTAAATTATACCTCAACAAGTGTGCCAAATAAGAAAGATCATATAGAAACACAAACTTAAATCTACAACATCAACATTTTTGGAAACGGTTTTATAGTGTTAGTATATTACTCAGTTTTACAATTGTTATCCAGTACAATATCTACAATGCCTGCCTTGTCTATCCTGCTTTGTCTACCCCACCCCAGCTGTGCTTATCTTTAAAAACAGATGCCTGCTGGGCACCATGGTACATGCTGGTAATCCTTGAGACTCTGGACTGAAGCAGGAGGATTGCAGGTTCAAGGCCAGAGGCAGCCTGTGCAACATGGTGAGAACTTGCTTCAAGATAAAAAAATTTTTTTAAATTGGCTAGAGGTGCAGGTCAGTTGTGGAGCACTTGTCTAGCATGTGGCAGGCTCTGGGTTGAACCGCAAGTAATGCAAGGAAGAAGCAAAAATTAAAAAACCAAACAACAAAAACCAATAGCCTGGAGGTTTTTCATGGTTATCTGCTAGGTCCCAGATGGCTGCCCAGGTGACCTCTAATAGATAACAAACTTCATTATCATCTGATTTCTCTGCTCACTGACTGACACACCTGCCAGAACCATGACAGTTTGCAATCACAAGGTGGTACCTTGCTTCTTAGAAAACCACCACCCCTTTCCTGGAAACTTGGTGAATAATTCTCCCCCTAATTTCTGTACCAACGTCCTGTACCAGTGATTCAACAACCTTCAGTGGGATGAGAAGTTGGTTTGTGAACTAGGCTCCTCTTCATTCTTCAGCCACAGAATAAACTTGTGACCCGTTTCATTTTTTGGCTTCCGGATACTAAAAAGAAAAAGATCCCCTGGGGGTGTGGGGGTCTCTAGAGAGGGGCCAACAAATGGTTAATAACATAATCATTGTAGCAATGTGTGTATCTGATGTATATTTTTTTATTAAAGCCTTTTAAGCTTTTGAAAGAATACACTCCTGATTTAAAAGTACTAACATTTATATTCACTATTTATATTCACCATTGTAAAAACAGATAAATTATCTGTTAATTGGGTGTTTTGGAGAAATACTGATGTCAACTATTGAATAGATAAGTGTGTATTAAGGGAAAAAGAAGAGACCTTATATCTTGCAGTTCCTAATTCTTATTTTACTAGTCTCTGACATAGTTGACTTTTGTCATGTTTTTTCTTTTGCAGCTGCTGAACATACAGAATGCACTTTAAGATGTTTTTTTTTTTTTTATGGCTAGATCTCTTATTTTGCCGTCATCTTTTTAAACTAAATCATACTTTTTTTTTACTGACTTAAGACAAACCAAGATATGCTTTGAAGGGACATCTGGATGATGCCAAAACTTTTTAAAAGTACACTTAAAACCGTTACATATCCTCTTCTTTATTTTAAAAAGTTTAATACAAAGTATAACTTTCTAAAGTTATTCTTCAAAATAAGTCACAAAGTACAAAAATTATGCAGCAATGGTTCTCAAAACTTGAGCGCACACCAGAATCCCTGGAGGGCTTGTTAAAACAGTTAGCTGGACCCCACTCCCAGAACTGCTGATTAATTAGGTCCAGGCTCTGAGAATTTGCAATTCTAGCAAGTTCCCAGATAATATTGACACTGCTGGTTCTGGAACTACATTTTGAAAAGGCCTGCTGTATCTCACAGGAGCACTTCGTCTTGACACTCAATCCATGGAGAAACGTGTACGTTTTTTAAAAAAATTAACTTTAAAAACTCATCTTTAATAGTTTCTCCCAAAAGAAATTACTTTCTGTGATATCACTGTTTATTTAGCAGTGTTTGACAGTCTCTCTTAATACACTGTTTATGGTAAAAAGTTCTTCATTCTCCTGCAGAATGAGCAAGTCAGATTTCATTAAGAACCCAGAGTGACTTACAATGTGTGAATTTTGGTTCAGCTAGTTTCTTTTAATTTCGGAATTGAGAATTATATAAGCACATATTTGGCAGGCAAGCTCCACTGACAAAGTTAAATTATTTTATATATTATTCTGTCTCTCCAATCTGCATGGCTGTTGAAATCACAGTTATAAACTGGCAGGTGGAAACAGCCTGGAGCAGGTTTGGTTTAATTCACAGGAGCCTTTGGAGGGGGAATAAAGGTTTGAACCAACACTTAAAAATCAGGTGTTTTCACATTCAAATTCACATTCCTACCTATTCTTAAAGTGGAAAAAAAAATCAGAAGATCTGGCAACATTATTTCCAATTTTCTGAAAGTAAATAATCCAGAATTGGGTTGCAGCTGCCCTGGGCGAGAACTTGAGATCTATTTGGCCGTGGTCCCTGTTCATTTCCTGTTATCTTCAAACTTGTCCTCTCTGCTCATATATTAGCCTGGCCCCTGGAGGTTTATGTACTTAGGTGCCTAGCAATAAGAAGGAATAGTTACAGTTTCAAAAAGTTCACATATACTTGCTTAAATTAAGTATGTGATACAAGTGGATAAGTTATTTAAAAACTTACTTTGGAATTAGTCTCTCATAGCCTTTGGTTGATGAGTTGTATGATCTACCTGTGGGCCACCTCTACTCTCTGGTATTGGTAATAACAGGTAACTACAATATCATCCTCTTATGTTTATAATTTCAAATACATATTTTTAAGTAAATCCCAAATTAAATATGATATAATGAAAATTAAATATTTTGCTGGTGCACACCTGTTAATACCAGCAACTCGAGAGGCAGAGGCAGGAGGATCGAAAGTTCAAGACTACAGCCAGTCTGCATAATTTAGTGAAACCCTGTCTCAAAAAGCAAACAAACAAACAAACAAGAGTGGCTGTGGGTGTAGCTCAGTGGTCCACCACTTCCAAAGTATGCAAGCACGAGGCCCGGGGTTCAACCCCTATTACTGCTAAATAAATAAATAAATAAATAAATAAATAAATAAATAAATATTTTAACTAAGTAAATATTTCATACTAAAATTTATAGAATACAAAGCAGTACTTGTTCAAAAACGTAAGCCAGGTGCAGTGGCACACACCTGTAATCTCAGTAATTTGGGAGGCTGAGGCAGAAGGATCATAGGTTTGAAGCCAGAGGCAACCTGTGTAACTTAGTGATACTCTGTCTCAATTTTTAAATATTTTTTAAAAGAGAGCTAGGGTTGCAGCTCTGTGGTAGATGAACATTCTTTGAAAGACCATGTTGGGCTGTGCCTCCTCCTGTCAGGCAAAAAGAGCAGTGTCAATGATGGGCATGCCTGCACAAACCTGCACACCGAGTAACTATTAATTACCTTTTCCACTGTGAAATAACACAGGAAAGTAAAAGGTAATCTATAGCCTAAAATAAAGAGTGAACAGCTATGTGACCACAATCTGGTCAAGAACGTCAGCCCATCAGAGGTTCCCACGGAGCTGCTTCTCCATCACAACCCCCTACTTGCCTCTCTACATAACCACTGACTTGGATAATCACCAGTTCCTTACTGTTCTCTATAATTTTCCATCTAAATCTGTTTCCATAACAGTATCACTTACTTTTGCCTGTTCTTGAAGGCCAAACATAAAAATTTATTCTTTTGCATCTGATGTTTAAAAATTCAATATTATGTATTAAAGACACATTTGTGACCTCTTTTTCATCTTGTTCAGCCTCACCAGATGCTTATCAATTACACAGCCCCTTTTTTTGTGGTGCTGGAGACGCCCTCACCGTCCTAGACGGTGCTATGCCACTGTGCAACCCTCCCTCACCCACCCCCGCAGGTAACATGTCCTTCCAAAAACCAACTTTTGGGTTTATTAATCTTTCGGCCCTTTAGTAACTTCTACCTTCTCTGTACAGTCCCTCACTTGTTTGTACTTATTATGTTGCTTTTTCTGACTCTGAACATAAATATTTGTCCATTAATTTGGGGCCATTTCTCATGTAAGGCTATCCTTTTTTTCTCTCTCTCTTTTTTTCCTTTTGAGATAGGGCCTTGGCCTGAAAGTCATGATCCCCCTGCCTCAGTTTCTCCACTGCTGGTATTATAGGCATGCACCACATCTGGCAAGACTACATATTTTTTAATTTTATTATTATTTGTGATACTGGGGGTTGACCCCAGTGCCTCAATACATGCTTTGTAAGTGCTCTACCACTGAGTTGAAACCCCAAGCCCCTTAAAAAAAATTTTTTTTTTTTAAATCAAGACAAAGTCTTACTAACAGGCCGCCTCTGGCCTCAAACCTGTGATCCCCCTGCCTCAGCCTCCCAAGTCTCTGAGATTACAGGCTTGTTGTCACTGCACCTGGTTTACATTTTTGAATAAGTACTATTTTATCTGTATCCAACAAATTTCAATATGAAGTATTTACTCAGTTAAAATATGTCATTATATTTAATTCAGGATTTACTTAAAAGTACATATTTGAAGTTGTAAACATAGAAGGATACTGTAGTTATCTGTTATTACCAATTCCTAGCATTGTTAAATTGAAAATAGAGTATATACTCTGTACAGTTTCACTCTTTGAAATTTGTAAAGATTTGCTTAATAGTCTATGGTGATTTTTTTGTAAAATGTTATGTGCTTGAAAATAATATGGATTTCAAGATAGGTCCAGTACTATACATATGTTTTCACAAGAACATACTTATTAACTGTGCTGACCACATTTTTAATACCCCTTTCTGATTTTTTTTTTTTGTGTGTGTGTGTGTGTGTATGTGTGGTACTGGGGGGTTGAACCCAGGGCCTTGTGCTTGCATGCTCTGCAAGTGATAGACCACTGAGCTGAACCCTCAGCCCACTTTTTTACCTTTTGAGACAGAGTCTCACTAAATTACACAGACTGCCTCTGGTCTCAAACTTGCAATCCTCCTGCCTCCACCTCCCAAGCTGCTGGTATTACAGGGTTGCGCCACCGCACCTGGCTCCCCTTCCTGATTTTTTAATAATCTTTTTTCATCAATTATTGAGACAGATTAAAATTTTCTACTGATTATGGATTTACCATTTCTGTTTTACTTCTGCAAATTTCTGTTTTATATATTTTGCAGCCATGTTATTAGACACATACAAGTTTAGAATTCTGTCTTCCTCATAAATTAAAGATGATCAATATAAAGTAAGAATATACAACAATTTTTTTGTGGCAAGTCTATTTTGTCTGATATTAATGTACCTATTACTTCTCAGTCTTCTGGCTAAGAGCTAGAGTAATATACCTTACATTAGCTTTCTTGTGGCTAGTGTCTGTAATGTGTACAGTTTTACATCTTTTTATTTTCATTCTTTATCCATGTTTAAGATATATTGCTCATATAATGTATATAATTTTGAAAAGTAGGCTGTTATTCCTTGTCTTTCAGTCACCAGTATTTTTGTCAATTAACATTTAATATAATTATTAAGATGCTGGTTCAAGTCTACCATCATTTCTCATACTTTGTATCTGTTTCACTTATTTTATGTTCCATTTACTCTTCCTTTAAACTGTTTTCTACCAAATTTATTTCCTTTTTTAGCTGGAATTTATATTTTTTTCTATTTGTTTAGTCTATTAACTATAACATATCACAGGCAAATGTTAACAACTACCTTTACTCTCCTTTAACATAATGTGAGAATCTTAGAACAGACTAATTCTACTTGCCTCTTCCCATCTTTTATGCCACTTTTTTGTCCTGTATTTTAAATCTCTATTTTTTTAAGTCCCAGCCAACACCATACTAGCTTACACAGTGAGCATTCATTTGGAGTTACCCACATTTTTAGCATTTTCTTTGCTTTTCATTTTTTTCTGCTTATGACTTTCCATCCTAGGTTACTTTGTTCCCACTGGCAGAATATCTACCAGATATTCCTTTTGTGCAAATAAGCTAGAACTGGACTCTACTTCTGTTTACGTAAGATAACTTTGACCTTGCCAGGTTCAGTGGCGCATGCCTGTAATCCAAGCGGCTCAGTAGGCGGAGGCAGGAGGATCGCAAGTTTGAGACCACAGGCAGTCTACGTAACTTAGCGAGACCCTGTCTCAAAAAGTAAAAAAAAAATGGGCTGGGGGTGCAGCTCAGTGGTCCAGCACTTGCAAAGCATGTAGGCCCTGGGTTCACCCCCCAGTACCACAAAAAAAAAAAAAAAAAAAAAAAAGAGAAAAAAAAAAAGATAACTTTGACCTTTAAACTTTTCCTTTCACTCTAGAGCAGTGTGTTAGGTAGGCTAGGTAGACACTTCTGGGTTAGCAGTTATTTCCACTATCCCCTGGCTTATACTCTGCTACTGAGAAGTCAACTATAAATCTGACCACCACTCTTCTGAAGTTTATATCTTTTTTTCCCTTTACCTGCTTTTAATATTTCCTTTTATATTCCATTTTCTGAAGTACCATTATTATCGATCGAGATGTGAATCTAGTTTTTATATTGTTTTGGATTTATTGGGGTTCTTGGATCTAAAGCTTGACATCCTTTATGTGTTTCAAAGATGATGTTGCTAGACGCCATCAAGCCGAGTCTGACTCACGGCGACCCTATGTACAACAGACGGAACACTCACTGTGCCACACCTGGCACTATGTCAGTGCTTCTCAACCATTTACAGAATTTTCAATGGCTGATGGTTTGAGAGTGGACTACTAGGTCCTTCTCCCATTTTTTCGGTGCTGGGGATCGAACCCAGGGCCTCAGAGCTTGCAGAGCAAGCGCTCTACCAACTGAGCTAAACCCTAGCCTCATTTCAAAAATATTTAGCTTTAATCCCTCCCGATGTTGCCACAGCATCACTGTCTGTCTTTTCTTCAAGAATCCAACTAGATGACTGCTGGACCTTATCACTCTAGCCTGTCTGTTTGTCTTATATTTACCATGTGTTTATTTCTAAGACTCACTTTTATTTTTCTTTTTTTGAGAAAGGGTCTCACTATGTAACCTAGGCTGGCCCTGAATTTGTGATCCTCCTGCCTCAGCAGAATGCTAACAGGTGTACACCACTACATCTGGCACTACTGAACTTTTAATGTGAAATACATACCAAAAAACCGAGGGTTGGTGCTTTTCCTAGTCTATAAAAACATGCTGAATGACTCATTTTTGTGCCTGCTTGCTAATAAATGTTCGTATGTGTGGCAATATTTGGCCTGAGACTTGACTTCATTGTTAAAGGCCGCCAGTAGCATGACACCTCTAATTTTGGAAGCTACTGATTTCTACCAAAACAACATGTATTATTGGGAGCAGCAAAACTGGCTGAATTCAGTTTGCAACAATTCAAGGGGGGGGTGGTCCAATTTCCCAGACAAAGCCTGTTGGGGCCTAACCTCAAAACAGGAATATCATGATCCTGATCAAGCTAATGCATAAACTTGCCATCCTGGACCTTCCAAGAGAAATGCTGTTTCTCTTTAGTGGGAAAACCACAGGAAGCTACAGAGACAGCCTTGGGGTGTAGGTTTTGCTGGGCCTGGGTGCCTGCCAAAAATACCATCATTCTGTTTTGTGGCTCCTAGAATGGAATGATATCCAAACTTTTAAAAAAATGATTTCTCCTGGACCACCTGGACTCTGTATTTTACTCAAAATGATGTCATTTAATCAATACCTATATTCAAAGGAAGAGGCGGGAGGCAACTACCCTACTTCCTCAAGTAAATGTAGAGCAGAAGCATTTGCATTTACACAACAGCACTGTCCTGGAGTCTCTGCAGCTGCATGTCCCTACCTCTCCAAATGTTTTAAAAAATATTAAGCTGAAAATTAACCAAGATGGGAAAGTGAACTATGTTTGCCATAAACAGTTTATGGAATCAAAGCTTTTGCTGCAGGACACCTAGAAAGTTACTCTAGTCCACATGATTTTCCTGGTGATGGTCTGAAATGTGACCTTAAGAAAAAAATTCCTTTGGTTATCAGGATTCTGCTTGAAGAAGACAAGTTCCCTAAACACGGCCTGAAGGAACTTAACCAGGCAGTTCTTGAAGCTGCTAAAAATTTAAAGTAGACTTACTTTTCCCCCAAGACAAGCAGAACAGAATTATGTGAATGTGAATCAGTCCTACCACCTCACTGTGTGTGTCCTGTACAGTATGGAGGGTGAGCGAGCTGGGAGCTGGGCCCGTAATTTATGAGTCTAATGTCCTCTTCCATCTGACTGACTGGGCAGCTCTGTCACCAGTCACTTCACAGGACACTGGAGAGCATCCCCTGAATGCTGCCAAAGCAGCTGAGAAGTGCTGCAGCACTTGAAGAGGCTGAGCCATCAGGCAGCTGAACCTCCCAGTCCACGTTGCCCTGGCCTCCAGCCCATTTACAGCTGTGGCAAGAAAGAGCAAGATGGTCAAGACTGGAGCAAGGCTTCCCGGAAGCTATGTGGCACAGGGACGTGGGCAGCTGTGCTGGCAGCAGCCAGGCTGATGCTGGGCCCAGCATGGTCACAGCAACTACCATCCTGGGGCTCTCTGCCTCTGCCCTGAAGTGCACAGAAGGACCCGAGAAGTTGGAGGGAATACTGGCAAGGAGCCCGTCCAAATTTCAGTCAGCTCAGCTCAGGTTGTGCCCCTGACACCAGCTACAGACACCTGCACAGATCCCCTGGCCTCAGGAAATAAGAGGATTCACAGTCCCCACTCCAAGGAACAGCAAATGAAGGCTTCATGTCAGTTAATAATTAACCCCTACATGCAGAATCTATATGAAAAGGAAAAACAAAGGAGAAAGACTGATAACCTGCATGTTAATATTGGCTCACCCCTTAAGGTCATGCTCCCTCTTCAAAACAACTGCTTATCCTTTTTTGTTTCCCTCCTCTTTTGCCAAGCCTAAAGAAGGGCTTTTTTTTTTTAATGCTGTAAATGACAAAATGAGTGTACTTATGAAAGGAAATGAAAAAGGCACCTCAATTTCTGCTCAAAGGATCAATCGAAATACCCAGTGCCTGTGATGTGACTCCAGGTACACAGGCTCTGCCTCAATCTTCATCACCATTAAACAGGTATTTTAACTCTTTCATACCTAAGGAAACTGAAGCTCATAACATGTGAGCTACCCACCCCCCTGCAAGGTCACACAGTGAGTGGGACATGGGCTCTGAAGCTGTCACTCATTTTGCTTTGGTGCCCCTCGCCATTTTCAGGGATGGGTTCCAGGATTCCCACAGACAACCGAAATCCACCATGCTCAAGCCCCTTATATAAGATGGGGTAGAATTTGCATTTAAATTGTGCCCACCTTCCTGTAGTCTTTAAATCATCTTTAGATTACTTATAATACCTAACACAATATAAATGCTATGTCAGTAGCTGTTATAATACACTGTAGAAGGAATGATGCCCAGGAAAATGTTTGTACATGTTCAGTACAGATATTTTTTCAAAGATTTTCAGTGCATGATTGGTTGAATCTGTAAGTGCAGAACCCCTAGACACAGGGCTGACAGTATAACAAAATGCCCTACTAGGTCTTAGGTCAAAAAGTGAGGACACTGTGAGGTCCCTTCCACTAGCACTTTTAGTTATGCCCATGGGCCATTTTAAGCCGTGCAGTTCTTTAAATTTACAATTTTTTCTTGTGAATTGCTCATTGCCTTTATTCACAATACTGAGGGTGCCAAAAAACTGTGCACGTTAAGAGATGTTTTCCATGTATTACTTTTCAAAGTTGAATTGAATTACAGTAGCAATGTGTACTATCACATCCTGGATTATTATTTCCACTATCACCTCAGAATAAGCATACAACACAGTCTCAAAACAGCAGAATGTAAAGCTTTTGTCCCAAGATGCATATACCTTTTTTTTGGGGGGCCAGTGCTGGGGATCAAACCCAGGACCTCACAGTGCCAAGCAAGCACTCTACCAATTGAGCTCAATCTCCATCCCATGTATATACATTTTTTGATACCCTCTGTATAGTTTCAAATTACATTCCTCAATAAATAAATAATAAAAACCCACCCCTGAAGGTCATTGCCAAGGCAAATAAAAGGAATATACTGTGAGCACAGAAATAATTTCTCAGGAACTTGTTCTCAGTTTCTAGCTGGCATAGCCCAGCTGAAACAGGCACACAACCTCCCCTAGGGAGCACAGGATGGGATGGCATAGGTCTTGCTTCCCATGTGTACTTTCAGTGCCTACTGAAACATACTCTGTAGCAGGACACAGTGATTCGGCGAACAGCAGCAGATATTGTGAAATGAAACTCTTACTCCTCCACTGGAGCCAGGAGATCTGCATCTGTTTTTGTTTTCTTTCTTAGATATTATTTTACTACCACGTCCTTTTGCACCCATTTTTCCAAACAAATGTGCTTATATTATGACTGAAATCAATCTTCTGTATCAGTCATCTCAAACTAAAGATGAAAATCTTTTTAGGGACATATCAGTGATATTACCAGAAGATTTTACCCAGGCAAAAAATAAATGTTTTTCTTTAAGGGCAAGCAGTGCTGAGATCACAATCCATGCTTGGGATATATGGGAGGCTTTCAAACAACAATGACTAATTGCATTTGCCTCAGTCCCCACTTGTGCTACCCCTTCCTTTTCAGGTCCTTTGTGAAAGAGCTGATAAAAAATAAAGGGAATGCAAATTTCAGTAGAGAACTAGGAGAAACCCAAATGCTTTTCTCTTGCTGTATTAGTCAGCTCAAGTGTTGTGGCAGAGAAACCAATCAAAGCAAACTTACAGAAGGAAATGTTCATTGGGGGCTCACCGTTAGAGGATCATAGTCCATAATAGCAGCGGGGCAGGCATGGTGAAGGCAGGTGGCTGGGCCTGTGTCAGACAACCTCCTCACATTGTGGTGATCAGGAAGCAGAGAGTGAATATCATGTTAGGTGGAATTAAGCCTTGGTTATTGTCTTTTATTTGGAGAATGAACATGGCCTAAGATGATATGCCTGAATGTTGGGCTGACAAGCAGTGGAGTTGCAACGGTTGGCCTTCACTATCAACTTGACTAGATTGAGGGATTCTTGGGGTTAGTAAAATACATCTCTGTGCTGGTCTGTGAGGGCATTTTCAGAAAGGACTCACAGGTCTGACAGTAACTGATGGAAGAGATCTGCCCTGAAGGTGATCTCTGAGACCCAGAGGACGGGGCTCAGTAAGGAGGAAGATGAAGAGCAGAGAAGCTAGCACATGCAGGGGACAGGCTCAAAAGTCCCCCAGAGCACAGCATGTGTCTCCAATTGTCACTGCCTGTGAACATCAGACTATAGTTTCCTCAGCTTCCAGGCAGATTCAACACCAGACTTTTCAGAGTGCTTCCAGACCTTGGCATCAGGCAGAGACTCTAGGTTTCCAGCTCTTGGACTGAGTGGGTATCAGTCTTTCTGCAGGCACAAACGTGGAACTACTCTGCCTCCATCATGCAAGCTAATCCAATAAATCCTCTGCCCTCTCGCCCACCCCAGAAAATCCTAATATACCTGCCTTCACAAATCACAGAAAAATACTCTTTTTCCTGGATTTCTATTCAAAGTTGGAGTGCCAGGAAAGTTCTCAAAAATACCTGAATGCCTCAGCGAATTCAGAGTTGACACTCAAGCTATCTGGAGTTATGATGACAGCTAAGTTCTGACTACAAGACAGTGTGACTATGGTTATATCCTCCCAAGTGGTCCTCATGGGAGACTGAGTGATTATTCCAAGGATGCTGCCCTTTCTCAAGACACTGCAAAATGCACACTCGTTCCTCTAATTTGCAACCCTTGCTTATGCCTATTCTCTCACTGTTCATATTTGGCATAATTACAGCCCCTTACGGACAACATAAGAGATTTTCCATGGGTGGTCTGACGACTGCAAATTCAGGATGTTTAACTTTGGTGTGCACTTTCATGAGCCCTCAGATATTCTAGCAAAGAGAAACTTGGAGCCTTTTGTTCTTTGTTAAAATAAAGACACAACTTTTATGATAAAAAAGTTATTTGAAACTAGGGAAAGGTCAGACACTCTAGAATTTATCACTATCATCACATAAAATGTTACATAAACAAGTCATAAGGGCAATAACTTCAGGAAGAGGATATTCACACAGTTCTTTCACATCTTCTCCAGCAAAATGTCTATAGTGGTAACTACTTTTAGAAATACCTGAACAAGATACTGGAAGGCCTTTTAGAAAAAAAAAAAAGAAATAAAGAAAAAGAATAATGGGGACATTCAACAATCCTGCAGGAGAGCACCCAAAACCCTTCAAAGAGTTCATTGCCAGAATGTGTCCTTTCATACAATGTTAAGTCGCTCTTTCATGAATTCCAAAGACTTTGTTTCAATACACTCTAGAAATAATCTTCCAACATAGTAACAAATCATCAAAAACATCATCTAGAGCCAAAGAGATAGTAAAAGCTGGAAGGAAGCACAGCTGAATAAATATTCAGAACACTGCAATGTAACATTAACAGCTACTGCTTATGGTTTGAGGATAAATGGTGCCTCCACTCTAACAGGTAACAGGGAGGTTGGTGCTATGATTAGCATGTAAGCAGAGTGGGAGTTCCTGAAAGGCACAGGCTCACTTCCTCTTTTTTGTCTAATAAACCATTATTAATTTTCCTCACCATTCACCACATATTTAATCAGATCCTACCATTTTCTTTTTTCTCTTTTTTTTTTTTTTTTTTGTGTGTGTGGTACTGGGGGTTGAACTCAGAGCCTCCCGCTTGCATGCTCTGCAAGTGCTGGACCACTGAGCTGCAGCGCCAGCCCATTTTCTTACTTTTTGAGACAGGGTCTCACTAAATTACGCAGACCGCCTCTGGTCTTGAACTTGCGATCCTCCTGCCTCCGCCCCCCGAGCCACTGGGATTACAGGTTTGCACCACTGCGCCCGACTCAAATCCTACTATTTTCTAGGAACTAGTTATCTGCTCCAACCTAGGTAGATTTCTTGGGTAAAGATGTTCAAATAACTTCGTATACCTGAATTTATATTTGCGTAGGTGTTGTTGTTGTTGTTAGGTGCCATCGAGTCGGCATCCGACTCATAGCGACCCTACTTACAACAGCTGAAACACTATTGTCAGTGCTTCTCAGCTGTTCATAGGGTTTTCAATGGCAGATTGATTTTTGGGAGGGGGTTGCCAGGTCCTTCTCCCAAGCCTACAGTATCTGGTGTTCCCTGGTGGTCTCCCATCCAAGTACTAACCAGGCCCGACCCTGCTTCGCTTCCAAAATCTGACGGGATCGGATGCCACAGGGCTACGGCTGCAGGCCATTTGCGTAGTGCATAACCTTATTATCTTGTGCATAAAGACATCATCAGGAACTTCAGTGGCTGTCTTATGCACTTTTATATCATCCAAAAATACAGCATGAAATTATTTAACTGAATTGCTGCGACTGTAGTCAGTAAAACTCATGGAAATATGTGTTTGGGTATTGTAAATGTTCCATTTTAATGGTTGTGTGTGTATCCTGTGTAGGTGTAAACATGTACATACATAAAAGCTTTCCTAGTTCAAGCTGATATTTCACTGCAACGGCATGATAGCAATTCCTGCACATTCTTTCCTCCCAACCTTCAAAAACTATTTGGAGTAGAGGAGGAAGACAATGAATTTATCACATAAATAAAGAAGCAGCATGAATGATTGACTGCTAGGGCTCTCCACCCATCACAAGTTGAGTCAATGTGCCCCACTAGTGAAAGGAAAAATGAACCCTTAGGACTGTGAGCACAGGTAGTATCCTCTTCTGTTCCCTAGCTGGCTGCAACTGGGCCTAAAGAAATAAAATAGCTGATCGAGAGGCTATACAATTTCAGTGATGAAACAAAACCCAGCAGCAGATCAGTACCTGCAAATAGATTTTGCTACAGTTCAAGAGAACAAGTCCCAGGGAAGATGGGGCCACTTCCCAGAGCTATGACAGTCATGGCAACCAGCAGCCGTCATCGCCCAGTGTTGTGTCCAGGAGACCTTCAGACCACCGCCAAAGAAGATTGACTGCAATGGTTCAGGGCTTCGGGACACCACTGAAATTGTCTAGAAAGCTCTACGTGGCTTTATATTTTTCAGGGGGAACAGGGGTGAGTGTTTTTAATCAATGTGAACATGGTCCATAACTCAAAAAAATGAACCAGAGGATGAGCATGGGCTGGAAGCTAAAAAGTGAACAAGATTCATTCCAAAGTAAAAGGAACAAAATTTTTCAATATCCTGGAGACTCATCATAGGCCAGGGAATTGGTAGAACTGTCTAAGGAGAACCCAGCCCTAAACTTTCTGGTCTGGATGGCTAAAGGGATCCTGGAAGGAAAAACTATGCTTAGACAGGCTACAAGTCTTTGAGACCATGGGTGACAGGGAATGAGTAGGCAAGGCCAGCTCTCATCGTTGATTAGATGGTCGCAGAGGACCAGAGTTCAGAAGTGAAGAGCAGTGCTGAGTTCTCGAGAAACACATAAAGGTTTTGGCAGCAGCTGTCAGAGAGGCAGGAACGTAAGCTTTCTACAGTTTTTTAAAGCTAGACAGTCTCAACCTTCAACTATCAGATTCAGTCCCTCTCAGTGTACCTGTTACAGACAGTGAGCCCCACAGAGGCTCTGTGCTCTTAGGGTGACTCAGTGTGATCATGGGGGTCTTTGTTTTCTTCTTGTTTCTGGTGTCAACACCAGTCTTAGGAGTGGGCAAAAGCCTTGGTACTTGGTCACAGGGAACTGGATATATGTCATCCATTGCAATTTCCCTGGGAACAGAAAATATTTTCCCTGCTCTATGGATGAGGAAATTGAAGCAAAGGGAGAAATGCCCAAGGTTTTTCATCGAAGTGAAGAGCCAGAAGTTCTGAGGTTACAGATTGTAGCTAAATACTGTTCACTGGCTCTGGATGGATATTCCATGTTCTTTTGGGAACCAAGCAGTTCTGGAAACTGGAGAAACACCAGTTGCTAAGGACAAGCTGTGGGATACCGTTTACTCCACAAAACCATACATATGGAATCCATCACATGTTAAAATAGAAGGCTTGTGGCTTCACTGGGTAAATGAGATAGGAAAAGAGAACCTGGGGGTTACTCATCATTTTCCAAATCAGAGATTTATGTCCCTTTTGGAAAGGAGAAGAAAAACCTGGCTGCAGCCCAGTTTTGAGTAATATTTGCCACTGAGACGCTGTATGCAAAAATTCCTGGCACGCACTTTGGAGAACTCTTCCGATTGGGCTCTGGCCAGTCCTTGTAAATGACTGAGATTTAAAATCCTATCAAATCTGAGATGCAGGGAGTATGCTTGAATAGCACCATAAATCCCTCTACCTGAAGCTAATATCAAACTTATAGCAGGAATGTTTGGAAAGAAAAATTATCCGTGTACACCTATGAACATGGGGGTTTTCTGAAAAGTCAAGGCATAGGTAAAGGGGATGGATTATAACTGATCATCTTTCTCCTTAAATGTATTTTATTTTTTTTTTCACAGCAATGGGGACCACATATAGCAATGAATTTTCTTATTTTTCTTACAGTGCTTTGCACATGCTGGTCAAGTGCTCTACCACTGAGCTTTATCCCTGGCCCTATTTTCTTATTTTTCTGCAATTAAAAAAAGATTGCTGGGCTGGGGTGTGGCTCAGTGGTAGTGCACTTGACTAGCGTATGGAAGGTCCTGGTTTCCATCTCCAATACCAAAAAAAGAAAAAAAAAAAAAAAGACTGCATGTAAAATAAAGAATTAAATAGAATAACAGAAAGGTAATAATTCAAAGTGTCAATGGGGAGCCAGAGCTTACCTCACCCAGCTGACTCATCAAACAAAGGAAGAAACAGAGGCAGGGAGAGGCAGGAGCACCTTGCTCAAGGTCACCGAGAAGGCCAAGGAGGGACCACAGCCAGGACCCTGGAAATCCCCGACATCCTGCCCTCCAGCCACCCGCTGCAGCTGCCAGATTTCTTAGGCTGGGAAACCCCCTAAGCTCCATGCTGGGTGAGAAACAGTTTTATGTGGAATTGTAAAATTCAAAACAGCAGCCTCAAGTGTTAGACAAAATATACCAGACTCCAACTTCAGAAGAGGCAACACTGAAATGGCAATCACAAAGACAAGGAGGCAAGGTGTGGGCAACTGCGTGCCCCTGCTAAGTTACAACTGCGGTACTGAACAGCATGGCGGTGCCGTGTTTTTTACCTCTAGTCACTGTATGTGCCATCCTCTTTGCCTGGAATTCCTCTTGCTTCCTCTTCCATAGGTTTCTACAAATTCCTACTTGTTCTTTTCATCTCAACTCAGAAATCACTCTCTGCAAAGCCTCCTCTGGTCTGCCCTGCTTACAAAGCTATTTGGGGTTCGGATGCAAACACAAGAGGGCACACCTCAACTGTAGAGTATGTTGTAATGTAACAGGTCTTCATTGGTTGATAGGTTTGTTTCACCATGTAGATAGTGTTGCTTGAGGATACTGCCTATTTTCATCAATGTGTTGGTTTTGTGTTACTTGTAACAAGATACCTGAGCTAATCAACTTAAAGAGAAAAGATTTATTCTGGCTCTCAGTTTTTGGAGGTTTCAGTTCATGGTTGGTGGCTCATTGCTTCTGGGCCTGTGGTGAGGCAGTACATCATGGCAGGAGTGCACAGCAGAGAAAACCCTCACTTTTATGGCCAGAAGCACAGAGGAAGGGGAGGGATCAGGGACCAATATTCCCTTCAAAGGCACATTCCTCAACGTTCCAACTTCCTCCCACTACACTCGGCCTCTTAAAGGTTTCACCACTTCCCAAAAGCCCCAAGCTGGACACCAAGACTTTAACACATGACCTTTGGGGGGAGATTCCAGATCCAAACAATAGCAATCCTCCTTGTATCTCTTGCACACAGTGGAGACTAAATGTCAGCTGAATAAATGAATGCCTGCTAAACAGACATGCAATGAGACTTTGACCCTTTCTTCCAAATTTGTGATTTGCTTTTCTATTCTCTCATGGTGCATTTGCAGAACTCTTAGGTGACAGGCTGCTTTGGGAAAGAGGTTTTTCTGAAAGAAACCTTATGTACATGGGTTTTATTTTGAAATTTCATGCTTCTTAAGCCATGAGGAACTATGATAAAAGAAAGGCAGGATTATATAGTATCACAAGGTAAATGGGCAGATTGGCTTTAATAAAGGCAAAATAAGATGGAATGGACCATCAGATGCTTATTATGCTGCCCTACCTTCTCCCCATCACTCCTCAGGACACACATCACACAAAAAGCTATCAGCAAGTCATTCTCAGAAGTTGAATCATAACCCATCAACAAAAGACTGTCACATAGGGAGCACCAGAACTAGTATTATTATTAGCAATGCTAATCACTAATTCAAATCTCAAGATCAGGTTTCTGGGCACATCTTAGTACATCTGTGCAATAAGCAGGTCACAGATGGTATACAAACCAAGTCTGAGCCTGCTTCTTCCTAATAGGCTATTCCTGCATGTCACAAATGTTGTGGGTGACAGAACTGTGCAACAAGAGCCAGACTACTCTACACACAGCCTCCTCAGGCACGGCCCTGCTCCTGACTCTGCAGCTGTCAGAGACGTTTCTGATCAATTTTCAGGTCCCAGAAACAAGGCTAGTGATGCATAAAACACCTAAAGGTGCCTAGCTTTACTCCTTGTAGAAAAAGAATAGTTCTAATATTTGACATACTACACTCTCCCCTGGAATGGACTGGGAAGGGGTATAAGGGAACATTCTGGAGTGATGCCAATGTTCTCTATCTTGATGGGAGGTGTGTGGGTTACACAGGAGTATGCATTTGTCAAAATGTACAGAATTGTTTTATAATTTATGCATTTCATTATGTATGTATTTTACCTAGGGGGAAAAAAGAATTATGTACAAATATTGAATTCTACTTTCTACATTTATTTTCTGTAGTAATAGGGACTAGCAATTTTGGAACTACTTTCTGGGTATTCTAGACTTAAGCAAATAAGTAAATATACCCAGGACAATGGGAGCTAGGTCGCTCCCTGTTGGGAAAGGTAGTTACAAATATGGACAGGGAAAATTAACATCACCAAAGGAAGTAAATTATATCATGTGCCTCCTAACCCAAGGATACATCACTTCTTTAGTTTTCCTGCCCCAAAATCATAACCAGGATTTAATCAGAGGGAAAGTTTAAACAAATCCAAATTGAGGGAAATTCTATAAAAATACTTGGCAACCTGTCAAAAGGTCAGGTTAAGAAAGACAAAGAAAGATTAAGGAACTTTTCCAGATCAAGGGATGCCAAAGACATGACAACTCAATGAGATGTTTGATCCTGAATTGGATCCTAGTGTACAAAAAAAATTACAAAGAGTATTATTGATGAAGATAACATTTGAACTACAGACTATGATTTAGATAATATTGTGCTTCAATTTGGTAACTTTATTGTGTTTGGGTAAGAGAATGTCTTTGTTCCTGGAAAATTTACATAGAGGTATTCAGTTATAAAGAACCACAGGGTCTCCAATTTACTCTCAAAAGTTCAACAAAAAGCAGAGGGCTTGGGTGGAGGTAAAGGAGGAGGTGGAAAGAAGAGCATAAGATAGGGAGCAAATGGAAACAATTAGAATTTGGGTAAAGGCTATATGGGAGTGGCTTGTACTATTCTTGCAACTTTTCTGTAAGTTTAAAATTATAACCACATAGGGCTGGGAATGTAGTTCAGTGGTGGAGCGTCTGCCTAGCAGGCACAAGGCCCTGGGTTAGATCTCCAGCACCACAAGGAAATAAAAAATGTAAAATTATAACAAAATTAAAAGTTACTCAAAAAATACCCCAAGTCTAAAAGAGGAATTAAGTGAAAGACCATAATACCAAAGAAGAGCAATGTACAGTTGACAGGCAGATTAGCTTAGGCATTAACAGGCAATATAGAGGGAAAAGGAGATTGAAACCGACTCCTGCCATTTGCCCAAGATGTGTGAAGCCTCCTGCATCTCTGGGGACACTGGAAGGACTTTCTCTAATGGGCCCCTACACTAACCCAAGCCACTGAGCATTTACAAAACAAAGACCCCAGTCTAACACAGAGTGCCAGAGGTGGGCACCCAGGGCTGATGTCACATTGGGCAAGCCCTAGTTTGGATAACACTAGGAGAACCATGTGCCTGCTCTCTTCTCCTTTTCTGTCCTTTACTTTTTGCCATTTGCTCTTCTCTTCCTTCTCTAGCAGCCATGTGCATGCCTCTCCCTTCTCTCGGGCTGCCATATTCTCTGTCTACGGTACTTCTCCCTCTAGAAGTCTGCTTAACTCTGTTCTCTCTGACTTTACCTTTCCCTGGGAAATAGAAGTATCACTCTATGGATTCACCCAGAGAACCCAGCTTATTTCAAGTTTCTTTCCAGGTTTACCTAAGCTTCTCCAGGTCCCTCAGCCTTCTTTATAATTATTTCTTAATGTTATACTATCTTTTAATAAACCTTATCTATGCTCTCTACTGTAACTTCTGTATTGAGTATAAATTCACTTATACACCAGATATAAGGACCAGGGTATGTTGCCAAATTCCCAGACCCATGCTCTGGACCTGCTTTTCTGTACTCCCAAAGACTCTCCAGTAACACATGATATGCATGTATGAAAATGCATAATGAAATCCATTATTTTCTATACTAACTTAAGAAAATTACCAATAAAATAAGTAAACTCAAAGCATTCTGAAACATTCTTCTAGGAATTGTTGTTGTTGTTAGATGCCATAGAGTCATGTCCAACTCATAGCGACCCTCATAGGGTTTTCAATGGCAGATTGTTTCGGGATTGCCTTGGGAGTGGATTGCCAGGTCCTTCTCCCATTTTTGCGGTGCTGGGAATTGAACTCGGGACCTCAAGAGACTGTAGCGCAGCGCTCTACCAACTGAGCTAAATCCCAGCCCCTTCTAGGTATAGTAGGTTCAAAATTATACTTTTTGCTTTAGTAGAAACTCCAAAATAATCTAGTTGGATCTAAATTCCTTTTCTCATTTTTTTAAATTGTTTTTTCGGGGGGGGGGGGCAGTAGTAGGGGATTGAATGCCTGCAGCCATACGATCTCGATCTCGGAAGCCAAGAAAGGGTTGGGCCTGGTTAGCACTTAGATAGGAGACTGCCTGGGAACAACAGGTGCTGTAGGCTTGGGAGAAGGGCCTGGCAATCCACTCCCAAAAAACAATCAGCCACTGAAAACCCTATGAATAGCAGAGAAGTACTGACAATGGTGTTTTGCCTGTTGTATGTAGGGTTGCTATGAATTGGATACCAACTTGACGGCACCTAACAACAAGGAGATTGAACCCAGGGCCTCACAAATACTTTGCAAGCACTCTACCACTGAGCTGTACCCCCAGTTCCTTTGTTATTTTTTATCTTGAGACTCGAAGTTGTGCAAGCTACCTGCCTCTGGCCTCAAACTTGTAATCCTCCTGCTTCAGCCTCCCAAGTTGTTGAAATTACAGGTGTATGCCACCTCCCTAAATTCCATAGTAGAAGTGAAAAGTTCATGTAAGGTTCAAATAAGGTGGGCTTTTTTTCCCCCAAATTCCAGTGATAGAAACTATCATTTTGGGAAGTTTTATGAGACAATAAACAGCAACCAAAATGAGAGTAACTCCTCAACACCTGTCTCTGCCTGAGATTCTTCAATATTTTTTTTTTCCATAAAATGGAACAATTCTGGCTATGCACCAAGCTAAGAGCAAAGAGAGTAAGAAATGATTTGTGGGTAGATGATTCAGTCTTCTGTGCCACAAAAGTCAGGAACTATTCTTCCCCATCTCAGGCTATCTGAAAAGACCTTTTATTATTATTTTTAAATAAA
This sequence comes from Pedetes capensis, assembly GCA_007922755.1. NCBI lineage: Eukaryota > Metazoa > Chordata > Mammalia > Rodentia > Pedetidae > Pedetes > Pedetes capensis. Next base: position 103,779 of record VMDO01000036.1, read on the forward strand.
TGAGGTAAGGAGTAAGAGTATCACTCAACAGAGCATATCTTCCCTCCCCCATATGTCTGTCTATATTGTCTAAATCAAGATACAAGTATGGCATTAGTTCTAGAAGAAAAGGTACAATTACTGAAAACTACCAAAGGGAAAAAAAAATTTCATGAATGTCAAAGGAGAAATTTTTAAAAGCCATTTTCAGCCCCAAAGAATCTTTAGGAAATAGTAATAACTATGGTATGACTCGTAATAAAACATATCATGCTAAGTGTACACTATGAAAAAAAAATCACATGCACAGAGATGGAGATGTAATTGGATTTGTCATTTCAAAGTATTAATGTTGAGTTTGCAGATAATAGAGAATGACATGCTCCTACGCGAGTAAAGAAGGCAGCCAAGTAAGTAAATGCTGTGTTTCTACTGTAAGGAAGCACAGCACCAATGAAGCAACCTTTTCAGCACAAAGGAAATTTAATACCCAGACCACATGAAAAGTGATCGCTATGGGAGTGCACAGCTGTTAAAATCCAAGTCAGTTTGTATTAAATTGTCTAGCATGTTTGTGTAAAGCAGGATTCTCAGAAATACCACCAAGAGGAAATAATTCTGCTAACAAAAAAGTGATAACTATATTTAATTTAATCCTTACAGCAAGTGTGAAAGAAAAATGCAAAGCTATTCTCTCTTAAAGATTATAAGGGGACTCAGTGGTATGCTTGTGATTCTTCTTCTAAACAGTATCTTATGGGCTAATTTAATTAGAAATAGAACATGAAAGATCTAGTGTTTGCACTTTACTCAGAAAACCCAATTACCTTCATTTCATTCACTAGCCTGATCTACATAAAGCCATAGAAAAACTTCTGGCACCTGTACCAAATGACTTCAATTTGAAAATTAATATTGTCAAGTTATTTTGAGACCAATTAGTTCAGGCATGCAAAGGAAAAAAATGCACTCTACTAAAGAGCATATAATCCTAAAACTCGTGTTTCTGAAGACAGAAGGGCACGTAGCCATCCTCCAGATGGGACCTGAGTGGATATAAGATATCTTAAAGTAACTACACAAAGAGTGAGCTTCTGGGTAATTAGCAACAAATAATAGGCTTTAAATCTCAACACAGGCATCTGGGATACCTAACCATAAAATGGAGCTTACATTACTTTCAAAGCAGAAAGAATAACTACTCTCATAAGTGAGCACCTCGATTTAACCAAATTTATCCACATGATTTACGAAATTTGAGTGTTGTTTTTAGAGAAACTGATCAGGATTTTGCTTCTTATAAGATATGATCCTTATAAAGTTTTCTCTGTTAGTCTGTCAACTCAGAGTACAGATTTTCCCTAGAATTCAATTCCCTTAGCATGGCGAGATGCAGGAACCACAGGAGAGAAACCCCAGATTACAACTGAGAGGCCACCCTTAGGAATAAGTGACTTCCAACACTATTCTGCATAGGGCTTCAACATGAAACTTTTTACTTATCAACAATTGGGAGTTCTAAAAGCCCAAGTTAAGTTGATGGGCATTAGAAGGCTTAAAGGGACACTCAAAAGGAAATCAGCTGTCACATACAGTATACACTGTAAGAATAACTCAGACAGCATCTTGAAGCCTATTAAAAACTGAGACACCATCACTACAGTTTTCAGATACATCAGCCGGTTCCCATTACAACGGACAACAGACCAGCTCTATTTTTAGTGCTGTCGGAAAGATCAAAGAGGAAGGGGCCTTTTATTGGCTCCCTCTCCAGGCCCCTAATCTCTGTTTACTTTTCCTTTGTCATTATGTAGATCTCCAAAAGACACATAGCCTGGAAGGCCTGGAGTCCCCCACCTTCTGAGTAATGTTTAAAAATTGCTCCTGAAGGGTCCATGCAAGGAGGGAAACCCTCTGGCCAGGAACGAACACCAGGAAGGTTCAAATTCATGCCAGAATTACCATGATGCAAGTGCTGATAGAGAATGAGAATATCTCACACAGGGTGGTTGCTCTGAGAATGAAAGCAAGTAAATAGGAACAGGACACATCCTTCTGGAACCTCCTCTCCCTCCACAAAAAGCCCTTGGCTGGTTGCCGCAACTCTGGCTGGTAAGACTGAGGTTAAACGCTGATGGGCTCTCTTCTAAACACAAGTCCCTCAAAGGCAGAATGACTTACTTTGGAAGAACAAGCTGTACATTTGTCAAACGCCAGGCTGACAGGAAGGACATTATCAAACCGTGACAGAAATCCCCGGATCTAAAAATAAACAAAACACAATTCACATCAAGCAAAGAATGACCACATCTATGAAAATGCATGTCTGCTGTCTGATGAGGAAAAGGAAATGAAGATTATGATGGCTCTGACACAGATTAGTAGTAAAAACGGACCTCAACGTGCTTTCCCTTGTGCTGTAATTAGCTTGAGGAAAAAATGCTCCAAGTTCTTTATTCCGTTAGGAACTGGGACCTACATGATTTTCAAGTGTTTGACAACTAAAGGCAAATTGACTCCAAAATACAAACAAAGTGTAATATTTAAAGTAATTTTTTTAATTTTCAAAATCATTTAATTTTCAAAAATAGAAGTGGCCGGGCATGGTGATGCACACCTGTAATCCTTGCATTCAGGAGGCTGAGCCAGGATGATTTCAATTTCGAGTCCGGCCTGTACTACATAGCAGGACCCTGTCTCAAAGACACAGAACAAACAAAAAGACAAGTCAGGGGCTTGGGGGTAGTTCAGCAGTAGAGCACTTGCTAGCATATATAAGGCTCGTGGGTTCCATCTCTAGCACTGTGTAAACAAAAACAAAACAAAATGGAGGGCAACTCGGTCATCTAGATTCACAACTCCTAAAAAACTAGAGGAACTACAGGACCAACATGTATTTCCACAATTCTACATTCGTGGGGCCTCATGAGGGCAGACGGCTTGGGAGGGACACAAGGCAGTTGTTGTTGTTAGGTGCTGTCAAGTCGGTATCTGACTCATAGCGACCCTCACAGGGTTTTCAATGGCTGTTTTGGGATTGCCTTGGGAGTGGACTGCCAGGTCCTTCTCCCACACAAGGCAGAGATGGCCCTAAATGCAGGTCCAGTTACACACTTGCTGTGGGGTGGAGAGAAAAAAACCTCACAATAGCACCTTTGGTGGGGAAACAGCACCACCTGGAGCAGAAACTTGGGATTGCAACAGACTCACAGGCATGTCAGCTGCAACCAGGGTCAGCCCACTATTACTGAGGTTATTCATATAGGAACATCTAGAACCATGCTGATGCCAGAAGGCAAGCAACCATCTGCTGTATTTCATTAACATAAAATTACTAAAAACAAGAATTCTAACACCTCTAGAGTCTGCAGGACTCGATACTTGTAAATAAGGCAGATGACATAAATCTTCTCATGAGTTCTTTTATTTGATCTTCCCAACTTCCCTATTTTAAGTTGGTAAAACTTGGGCTCAGAAAGGTGAAGCACCTCAACTCGGGAAATGGTAAGTGATGCAGCCAAGATTCAAAAGCAGACTGTCGGACTCCACACCTTGCCCACGCCTGGGCTTCCCCAGGGCCAGCAGCCTGGCTGGCTGGCTCCCTCTGTCTCAGGACATTATAGCTTTTGTCTTTAGTATTAGGTCTCCTCACAATGTTTCTTTTTCCTTTTTCTTTTCGGTGCTGGAGAATGAACCAGGGGCCTCAGGCCAGCCAAGCACAGCCTCTACCACTGAGCCACACTCCCTGGCCCCTTAAAACTTTAACAGTAGCACTTTAATAGAACAAAGAACCAACCTCCCACCCTTGGTCCATATCCATCCTATCATCACGTACCCCCAAACTAAAACAAAGCCTGACAAACTCTAAAAAAAAAGAGAGTGCTTCTGAGTTTGGATAGCTCTACCATCATGCCCACATGGCAAGCAGCAGTCTGACTGCTAAGTGCACACTCATCTCCAGAACCTTCAAGGAAATGCCTATAAGCAATTTTCCAAATGTCCTTAGCAACAGGCTGTGTGATTTCACTGTAATCCAGGATCAAAAGAGTGTTTGGGCAGAAAGGATAAATTAGGTAATTGGAACAAAGAAAGCCCATTGTGACCCTTTGAAAAACATGAATATCTTTCAGTTCACCATATCTTGGGAATGTGGCAACCAGTTCATAATCTAGTACATGAGGCAAAACCAGGGTCATAAGTCTGCTACTCCAGAGACCAAAAGAGGTGACATCAACATGGTAGAAAAGACGTCAACCCTTAACAGATACCACTGGGTCAAAATAGACCCCTAGACAGGGTCTGGGCCTGGGGTGCTGTAGCATTTACCAAAGCACAGGTATGTATATGGTGGGGTCATATGTGACCCCAGAATTATGGTATCAGTTAAGAGGTAATTGTAGGTCACAAATGAAAATATTGAGATCCTTGTGAGCTCTACAAGTTACAGGCTTGAATGAAGGCTCATTGTAAGCCTCCCACCTACTCTAATTACTTTTATATTAATTTCCTTAAAAACCTATCATATTTATCATAGTTTCCATTAAAATGATTTTAAATGGCCCACACGTTAGTGTCTCCATGTATTTTCAAAACGATTCCTTCATCCCATTTTCTCTCACATAACTTTCTCTCACATAACATAAGCTTTGTGTTGCATAAAGAATATTCTAATTTTCTCTGGAAGATTGTCTTAACATGGGAGGTGTGGAGCAAAGTGGAAGGGAAGGTAGAGAGCAGACTTAGTTAGAAGCTGAAAGGGAGAGAGAAAAATGAGAAGAAAACAAAACCCACTGACAATAGAAGTGGTGAGGAAGAGAAGAATAGAAGACCCGGGGATGGACTGGCTGAACCAGGGCCAAAATACCATTGTTTAGGGGCCCTTTCACAGCTCTTTACAGGAAATAGTGACTTACTTCTCAGGAAATGAACTACAATAATGTTTGTGTGTGACAACCTACCAATTCACTAAATTGGTATCAGAAGGCCCAGGACATAACCAATGAAATTCCACTTAGATAAAAGAGGAAAGGCTTCAAGGGGATTGCAACAGATTCCCAATGTGCACCTCCCCTCCTTGTGCCACATTCTATCAGTTAATTCTCCAAATACCCATCTGTGAGGCCTGTCACTTTTTGCTAGCCTCTTCCCACTGACAATTCCTTATACTGGCACTCAGGACCCCCTGACCTGGGTCCAACCTGCTTTCTTGATCATACCGTGGACTGAAACTCTTCCAGGCTCTGTACATCTGCTCAGCTGAACTACAGGTTCCCTCCCAGAGACATCAGTGACTTCCTCACCTTGTCTCATGCTGACTTGAGTGACTGAGAACTCTTTTGACAACAGCTTTATATCTAACTCCTCATCTTCCTTAAAAGCCATTTAGACTGGGTGCAGGGGTGCACACCTGTAATTCCAGTGACTTGGGAGGTGGAGGCTGGAGGATCTCAAGTTCGAGGGCAAAGGCAGCCTGTGTAACTCAACAAGACCCTGATCCAAAGTTTTTTAAAGGGTTAGGGGTGCAGGTCAGTGGTAGACCCCTTGCAAAAGAGGCCCTGGGTTCAATGCTCAAGTATTGTGGGAGGAAAAAAAAAAAATACAAAGAGGGAAAGAGAAGGGAGGACGACGAGGAAGAAGCCACTCACCTCCACCATGGTTCTTTCATCAATCCTTGATCTACCTACCACCCAACACAGAAATATCTCTATACCCTGAAACCCTTCTTTTAGCCTTTTTTTGGTGTACGTGTGCTACTGAGGAGTTGAACCCAGAGCCTCACGTATGCTTTTTGCAAGCACTCAACTACTGAGCCATACCCTCAGCCCATTTTTTACTTTGTATTTTGAGACAGGGTCTTAATAAATTGCACAGGTTGCCTGTCCTCCAACTTGCAATCTTCCTGCCTCCATCTCCCAGGTTGCTGGGACTTCTTTTGGTCCTTATGCTCCAAATACTACGTAAGTTTTTTTTAAATTAATAACATAGTTTATTGAAGAATGATTCAGATGCCAGAATATTCATCTTTGTAAAGTATACAGTTCAGTGTCTTTTAGTATATTCAGTTGTGCACCTATTACCATTATCTAATTTCAGAACACTTCCACTGCCCCCCAAAGAAACCAAAACCGCAAAGCAGCTAATCCTCCCTCTTACACCCTGGCAACCACTAATCTCTCTCTATTCGTTTTCCTATTCCGCATATTCCCTATAAATGGAATACATGACAGCCTTCTTCCAGTGAGCAGATTTCCATCCAGATTATATCATTTGTCACTATGTCATTCCTTTTCATTGCCCAATGATGCTGAATTTTATGGGTATAGTGTGTTTATTCATCAGAGATAGCCATTTCTCTGGGGTATATACCTAGGAACGGAATTATGGGGCCATATGGTAACTCTAGGGGGCTAGGATTTAGCTCAGTTGGTAGAGTGCCGCTCCGCAGTCTTTCAGGACCTGAGTTCAATTCCCAGCACCACAAAACTGGGATAAGGATGTGGCAATCCACTCCTGAGGAAATCCTGAAACAATGAGCCATTGAAAACTCTACAAGGGTCACTATGAGTCGGACATGACTCGATGGCATCTAACAATAACATCGCGTAACTCTATGTTTGACATTTTAAAGAACTGATGAGCTGCTTTCCAAATGGACCACACCACAGCACATCATACTAGCAACAGACAAGAGTTCTGATTTCTCCACCTCCTTGTCAACATTTATTATTGTCTCTTTTTAATCACAGCCATTCTAGTGATTGTCACATGGCACTTCACTGTGACTCTGATCTGCAATTTTCTAATGACTAGTAATATCTTTCTGTAGTTTTTCTGGCTATTACTATGACTTCTTTGGAGAATTCCTTTGCCCAAAAAAAATTTTTTAGGGGGGTGGATCCTAAGTGCTTGAACCCAGGACCTCATAGATACTTTGCAAGTGCTCTGCCACTGAGCTGCAATCGTAGATTTTATTTTTTAAATTGAGACAGGGTCTTGCTAAGTTACACAGGCTGCCTCTGGCCTCAAACTTGCGATCCTCTTGTCTTCACCTCCTGAGTCACTGGGGTCACAGGAATGTGCCAACACACCCAGCTTTGCCAATTTTAAATTGGGTTGTCTTTTTACTGTTGCATTGTGAGCCCTTTATACAGTCTGGATACAAATTTCTTACCAGATAAATGATTTGCAAGTATTTTCTCCCATTCTATGTTGTCTTTTCACTTTCTTGGTGTCCTATATAAGAAATCTTTGTCCAATCCAAGACAATGAAGACTTGAGGTGGTCTCCTAGGAGTTTTATAGTTTTAGCACTTACATTTTGGTCTATTACCCATTTTGAGTTAGTTTCTGCACGTGGTATGAGATGAGGGTTTAAATTCATTCATCTGCATATGGAAACCCAGCAATGCCAGGGCTATTTGTTGAAAAGACTACTCTCTCCTCTGATCTGTCTTCAGTGGGGCATATATTTAAGGCTTCATTTCTGGACTCTCAATTCTATTCCACTCATCCACAGATCTGTACACACAAGTACTATACTGTCTTGATTACAGTTGCTTTGCACTAAGCTGAAAATGAAAAGTGTGAGTCTTTCAACTTTTTCTTTGTCAAGATTTTTGGCTATTTGAAGTCACTGGCATTTCCATATCAATTTTAGGATCTGATTGTGCGCTATCATTAATTCAAAAAAATAAGTTTTTTTAAAAAAAATTCTCTCTTGCTTTTAAAGGAAAAGACACAGGTTGAACTCTTTGTATTTACTGCTAGCACAATGACTTGCTCATAAATTATACTCCATAAGTTATGAAATGAATGAATAAATAAAACACAAACAACCCAGAGCCTGCAAAATTACTCATATCTGAACTATATAGAGAAAACAGATCTCAAATAAACCACAAGAAAAACTCTTAACTTGCCACCACTCACGTTTCCCAGGCAATCTGAAACCCTTCTCCATCACTGATGCTTTTAAATCTCCAGTGTTACAAACGTACTGAGTATCTAAAATGTGCTCTGCATTCCCTGTCTTATAAGAAACACATAAAATTTAAAGAGCAGAGGTTGCTACTTTAAATTTTAGCACTTTGACATGTATAGAACTCCCAGAGCAATCTAAAACTTAAGTTCCTTACACAAAAGTCCTAATAAATATACTGACACCTATTCAGAGAAGCCAGGCCCCCAGTCACAAGCAAAGAACTTAAAGACTTCTTCCGGGCTGGAGAGTAGTTTAGTGGTAGAGCCCCTATTAAGCAACTGTGAGGTTCTGGGCTCAATACTGACCACACACAAACACACACAAACAAGATTTGCCCTTGCTTGTGTGGAGAAAAACTCACCATGACTTTTGTACTTCAGGAGTGTGTGAAGTACGTGAAACAAGATGCTAAGTTTAATATGTTTCCAAACTTGGTCATCAGAAGAATCTCCTGGCACTTGATTAAAGGTCGGCATAGGGCCCGAGACCTTGTACAGAGAAGAGTCCCAGGTGATTCCCATAATGTGAAACACACTGCTTTCAGGTACTAACCCTTTTTACACCTTCCCTCGGTTTGCCCCATACCACTCAACACCACCTGCTAGCTGTCAGAAAATTAATGGAAGCATTCAGCAAGCCTCAAATGTCTTTTGAATTTTCTAAGAACAGTACTACCAATTCTATCTTTTTTTAGCCTGTACTAAATTAACTGTGTGTGTGTGTGTGTGTTACTGGGGATGCTGAACCCGGGGGCCTTGCATATGCTTTGCAAGTGCTCTGCCATCGAGCTGCACCCTTTGTTGTTGTTGTTGTTAGGTGCCGTCGAGTTGGTATCCGACTCATAGCGACCCTCATAGGGTTTTCAATGGCTGACTGTTTCAACATTGCCTTGGGAGTGGATTGTCAGGTCCTTCTCCCATTTTTGCGGTGCTGGGAATTGAACTCAGGACCTCAGAGACTGCAGTGCAGCGCTCTACCAACTGAGCTAAATCCCAGCCAGCTGCACCCTTAGTCCCTTTTATATTTTTTCAAATTGAGACAGGTTCTTGTTAACTTACAAAGGCTGCCTCTGGCTTCAAACCTGCAATCCTCCTGCCTCTGCCTCCACAATCACTGAGATTACAGGCCTGCCTCACCCTGCCTGGCCCTAAATTAACATTTAAACTAAAAGGCTTTATAAAGTGGTAGTGAAGTTACTTCTCAATCCACCCAAGAAACAAAGCCTCTTCACTTTATCAAGGGGAATTCTCTAACTTGGGGCTGCACACGGCTTACTCTCAGTGCTTGTTCCATTGCTGTATCTGGCCAGTCTCTCCTTTTCAAAAGATAAAAATAAGCTTAAAAAATAAACTTCCTCTAAGAATAAGCACATGAAAGAAAACATAAGACCACGTAAACAAACAAAAGCCCCCACTCCTTTATCTAGTGGTGCTCCAATGGAACCTAGGACCTCCTGTCTACTAGGCAAGGGCTCTGCTAGGGACCTACATCCCCTTCCTTTTAAACAGCCCCCACTGAATATTATTTTCTTATTCCTCCCCAAGGGGGGAAAACTGCCAATTTTACCTGTACAACCATAGCTTGGTGGCTAGTGAGGGGCAAACCTTGCCTCTCTCCCCAACATTTAACTTGTTTTTAAAATTTAGATTTAAAAAAAAAAATATATATATATATATATATATATACATATATATATATATATATGTATATATATGGCTGGGATTTGGCTCACTTGGTAGAGTGCTGTGCTGCAGTCTCTGAGATCCCGAGTTCAATTCCCAGCACCACAAAAATGGGAGAAGGGCCTGGCAATCCACTCCCAAGGCAATCCCGAAAACGTCTGCCGTGGAAAACCCTATGAGGGTCGCTATGAGTCGGATACTGACTCGACGGCACCTAACAACAACACACACACACACACACACACACACACACACACACACACACACACCCCAGCATGGAGAAGAAATGAAAATAACCCATACAGAAATCAGTGGCTGCCTGGGACTGGGGAGTGAGGGATGCGACCTGAGAAGAGGCACAGAGGAAACTTTAGATGACAGAAATGGTCTGTATCTCCTTTGTAGTGGTGACATACAAACGTATACACCTGTGAACACCTATTAAAGTGTACAGTTACTATATATAAATCGTGCCTTGAAAAGAGTCATGTTAGAAAATAGTTTATAACTGATTTTTTTTCAAAACAGTGAAGTACAAAATGAAAAGTCCCTGTGGCCCTCAATCCCTCTCCCTGAAATTATCACCAACATTAGTGTCTTGTGTAGCCTTCCAGGAAATAAATACACAAATAAATAAATAAATTTTGGGGGTGAACATTGAACCAGAGCCTTGTCCATGTTAATCACACACTGTGCCACCAAGCTGTACTCTCAGTCTAGGGGCAGGGGGACTTATGCCTAAACTAGCTCTACAATGTGTACCTTTGCTACCCTAAACATTAAAAACCCTCGTTGGGAATGACATAGCCCAGAAGAAACACAATTACCTGTGGTTTCTCGGCTCCTGATGCAGGACCCACTCATTACCCTCAAGCCCAAAAAGGGTAAAGAGGTTGAGGTGCCATCTCTGCTGTCAGACAAGAGTTGTATGGGAGACCCCACACTTGGCAAGAACAAGGACACAGAGCAGACACGTAAGATGCAAACCGCAGCAGCACTGGGCTTTTTTATATTAAAAAAAAAAAAAAAAGCAAAAACCTGCTCTCAGCAGGTCTGCAGGGTACAGCTGACGTCATTAGGCACACCTGCACGTATTTAATTAGCTTCACGAGGCTCCCAGGCAGAAACACCTGTCTGGGTTGAGGGTATGTTTGGTAAATGGTATCAAGGATCCTTTAGGGAATGGAACAAGGATGGGGGGGGCACAAAATTCAAAGGTAAGATCAAACAGCAGGATTTGCTGTGTGTGACCTTGAGTGGTTACACTGTCTTACAGGAGGCCTTCAAGAAACCTTTCATCATAGACCTTGGTGTTGCTTCTCCAAAGTCTCCTGACTCCATAGCTCTGGGCTGGGCTGGGCAATACATATTCTGGATATCGTATCATTCTATTGACTATGCCAAGTACTGGTATTAAATCCAAGCTCCTCGTCAAGAGACGGATGCTTGGGACTGACTGCAAGATCAAAAATGCTCAAGGAGCTTCAGGTAGGTCTGACATGCTTTATCCCAAGGTGTTCTTCTCTGTGCCACCAGTGCTGATGGAGCGGCTTCTTAGGGTTTTTACACAAACGTGGCTACCAGCCAAGACCATTGTTCAATTACATCACAGTTACCTGGGATTACACTGTAATAATATTGTGCGCATGCGCCAGTCCATGTCCTATTATCTCACATTCTGATTCTGGTCACCCTGACCTGGCCTAACATGGGAACCTCCTCAGAGGGGATTCTGATGGAAGCCCAGGTGTGGGGACCCCGGACTGGGTTGTCTTCCAAGTTAAGCCGGAATGACTCCAATTCTACATCCAGAGCTACTCATACCTCCTCCAGTCTAGTTCTCCACGCAACAGCAAAATCTTACATCATGCCAACACTTCCAATGGCTTCCTGCTGCTGGGCTGAAGGTCCAATCCCTTCAAATGGCCTCTGAAGCCCTGCTTCCTCCACTGTGCTCCACCCATTGTCTGGATCACAGGTGCTCTGGCCTTCCACTCCCTGAGATTTCTGGACTCACAGAACACTCCTCTCACCTCTTCCCACCCAGAACCCTTATTCCTGTCCTCTTTCCCTTCCACACAAACACCTGCATCCTCCTCACTTTGGCAGCCACATAAGAAGGCACATCCTGGTGTGGAACCCAATGGAGGAAGCGGTGCACTCCAGCCATGGCCAGGTCTGGTTTACTTCCACACATTGCATCTCATTTTGGCTCCACTACAATCCTGTGACCCTCCACCATTTCCCAGATAAGGAAATCGAGGCTCAGGGAAGTGACATGGCTTGCCCAAGACTGTACAACTACCAAAGAGCAAAGCCAGGAATCTGAATTGTTTTCTCTGGCTCTGAAGCTGGGGGTGGGGGTGGGGAGCAGGAGGCACTGAAATGCAAAGAGGAGTTAAATGGAAAGGAAAGAGAGAAGGAGGAGAAGACCAAAGGAACATAGGGAAAATACCTCTAAAACAAAAACCTGACAGCTAAAGGGTATAACACCGATCAGAAGAATTCAATTATGTTCCGCCACTATTGCCCAGTTGGACACAAAATAAATAGTTCAGGAATAGAAAGGGGTCCCTTTCTCTTTCCGGGTCACCCATTCCTGGCCACATTTACACCTATGCTTAGTAAAATCGACTTTAATGCCAAGCCCACCTCGCCTTAATGGGGAGCTAAGATCCAATGCCCAGAAACAGTTACTCTAAGAAGGCGCCTTGGCAGCCGCAATGGGAACCCACTGCTTGGACTTCATACCAGCTTCCCGCAGGCCTGGCAGTAGTTTGAGCTTGGACTTTGCATAAATAAAAACTGGCTCCAAACTCCTGATCGATCTTGGATGCTGAAAGAGTCTTAATCAAATTCAATGCCAAAATGGAGAGTTTAGCAATAGCAAAACATCAGGCACACCACAGAGATCTTTGTTTCAGATAACCGCTTCAGCCTCCACCAACAACCAACCTCTCATTATTGAACCGGAGCCACTAGGGGTGTTTAAAAACTAAGGTGGAGATGAGCCAGCATCATCCATAGAAAAACACTGCAGAATGGAGGTAGCCCCGTGGTCCCCAACCTTTTTGGAACCAGGGACGGGTTTTGTAGAAGACAATTTTTCCATGGACCGATGAGGACGTGGTGGGAATGGTTTGGGGTCAAGCGATGCAGCTGTAGATATAGAGGAAGCTTCGCTTGTGAGCCTGCTGCTGCTTACTTCCTTCTGCTAGCAGCTCATGGCCCAGGGGCTGGGGACCCCTGAGCTAACCCTCCCAACCATTCCCTACTTAATGCATCTCTTCCCCAGTTTTATGAGATGCTCCCTAACTTCCTATTTAGGAAATTGGATAAGTTGCTTTGATAAGAAATGAAAGAAAATGATAAAAACCATTTACAAGTGTCGCCTGTGCCCAGAACTGTGCTAGTGCCTAGTAAATATAATCTGTATATGAATTCTAGGAGATTATACTATTGTGAAACATGAGGTTCAGAGAGGATAAGTAACCTGCCCAAGGTCACACAGTGACAAGACCTCCGTCAAATCCTTTGGGGAAATGAAGTCACGAATATACAAATATGAAATGAAGAGGTGAAGCGGGTTTTCTAGCAAGATTGGAATAATCGCATAGCCTTTACACAGCCTCCCCCATGGGAGCTCCCAAGCAGGACAGCCTCACTGGACACCATTCGCAGAGCAAAGTGCCATCCTTCAAATGCCTGGGGCAAGAGATGCAAGCTGAAGTGCTCTGAACTCTAACATTACCTGTGATTGTCCTGTGGGGAAAGGGAAACCTCTCTCTTCTTCTAGGACCTCACCAGACATCACCAGATCTTACACCTAGGACCCTCCTTGCCTTCAGGGAGCTCCCCCCTGGAATGAGAGGCCACCTGATCCAAATGGTTGGGGATGTCTACTACCTTAGACAACTCGAAGAAGAACTAGGATCAGGCACTGGTGATTGTGTGGCCCTTACTCTACTTCTCTGAACCTCATATGCTTGGCACAGAGTGTTTGGGAACTGTCTGCTGGGTTAGTTGGATGGAAGAGGGAGATACAAGGACGAGTCACAAATCACAGCAGCTAATACAGTGAAACGTGGCCTGCCCACTTGTCCTGCCATTCCTGTCATTGTCAACCTGAGGACTACATTTTTTGTGGTGCTAGGCATCAAACCAAGCACCTCACACATGTTAGGCAAGAATTCTACTAACGAGCCGCATCCCCAGCCCATGGCGGTTCCTTTGCCTGGGCCGCATTTCAGGAAATGTGCTCTTATTGCCTCTCTTCAGAAACTCATTCCCTGGCAGTCTGTTCATATCCCCAAGGCACACTGAGCGGACCATCCCTGAGCACAATAAAAAAGACTTTCTTAAAAGTAAAAGGCCTGACTTTTACTTTTAAGGACTTGGGGGGGGGGGGCGCACAACCTGAGCAGACAGGCCAAGAAAACGGCAGCCCACAACGTGGCTAAAGGCCCCAGCTCTATCTCAACACTGCCTCACTTAGAGGATTCCCAGGCCAGGGTCCTGCCCTACTTTCGGCTTTGTTCTACTTTTCTGAAACGAATGAAAAGAAAGAATTCAAGAGCTCAAGAGAACTGTGGGGTTGGCAAGTCCAAACTTAGAGGAAGGGGCTTTCATTCATCAGTAGAGCCAAGAGTACATTCACCCAAAAGACAAAAGTATGAATTGCTCAGTCCACAAGATAAAGCAGGACCTTGGTGTTTGGATGGCTGCCCTCATGTCACCTTGCTTTTACTGCTCTCTGAGGACAGTCCAGCCAAAGGGCTGGCAGGCCTATAGGCTACTAATTCTGTTACAGTCAGGACCTCTCCGTAGTCCGCAGACCAACTTCCTGGAGCATCAGGAGCAGTCTGTGAGTTTTATAACTTCTGAACAGTGCCTCCTGCCAAAGAACCAGAAGGACCTGGCCTTGCCGAGTTCAGCCATCAATCCAGGAGCCAGTAAAAGACATTTAACATTCCTTCTTTCCTCCCCCCCTCCTACTCCTCCTCCCCACTCCACCCACTGTCTGACAGGGTCTCACTATGTAGCCCAGGCTGGCTTCAAACTCTTTATCTTCCCGCCTCCAACATCTTGAATGCTGGGATAATAGGGCCTGCACCACTGTGCCCAGCCCGGCCCTCTCTTGCTTAATAAAAGATCCCACTTAAACAGGAAGCATAGGGAACAATACTACTATGCTAAGAAGTATAATGCCTGCAGCTGTAGCCCTGTGGCATCTGATCCCTTCAGATCTCGGAAGCTAAGCAGGGTCAGGCCTGGTTAGTACCTGGATGGGAGACCGCCTGGGAACACCAGAAGCTGTAGGCTTGGGAGAAGGACCTGGCAACCCCCTCCCAAAAATCAAACTGCCATTGAGAACCCTATGAACAGCAGAGAAGCACTGACAATAGTGTTTCCCCTGTTGTACAGAGGGTCGCTATGAGTCGGATACCGACTTGACAGCACCTAACAACAACAACAACAAGTGTAATGAATAAGTTCTCTCTACAAAAGAAGCCAGACTAAAGAATACATACTATATGAATCCATTTACAGAAAGTTCAAAATTGACAAAAGTCTCCCATGGTGTTGAGAGTCAAGAGCTGTTCACCTCTCTGTTGGAGGGAGCAATAGAAAAAGCATGGGGGGATGCTTCAGGGTACCTGAGAACATTTTATTTTGATCTATGCACTGGGCACAGGAGTGTGTTCACTTTGGGATCATTCATCAAGTCAAATAAGTAATGTGTGATTGTCTAAATGTACTTTATGTGTAAGTAAAATGATGTTTTGAAAAAAAAAAATCACTCTCTTTATAGACAGAAAATGGCTTACACTTCTGCCTGCTTGCAGAATCTAACCCATGCACATTAGGCCAGAGATGTGAAAAACAAGAAAACAGAAAATCTCCATAAAACCAACAGATCCATAAGCCTATTTTCTCACCTTAAATGGTTTTTCATGGTTTTCAACTTCAATAAGAGGTTTCTTCATGCAAAGTGTCACTGCATTGCAGGGCCTAATCAAACCTTTTTCTGTAGTTGGCCAATCTCTGGATTGGCCAATTCTGCCTGTGGTCCCACAGAGGGAAGGAACAAGTAAGCCTAAGGCCTCCTGGGCCTGACTCAGAGGAGAACAGAGACTCAGGGAAAACAGGAAAAGCTAAGAAACTTTCTGCAAATTATACAATGAGCTGCCGGCGGGGGGCCTGTGATTCTCAGTCCAAGGACTATCACTTTCCTACTACATCACACTCCATGGGGACCAATTAATAAACATTCTCCTTTCGGGGCACAGAGAAAAATGAGCCTAGAGAACTTCGCTGGTCGCTCTTTCATGCCAAGTACACAAAGGGGTTTACAGAGTTCCCCTCCAACAGGAAATCATTTGTCTCAAGAGCTGGGAGGGGGAGTGAAGTGCTGACTCTGCACTGGGGCATTGCGACACAGGATGGTGTTCTGTGGGACCCATGTTCGCCTAATCAAAACACAGTTGCATAAACAGACTCGCTCCACTTGAGAAAAAGAAAAAAGCTTGTTTAAACACTCTACGGGGACCACACAACCCTGATTAATTTTTAAAGTTCTTTCTCTGCTTTCTTTTTTAGAATGTAGCTAAAAATAAAGGCTTGAAACTTGAAATAATGTAATCAAGTAATCACACACATACACATACTCATGCACACACACACACTGGGCTTTTCCCATATATGGCCGTGTTATTCTCCAGCCTTTGAAAAGGCCAAATGAAGAGATGACCAACAATCAAAATAATCCTTCAGACAATTGCAAAGGAGGAGAGAGAACCAGAAGAGTTGGTGAATGGCAAACAACGGCCAGGCTCAATGGGGATAAATAACACAGAGAGGATTAGTTGCCACAGCACTTGGAAAACACAGGCCCATGCATCTGTTGCTGGCCTCTTCTCTAAAGTGGCCATCCTGCCCTCTGGCCTCTGCACTGAGAAAGCTCCGACTGCAGTAATTTAACATAAAGGACTTAAAGGAGGAAACCAGTGCAGGGGTGTGACTGCAAATTTAATTAAGGCCTTCTCAGTACAAGGGATGAGGGCACAGCTCACAGTCAGAAGGGGGGTGGGGAGACAAGGGAAAGAAGGGGAGAGGACGAGAAAGCTCTGCTGGGAGAGAGCTGCCCTGGAGAGAGCAGCTTGCAGCCCGTGAAGGGCGGCTGTCACAGCGTCTGCTGGCTCTCTAAAATGCATCTGCAGAGAAGACTGGTACTCGAGGGTCAGGTAAACGACGCGTTGTGTGAAGTGGGGGAAAAGCCATATTTCCCCAGTGTTTTAGGGTTTCCAAGGCCGCAGCAGACACACTCTGGGAGCCAGGGTAAAGCATCTGCTATCACTGACATGCAAAGGGAGGTACAGGCTCAGTGGCTAAGGAACCCATTAGGTCTCTCAGGGGTCATGGGGACAAGTGGGCTGGAGGAGGTCCTGGAAGTGGAGCTTCTCACCGTGGAGGTGGGGGTTCTCGCTCACAGAGCCTCTGAGAGATCCCTGGTCAGATGGCTAGCCTGGAAGGTTTGCACCTGGATTGTGGCCCAACCACTGTGTCTCCCTGGGACTGTCCTTTCCCTTCCACTGACTTCCGTCCTCATCGGCAAAATAAAAGGGTTGGTCCTGACCGGAGGCTCTCTCTACTACTCCACATGCGGGATGGGGGTGCAGCATGATGGCGGGGTGCATCTGAGCCTCCACACCACCCTGGCTCCATCCTCAGCATGGAGACAGACAAAGAAACAAGGTGAAATCCCCATGGGCACAGTCACTACAGTACTGAAGGGGGCAGCCTGCATTTTACACATTTGGGAAACTCAGGAACCCAGAGAAATGATTTCCAGAGGTCAGACTGGAAAACTTTTCTCTCTTAATTCTTTTTGGGGCACTAGCAGGTTGGACCTACAGCCCTGCACATACTTTGCAAGTGCTCCACCACTGAGCTATACACTCGGTTCCCTTTTTTTAAAATTTTGAGACAGGTTCTCACTGTTTTGTACAGGCTGCCTCTGGCCTCAAACTCAAGATCCTCCAGCTTCAGCCTCTCAAGTGTCTGGGATGACAGGCATGTGCCATGGTGTGTGGCTTTGGAAAACTTCATTCCTCAAAAATATAACAACGAAAATTACCGAAGAGAAAACATGAACTCTGAGTTTCCATCCTACTCCCTAGGGGATGGACATTCCTGATGGTGCTTCAGATACTCTTTCTCAAAAGACATCCCCTTGCCCATAATAGCTTCCTATGTGGGTAGGAAGTCACTAATAATAACAAAAAACAGCAACAAAAACAGCAGATATCACTTCCTGAGGACCTTAGACACACTGTTGCTGAGCCCCATCAACCTGTCATCTCTGGCCCCTACACCTACCAGATGAGGTCGGTCTGACTTACAAAAAGTCAGGCCCCGCAAGGCTGAGTGGCTTGGTCAGGGGAGGGCATCTTAACAATGGCAGGCTTGGGAGTTAAACCACCGTCTGGGGGATCCCAAGGCTCATTCCTTCATTTTCTGCTCTGTGATGAGGCCTTGAGCCAGCACCCTTAATAAATCAAAGTCCCTGGGCAATGCAGCATGTTTGTGATTTCCTCCCACCAGCATGTTGCAGGATGGAAGACCTTCTAGGTGGCTATCAAGTTCACCCACTGAAATTCCAGCTGCGGGGGAAGTGGACTGGGCTGACAGAAAGGAACCCATATGGGTTCCTGGTCCCGCACACTAAAGGGCTGGGCTTACAACTGTGACTTCATTTCCAAATCACTTACCTGGTGAGGCACGAGCCCCAGAGAGGTGGGAGGCTCGTTCATGCGGTCGTCACTGCTGCTGGCGATAGCATAGCCCCTGCAGGAAGGAAGCAACGAGAGCTGCTCAGTTCCTCCCAGTCCATGGTGGACATACATTCAGGGTGATGTGGAGGGCATCCAGGAAGAGTTATGATAGCCAGAGTGCCCCTTGCTGGGCAGCATAAACTAGACTCAAACATGTTTCCCCAGGAGAGGAGAGAGAGCAAGCAAAAAACTGGGATCTAGAAAGCCCAGGGCACATGTGCATTGGCAAGCTCCTCAATTTCTCCACACTTGAGGTCCATCGTCTGTAAAATTGGAATAAGGAGGCTGCAGTGAACAAGTTAGGAGTATGTATGATAAATGGGCAGACATGAGCCCATAGACATTAATTCTCTTACTCTAAGATAATCTTATAAAACACCACAGCACGTTTGTATTGAAATTTTCCTCTTTTTTTTTTCTTTCTTTTTTTTGAGGTACTAGGAGGCTAAGCCCAGGGTGTCACAAATATGTTTGCAAGCACACGACCACTGAGCTGCAACCTCAGCCTCCTGTTTAATTTTTTTATCTTGAGATAGGGTCTCACTAAATTACACAGGCTGACTTTAGCCTCCAACCTGCAATCATCCTGCCTCTGCCTCCCAAGTCACTGGGATTACAAGGGTGAGCCACTGCACTAGGTTTGTATTAAAATTTTTAAGTGGAAAACTTTCTAATCTTTCTCCCCACTTGCAACTCTCTCTTTTAAGAGACAAGCTCTTGCTATGCTGCCTAGGCTGGCCTCAGATTCCTGGGCTCAAGAGACCCTCCTGCCTCAGTCTCCTACATAGCTGAGACTAGAGGTGCATGTCACCACACCTGGCTCTAATCTGAACTTCTATGAATGCTACCAAAACGGAGGAAGGAAAAATAAAAGTGAGGGATTAATTGTGCAGGAGAACGAACACACTCCTCCCTGAAGAATGGTATGATGCTTACTTATGTCACAAAAGCGATGTGACACAGGACCTGGTTCTTAACCTACGACCAGGACAAAGGAGGCAGACAGGTCAGTCAAGGAAGTGCACAATGAGCTATCAAGGATTTTATCCCCAATACCTCTTGCTTGGAGGCAGCAATAAACTTAAATGGTGAGGAGAGTGAATGCAAGTGACAAAGAGGAAGAAAAAAAAGTTGCTTATTTTCATTTAGCTCTGGAGTATCTATGCTAATTATATGTGCTATCAAAGTTTACACAGGTCACCTCTTCAACTGCATGGAAGACCTCTGAGTCAAACAATGAATTGAATATGCATGTGCATTTGTAAATTGACATTCTGAAAAATCTTTAATCTTTTTGATTCTGTCCTGCATGTGTTACAAATAGCAGAGTGATCAAAAACAGTAGAGCCACACTGGCTGAGCTAAAACCTGGCTTTTCCACTTATTAGCTATGTGAATTTTAGTCACTTATCTGCACTGTCAACTGCCCAATAAAAAATAGGGCCAACAAGAATAGGTCATTCCAAGGAGGTTTGCTATAAAGACTAGATGAGTTAATATTTGCAAAGTCCTTAGAATAGGGCGTAGCACAAAGTGAGTACTATATAAGTGTTTAATAAAATAAATCCCAATGTATCTGTCATACACTCAGTTGTACACATCTGTTCAGTGTGGCCTGACTGACCATTATTAGTGCAATCTTAGCCAGGCATTAACAGAATCTTAAGGACCATCATTACTCTTTTCTCTTTTCTTTTTTATTTTTTGTGGTACTTGGGGTGCTGAACCCAGGGCCTTCCACATAAGAGGCAAGCACTCTTATCACTGAGCTACACTCCAAGCCCCCTTTTTATTTGGAGACAGGGTCTCACTAAGTTAGACACGCTGCCTCTGGCCTTGAACTTGTGATCCTCCTGCCTCAGCCTCTCAAGTTACTGGGATTACAGAGTGGGCTACCATGCCTGGTTCCCTTTTTTCCTTTCCTTTTCTCTCTTCTTTTCCTTCTTTTTACAAAAATTATCGATGCTACTTTTGAAGTTAATTTTTGTCTCACATGAGTTTAATGAAAGAACTAATACTGTTGCTACTGACTGGAGAAGACAGGGTGCTAAGATCCCAACTGTGCTAGTTTTTGTATCTGGAATATAACAGATATACATGTGATCAACATATAGACAACTAAAAGGCCCAAGTCAAGTTGAAACAAAACCACAGCCCACTCATTTCTTTCTTCTCTCATGCAAGTCGAGAACACCTTCAATACTTAATAAATTTAAATACATTTTAAAAATTGTTGCGGCACTGATGGATGAGGTGGTCAGGACCAACCCTACTGCTGAAAATACATGAGAGAGAACATGCTATGGTTTAGATGTGGCTTGTCTCTCTCAAAACTCAGGATGAAATGTAATTGCCAGTGTAATGGTATTGAGGGGGAGCATTTGAGAGGTGAACTACCTCATGAATGGATGAAAGTCTTCCTTGAGTCTTGGTTAGACTCTCAAGACTGGATTAGGTCGTGTGAGACAGAGTCAGGTTTCACAGGACTAGATTAGTTACCAAGAGGTCAGGTTACATAACAAGGTTGCCCATCTTGCCCCCTCTGTTGCACACATGTTCTTATGCTGTGTCCACCTTCCTTCTGCTCTACCATGCTGTGATGTGGCACAAGGCCCTCACAAAAAGTCATGTGGATCCCATGCCATGCTCCTGAACCTGCAGGACTGTGAGCCAAAATAAACCCCTATCCTTTTTAACTTACCCAGACTCAGGTATCCTGTTATAGCATCAAAAGACCGACTAAAACAATAGACAAAATGTAAAAACCCAGCTGGGTGTGGTTGTGCAGGCCTGTAATCCCAGCACTTGGGAGACTGAGGCAGGAGAATCATGAATTTGAGGCCAGCCTGGACTACATAGCATGTGTGAGGCCTCAGGTTTAATCCCTATACCTCCCCCAACAAAAACAAAAACAAGACAAAACAAAACAAAAAAGCTAGAACCACCTTGCAGGAGAGTAGCACACACCTATAATCCCAGCAACTTGGAAGGCTGAGGCTAAAGATATCGAGTCTGAGGCCAGAGGCAGCCTGTGCAACTTAGTGAGACCTTGTCTTAGAATAAAAAAGGGGCAGGAGTGTAGCTTAATAGTGAAATACTTGTCTAGCATGCATGAGGCTCTGGGTTCAATGCCCCAGTGCTGCAAAGGAAAAGAAAAAAAGAGGTGGGGAGAGGGAGAGGGCGAGGGGAAAGAGAGAGGCAGAGGGAGGGAGGGAGGGAGGGAGGGGGGGGGGAGAGAGAGAGAGAGAGAGAGAGAGAGAGAGAGAGAGAGAGAGAGAGAGAATATGACTGAGAATTTTCTACAACAGATGAAAAACATCACACTATGGATTCAAGAAGCACCAGAAAGGCCAGAATAAACACAGAAGCAGGCATATGATGGTCACACATCTGAAAACCAGACAATGAGGTCATCTTAAAGCCACTGGTGTAGAACAAACAACACAGGGAAAAAAGAAAACTGCTCAAAGGCACAGTAACAAGATGAGTTCCTAACTTCTCAACAAAGATAAAGGCAACCAGACACAATAGGATGATATTTTCAAAGTGCTGAATGAAAAATGACTGCCACTCTAGAATTCCATCAAACATGAGAAAGTCTCTTTCAAATATAAAGATATTTCAGATAAACAAAAGCTGAAATGTATCTGTTACCAAGATTCTAAAGGAAATACTAACATGTATTCTTCAGGAAGAAGGGAAATGCCATGGGCCAGATGCTCAAAGATACAAAAAGAAATGAAAAATAACGAAAATGTTAAACTAAATGAATACCAACTACATATGATAATAAAGGACCAGGCGGTGTAGCTCAGTGGCATAGCACTTGCTCAGCAGGTATGAGGCCCTGGGTACCATCCCGAGTACTACAGACACCCAAAAATCATCTGGGGTTTAAATATGTAAAGAACTTTAAAAGATAGTTGTGAAGATACTCCTGGCTGTCTACCCAACATCCATTCTCCTCTTCTACCTTGTCACAATTTTATTCACAGAAGCAATGTGCTTAGCCAAAAAAATCTCCATTCATCAATATTCCTTATAGCTAAGAGTTGGAATCAGCAAGGGAGTTTTCCAGGGAAGTTCTTTAAAAGCAGACAGTCCCCTGGTGACCACGATGTTTATCCTTTAGTCACTCCTTTCTTCTAAACTATAACAAAGACACAATATAGGAGGCACAGGAGCCATCTTCAACCACAGGTGACACGCGTAAGTGAGAATGCTCAGGGTGGCTGAGCAAGTGAGAAGGAACCTGAGTCCCTGAGGGCTTAACAAACCTTTGCACCAGCCCTAAGCAGTTTGCCTTTTGAACTTCTTGCTGCATAAGAAAGATAAAGCCTTATTTGGCTAAGTCACTGAACAAGGACCTGTTACATGAAGCTGAATGAAACTTCCTAACATAAGTGGTTCATGCATACCTGTACAAATGCTTGTTGTTGTTGTTGTTAGGTGCCGTCGAGTCGGTATCCGACTCATAGCGACCCTCATAGGGTTTTCAATGGCTGACTGTTCCGGGATTGCCTTGGGAGTGGATTGCCAGGCCCTGCTCCCATTTTTGCGGTGCTGGGAATTGAACTCAGGACCTCAGAGACTGCAGCATAGCGCTCTACCCACTGAGCCAAATCCCAGCCCTACAAATGCTTAGGGCTAAAAAAATCAAAACTTACTAACAGAATGAAAGTATGAAGGTCTTGAGGCCCCTCTGAAAATGTTTATTCTTCTGTTTTATCCATGCTAAATAAGTCTAGGAGAATTCAAGAAGGGTGCAGGGATATGACCCAAAGATCGCATGCAATTTCTCTCAGGCCAAAGAATCAGATCAGGTTTTATTTAGTCTTGTTTAGAGGTTAGGAAGAGCAATAAACTTCTCAGAAGAGTCAGAATAAGAAAAGGTCTGGGGAGTTAGTGATGAGCTACTGCTGACAACACATTTCTTTCTCTAAACACCCATCTGTAAGTAGCAAACTCACCCTTCTGGATGCTGCAGGACAGAAACCATCAATTCCACCGCCAGGGCTCCTGCAATCATGGCCAGGCCTGGGCGACTCACAGTGCACTGCTGGTCCAAGGTCCGGTCTCTGGTTGACTGCACAGAAACAATCACTGACATGTGCAGAACATTCCAGTCCATCAGATTCTAGCTGTATGGACATGAAACTCCTCCAAGATAAAGCTTTAAAATACAATGGTGCAGCCAGGTATAGTGGTGCATGCCTGTAATCCCAGTGACTTGGGAGGCTGAGGCAGGAGAATTGTAAGTTTGAGGCCAGAGGCAGCCTATGTAACTTAGTGAGACCCTATCTCAAGATAAATAATAAAGGGGCTGGGGATGCAGCTCAGTGGTAGACCACTCGTAAAGTATGTGTGAGGCCCTGGTTTCAACCCCCAGTATCGCAAAAATAAAACAAAACAACAGAAAAACAACAACAAAAAATAATGATGCTCCTTGTTGGCAAAGAACGTCCAGCAAAGAACATAATAGCACTCTTTGGGAGGATCAAGATAAATACAACATGTGGTTTAAGTAATTAAATGAGGCAATACGCCAAAAAGGATGAGCAGCTTGAGCAGTCAAAACGGAGGAATATGAACCCAAAGCGAGGGCTCTACTGCCTCACACAGTGCCCCTGAAGCATGTGCTCCTTTAAGTGACTCAACTCTCTTATGTTAGGCATTAAGAGGGGTTGCTGCAGAGAGGAACAAGCACTTGAACCATCTAGGTGATTCCGCCGTGCCACTCTCCCTGAGGTACTGCCTCAGAGTGTCCCTGACAGGGGACACTAATCTTCTATTCTACAGTTCTTGGTTCCCATACACCTCTCACAATGTGAGCACCTCACCACCCTGATGCCACCCTACGGCTTCACTGCAAACATTTCTGCCACAGCCAGGCTGCAAGTATAAGTCTTTGTTGGGCCAAGCAGAGAAATTGTAACCTTTCAACTCCAGGCAAATTCAGGGCATCTCAGGGATCACTGTGACTCTGCATTTTGCTGTGTGAATAGCCAGGACTGTGGTGCAGTGGACCCTCAATCCTACGTGTTAGCAATAACCAAACAACAGGCCCAGCAGAATACTCCAGCACCGTGATGGAGGTCACTATGCCACCCCTCCTCACAGACAGGAAGGTCCGTACAGGAACAATTCTGCTTTGCTTCTCTGAGAATGATCTGCTCTGGTGAGAGATCATTCCTGCAGACCACCTGGAGTGGTGTCACTAAAGCTGGAGAATCTCACAAGGGTATCGTGTGGTCTTATTGTTTAAAGCATTTCTGTACTTGACTCTTTCCACACTGTGAGTGGACATGGCTGGTATTCCTCCTCCTCTTTCTAGGTTGTCAGATAAAGTACAACAGGTGCAGTTCAATTTGAATTTTAGGCAAATAATGAATATTCTGTTTAGTATAAGTAGGTCTCAAACATAGCATGGGACATACTTAACTCTAAGAAATTATTCACTGTTTACCTGAAATTCAAAGTTACCCAGGAATCCTGTATCATCACGGAGTGAATCTGACAAGACTGAGCCACACCACTTTGCAGAGGCACGGGGAGCCAGGAACCTATTTGGAATCACCTGGGAGGGAGTGTCAAGGCCTGGGCTGGAATCCAGGTCTTCAGACTCCCCAGTCTGGGGCTGTCTTTCTGAGAGGAGCACCGGGGCCAAGGCCTAGTGCTGTGCTGCAGCTTCCTCACTGAGCTTCCCCTAAGTAGCTGCATTTATATTGGTGAATAAGATAGCTGTGTGGCCGAAGATGCCAATCAAGGCTCATAGGGGGATGATGCCACCTTCCCCTCAAACTGGAAAAGTCTTCTCTTTGCTAAATGACAGTGTTTAGACAGCAATTAAAGAGCTGGGTCTCTCAGCCACAGTGCAAAAGACACAGGAGATATTTGGAACCACAAAGAAATCCACTTACATCTCCTGGGGCCACTACATCATTGCAGAAGTAACAGCCAAGTTTGTAGCCAGGGATGTTGGCAAAAAGTGAGGAGCCCAGAAGGTCAGCAGATGCCACAGGGTAGCTGGCGTACAAGTCCCCGGCTCCCTGCTGCTTGGGTTTCTTCAGGCCATGTCTCATGACAACGAATGTGTCAAACCCCAATGCAGCATTGATCACCAGCTGCAGATTTCAAGGAATAAAAGAAGAGAGTTAAAAGGAACATATTTCAAGCCATGGCTAATTTGATTTTTGGTTAACTTTAAAATTTTATTTTCTATAAATGAGTGTAACTAGACTTTAATAGCTAATGATGGTCAAAGCTCCCCAGGACTGAGGGCTCATAAACCGCAAAAGACTTGACGAGTTGTTAACATAAATTGTATCATTTAACTTCATTTAAAACTCCCAACCAATATTTACAATTATAGATGAAGATACTGAAAGATAGACAGGCTAGTTTATAACTGGCTCAAGGTCACTTAGCTAGCAAGAGGAAGGTATACAAAACCACATCTGTAAGTTCTCAGATGCACTCTTTCCACTGTTATGCCACACTCTATCATGTCCACATAGTTTTTGGTAACAGCTTTGTTGTTAGTTGTTAGGTGCCATCAAGTTAGTGTCCAACTCACAGCGACCCTCATAGGGTTTTCAATGGCTGATTGTTTCGGGATTGCCTTGGGAGTGGATTGCCAGGTCCTTCTCCCATTTTTGCGGTGCTGGGAATTGAACTTGGGACCTCAGAGACTGCAGAGCAGTGCTCTACCAACTGAGCTAAATCCCAGCCCCGATAACAGCTTTACTGAGATATAATGCATACACCATACAATTCAGCTGTTGTTGCTATTGTTAGTTGCCATTGAGTCACGTCCAACTCATATCGACCCTACGTAACAAGAGAACAAAACACTATCCAGTACTGTGCCATGCACATGATCTTTTTATGTTTAAGCCTACTGTTGCAGCCACTGTGTTTCTTCTCACTTTTCAGTCATGCCACATCAGCAAATGTAGGTCCCCAGGGGCTTTACTCCATTCCTGTCATTATGGTTGACTCTACTTTGAGGAGGCAACTCTTCCCCAGTCATTTCTTGAATGCCTTCTAGCCTGGCGGGCTCATTTTCTGGCACTATATCTGTCAGTGCTTCTCTACTATTCATAGGGTTTTCAATGACTAATTGTCTAGGGAGTAGGCTGCTGGGTCCATCTCCCTAGTCTGTCTTAGTCTGGAAGCTCAACTGAAACCTGTCCACCATGAGTGGCCCTGTTGGTATCTGAAATACCGGTGGCATAGCTTTCAGCAGCACAGCATGTCAGCCCCACAGACCAACTAGCTGAGAGACATGTGGGGAACAATTCACCTACCAGATACATTTTTAAGGACAGTCTTTTTCATTTGTAGTATAAGAACTTTTCTTAGATGTAATTTAAGTTATTGTCTTAAATTTCTGATTATATAGAAAGTTTAAAAGAATAAACAAAAAACATACTAGAAAAGAAAACAAAAATCACAACACATAGCTCAAATGATTGCTATGGGGCATTTCTTCCTGCTGTTTTGTCCATTCCACTCCTATTCTCTCTCTCTTTTCCCTTATTCTCTCCCTTCTTGATAGATAGGTGCCGAGTCAGTGTCCAACTCATAGTGACCCTACATACAAAAGGCGAAACACTATTGTCACTGCCTGTCTGCTATTCACATGGTTTTCAATGGAGGATTGATTTTTGGGAGTAGGTTGCTGGGTCCTTCTCCCAAGCCTATACAGCACCTGGTGTTCCCCAGGCGGTCCTCCACCTAAGTATTAACCAGGCCTAACCCTGTTTAGCTTCTGAGATCTAACAGGATTGGAAGCCATGGTGCTATGGCTGCAGGTAGATATGTTGTTGTTGTTGTTAGGTCCCGTCGAGTCAATATCCGACTCATAGCGACCCTCATAGGGTTTTCAATGGCTGAGTGCTTCGGGATTGCCTTGGGAGTGGATTGCCAGGCCCTTCTCTCATTTTTGCGGTGCTAGGAATTGAACTCAGGGCCTCAGAGACTGCAGCGCAGTGCTCTACCCACTAAGCTAAATCCTAGCCCGCAGGTAGATATAATCAGACATATATAAATGTTTATACATACACATTTACATATAACAGTATTGATGTAAAACATATACAATTTTGTATCTTATTTAACATAATATAGTATTTTCCACATGATTAGAAGTCTTTGGAAACAACTGTGTTCAATGGCTTCACTCTATCCTATCACGGGTATGGAGCAACGTGTAATCGTTCAGTATCACTGGCGCTAAAGTCACTGATAGAAAGCAGTACCTCGAAGGAATGCTAGGAAAATTAAACAGTAAAAGATAACTATTGTATTGGCTGACAGTGTGAGGCATAGCAGTGTTTGCAGTGGAAGCCCACTGGCACCACGGTGTGAGGTCACCCAAGTCACCTCTTTTTCCTGGGGGAGGGAGGGTTGGCACACCTCTCCCTTTGGCAGATGCATTAAGTCACAGTCTGAGATGAGCACCCAAGGTCCACACACTGTACCTTCCTCTTGCTTGCAGCAATGACAGTAGGAAGCCACCGGCTCTCCCTGGTGTCCATCAACAGGAAGATGATGTCGTGGCTTTCGATGAGCTCCTCCAGCTGTTCCACATCACTGCGGGCTTGCTCCAGAGTGACGCTGGAGAAGTTCACAGAGTGCCCTGGCATGGGGATGCTCATGTTGAACCCTCTGGCATTCTGGGGAAGACAACAGACAGATTTAGTCAAGGTCTAGGAAAGAACTCAGAGCCCACTCTTCCCCACAGCTACCAACACATATGGGGGGGGGGGTCCTGTACAACCAGAAATTTCTCTGTGCATGCCTGTGCCCTTTACCTTCTTTACCTCTTAAAAATCAAGATGTATCTTCCTTGAACCTCTGTGTGTGTGTGTGTATGTGTGGTGCTGGGGATGGAACGCAAGGATGTGAATATGCTAGATAGGAGCTCTATCACTGAGTTGCACCTCTAGCCTTTTTGGCAGATTTTAACAGTGAGCCACATATGGGTGCTAACAAAGCCAAAGACATTTCCACAGAAAAGAATGTGTTTTAGAATCACAAACTGCACCCTCAATCTCCTGCATTCCATCGGCCACAGGGAAGTGAGTGAAAACATTGGATTTTCCAAGGATTTACCCAAACCCTTCACCTACTAGAAAAACAGCTCATGGGACAGGACAAATAGGTCTCTCCTCCCCCACTTTTGTGGAGACAGGGTCTTCCTATGTAGCCCAGACTGGCTTCAACTTTTGATCCTCCTGCCTCAGCCTCGCAAGTGCTGAGATTACAGGTGTGTACCATCAAGCCCAGATGCAAGTAGGTCTTTTCATAAAGGAAAATCTATTTTATAGATTGTAGATATTTTCCCCTTATTTTGAATTTTGAGCCTAATCTCTGGAATTCAAGAAGAGGACAACAACAAATCCACAATAAATGTGGGAAAAGGTGTCAGCAAAGCAGAAATGTATGGTAGGCAGAAAGAACAAAGAAGACAGATTCTCAAACAAGTCCATTTTAATGAGATGCCCACGAAGACCACAATCAGGATCTCATTTATGAATACATAAAATATTATGTGTCTACCAGGTATA
The DNA here is from genome assembly GCA_007922755.1 of Pedetes capensis. Taxonomy (NCBI): domain Eukaryota; kingdom Metazoa; phylum Chordata; class Mammalia; order Rodentia; family Pedetidae; genus Pedetes; species Pedetes capensis. The sequence goes on from VMDO01000036.1 coordinate 132,828, forward strand.
AATTGCTGTAATAAACAATAACAAATGCAACAACTACAGTGATAATGATACCTTAGTGACATATTACAACTGACAAAGTATGTTAAATGGTGGTAGCTTGATACAAAAAGCTACTCAGCAAGTAACAGACAAGACTGATGGATCATTATGCAATAGCAGTTCTGATTTTTCAGTAACTGATCCTCACCCACACAAATTTTGCTACCTGAGTAAATCTTTGCCTCCTACAATCTCAGCTGGTAAACTGACACAGGAGCCCATCATTTAGGTCCACATTCCAGAGGTGAAGTGAAATTCTGCAAGTTTCCAAAGTGGTTTTCCACCTTGCTTTACAGCAAAACCACCTAGAGGGTTCTAAAAATCCCTAATGCCTATGCTTTTCCGTAGGTCACTTAAACTGACCCTCTGAGAGTGGGCCCAGGTATCAATATTCTACCCCCCCCCCAGATGATTCAAAAGTATTGCCAGAGTGAGGTATAACTCATATAAAGTGAGACACACAGATCTCACATGGACTGTTTGGTGTATCTTAACAAAGTGCACGTTACCTGCTGACCAAGATACAGAACATTTCCATTACCCCAGAATGTGCTCTTGCGCTCCTATGGTTAATCCTCACTAACCCCCTGACTTTTTTTTTTTTTTCCCCCCACCCCAACCCCCTGACTTTTAACAACAAAGATCAATTTGACTACTCCAAAACCTCTACCTTTAGGATAGATGGTATCCTAAACCTTTGGGATAAATGGTATCCTAAAATATATACGTGTTTGTGTCTGGCTTTGTTCGCTCAGCGTAATGCTTCTGAGGTTTACCTGTATAGTTAAGCGCCAATAGCCATGTTCTTTTCTGTCATATGGTGACACCGCCATTTGTTTACTCAGTCTCCTCCTAACAGTTATTTGGTCTACTTCTATATCTGGGCTATTATGAGTAAAATGGCAGTGGGCATTTTTGTGTGTTTTGATGTATATACGCTTTCACTTCTCTTAGGTAAATATACTAAAGTACGATTTCTGGGTCAGTCAGTAGGAGAATGTTTAATACATTATAGTTGTTTTATCAACAAAATCCAAGCAAGAGTTCTGGTTGCTCCAAAGCCTGAAAACACTTAGCACCATCAGTCCGGAGCTTGCCACTTCAGGGGGTGTGTAGTGATGTGCCTCCATGGTTTAATTCTCATTTCCCTGGTGACTATTGATGTTGACTACTTTCATGTGTTCACCAGCCATTCATAGATCTTCACTATGAAATACCTGTCCAAACTTTTTGGTCTCTTTTAAAAAAAAAAAAAGTTGGTTTGTCTCTTTATTCTAGAGTGCTAGGAGCTGTTTATGTATTCTGGATAAATCGGTTACCACATACATATGACAGTGTTTTCTCAGTTTGGCTAATCTTTTCTTAATGGCATCAATTAAGAAGCAGAAGTTTAAATTTTGATGAAGCCCAAGTTATCAGTGCTTTTGTTTATGGTCAGTCTTTACTTGGTTCTCAGAAATGTTTGCCTGTCACATGATCACTGAGGAGCTTCCTCCTAGAAGCTTTACAGTTTCGGCTTTTATCTTTAGCTCTGCAGCGTTCCTGGGCTGTCACTTCAGGCTCAGAGTACTCAATGAGGTCTCTCCCTGGAGGGCTGGCACCCAATGGCTCCCAACCCTGTATGAGCTCTGGAATCTGCTCTCTGCTCACAGCTCCCAGAGGGTTTGCCCAGCCTTACAAAGTCGTGCTCTGAGCATGTACAGTTTGCTCTTTAGTTAAAGGCTCAAGCTGCTGTCCAGGTGGTTTTCTGGAGCCCCTTCAAGGCACAAGTCCCTCAGGTCTGGTGTTCTGCTCCCCATGTTCCAGCCACCTCCATTGCTCTGAATTGTTTCTTCACCTCAACAAGACCAGGAACATCGTCTTGGGCTCCACAGGCTTGACCTGGGCCAGAAAGTGCCTCCAAGGAACAGGCTGGGGCAAACACCCTCCTTCTGTCTGTCTGGGACCACCACAGCCCCTCACTGTTCACTGCTGTTCACTGTCTGAAAAGAGTCATTTCCTGTATTTTGCCTAGATGCATCACATGTTTAAGGTGAGAGAACAAGTCCAGTATCAGCTACTTATCAGGATGGGAACCAGACATCCAAAGATGGGCAAGTGTGGGGTTGGAGGTGTAGACCAGGAGGACAGATTGTGCTTAGCATGCACAAGTCCCTGAGTTCAGTCCCCATCGCCAAAATAAACAAACAAATAATGTGGTTCTAGATGCATACATTATATTGCTTCACTTAAAAAAAAAAAAAAAGGTGACCTCAAATGGTTATTTAATTTACAAAAGATCAGTCATTTTCTTGTTCAACTAACTCAACCTCATGATAGGGGGTCTTATATTCTGGTGGGGTCTCTGTAGCAGAGGAGGTCTTCTCAGTAGTTTCATATGATGAAAAAAAATTTGACAGGTGATGGCATTTTAAAGATACTTCGGAAGGGTCAAAGTGACCCCCACATCCAGGAGGAAGTGAGAGATTACTTAAGGAATTTTGCAGATGAAAACCACAAGTTTCTATGACCTGGTCTTTGAGTTACTTGAAGGTCTGGAGCCAGAACATGGTTAGTACAAATCCATTTTAGAGCAAAAGCCAAAAGTCAGATGTGGAAGGAATTTTAAAGGCTGTTCACATCAGTCATCCAATGAAGCCACCTTGTCACCAAGATCTGTCACCGAGGGGAGCACAGGGGATAGGTGCTCACAAAATCCTGGCATATTTCTTTGCATCTTCTTACAGATGTATTATTTAAAAACTTAAAAAAGACCTATCACTTATTTTCTTTCTTTCCAAGTCAAATGTCACTAAGCTCCAAACACTGAGATTAGAATTTGCAATAATTGAACAAGTGAGGGCGCACTCAAGTTATATAACAGTGCATCAAATGAACCAACTTTTCTTCCTTTTCCAAGCAAGTGGCTACCTGTGAAGTTTGCATTTCACTCTTTCCTTGCTGGGACTGCTCTTTCTGGCCTCTGGCCTCCTCAACTCATTTTTCCCAATTAATTCCTTCAATGGCAGTGGAAGTAGCACTTCCTCAGGAAAGCTCTCCTAGGTCCCCCAACCTATCTAGGGCCCACTCTTCTGTATTTCCTTGGTGCCCTCTACTTATCCACCTTAGCACTTACTATTTCAATTACAATTAAACAACTATTTAATTATTCCATATGTATGTCTTCAAATAGAACAGAAGCTCTGTGAGGCCAGAGCTATGCCTCATTCACTTAGGCCTACTCTTTTCTCTACGGTCTTGCGTAGGAAGGTGATAAATATCTATTGAGC